>OU015492.1:7220776-7410776 GCA_907164885.2 Dolomedes plantarius | reverse complement strand
AATTCTCCGGGTTTCGGGTTCGTAAAATCTTTGAAAAACCCGGATTTTCGGGTTCGGGGAAACCCGGGTCAAAAACCCTAGTGGCAACGCGTCTGCTTTGGGTACTACTGAGGGTGCTTGGATTGAATCCTGACAAGAGCAATTAAATACAATCGTGTCTAGACCGGATATGGGCACGTTAAATCCGTAGAACGGAAAGTACTTCTATGATGTTAGGAGGGGAGAAGGTACGATCTCTCACAGTCAACCATGGATGTGCTCGATCAAAACTGAGGTGGTACCTGGCAAAGTCGGACTCCAACCCTTGTGGTGCCATTATAAAACCGGAGCCCCACCCCCTCGGCCCGCAAACCTCTACGGACCTGGTCTAGAATATTTCCGACCAGGGTGTATAAGCAACAACCACAACAGAAGCGAAAGGATATATGCTTCGAAATATACAAATAAAAAATTATCCATATTCAAAAGGGTTAAACAATTCTGTAAAACCAGTTTTAAACAGCAGAAAACTAAATACAACAGCACATTGCGTTCACGAAATTTTATTCATGAACCAGAAACGCGTCTAGTATTATGCCGTTCATTACCATAAATAACGATTTCGAAAAATAGCTCTTGATAAAATTTCATTTCCTTCCGATGAATCGAAGGAAGCTTTTGTAACGATATTCTATTCATTCTTTTCACAATTCTTTCGATCAGTTGTAAAGAAATTTTTGCAAATGAACTCTTTTTTTATTTTTTTTTCGCAGTCTCAAGCCGAAGTCAAGAATTCCGAAAATGAATTTTTCTGCCTTCCCCGGATGTGATTGTCTTTTGAGAACATATCTTTCCGAATTCATCTTGGCATCCACTCCTTTCATCAAGCGCTCGAAACTTTTAGCATATTGATTAGCATGGAAATATACAGCCCGCAGAATTTTCATTTTACATTATTTATATTACGCATTCTGGCTTTGCTTTTCATTTGCAGATAAATTTTCAGGCTTTTATAATGCACTGGATCAACTTTTCCCGTTTTTTGAAGGCTTAATTGAGAAACGACTGTATAAATAATATCAGTCTGAAAATTTCAAGGAAGAGTTAAGCTTAGTTAATTGGGTATTAGATACAACTGTGAAAGGTATATATATATATATATATATATATATATATATATATATATATATATATATATATATATATATATATATATATATATATATGTGTGTGTGTGTGTGTGTGTGTGTGTGTGTGTAATATATTAAATATTATGCCCTCCATTCTAGCATTTAAATTCCCTTTCCTAAATCCAATCCCCAGTAACATTACTTTATCGCTTTAAAACCCTTAGCAACAGAACTTCCCATGAATCGCATGCCTATGCATTTCTACTCGTGTACATGTTCGGATTCAGGAGAGTGGGTTCGTATCGCGAGCCCCAATTTTTGCTGACTCTACAAAATAATAGCCAAATGTTTTTTTCGCCCTCTCGCGCGAAAGGTTGAAAGGTGATATTCGCTTCCGAGCCGTCTTCTGAAATGGACGGACGTACTTTTGTCGCTCTAAGAAACGATTCGGCCAGACTGCATCCAAATTTTATTCCTTTCAGGCTGAGTCTAGCTCCAGCCATGAAAATATGAGCTAGTTTTTCCCTTTCAGATTATATTTTAAGGATGTAATGAGTATATTACACACACAGATATTTATATATATATATATAAATATATATATATATATATATATATATATATATATATATATATATATATATATATATATATATATATCTGGTCGACGCTCGGCCATACCAACCATTTCAATACAACGACCAGCGCAAAAAGTCCCAAATGGAATCCCCTTTAATGATATGTTATTTTTAAATTTTCGATACAGCAGCCACTAATTATAAGGAACTTTTTCTTTGTGATGTAAGGGGTTGTTATAACCAGCGTCGACTGCATATAAATATATCTATATATATAAAACAGTTCCGTAACTGACTCACTGACATACAACGCACAGACCAAACCGCTGGACCTAAAGAGCTGAAATTTTGCATGGCGATTTTTCTTATGGTGTAGGGGTGCACTAAGAAAGATTTTTGAAAAATTCTCCTTAGATTTTTTTAAATTAAATTTTTAAGCTGTTTTTGTAACTTTTTTTAAGTTTGCATTTAAAATAATAATTTGAGGGTTATAAAATTTATATCACGAGAAAGATCATAAAAATTCCTTTAAAATGAAATCTTTTTCGAACCTTTACCTCGATTTTCTGAATTTTGGTGAATTTTTAAAGATTCATTTTTAGAATTTAATTTATTAAATGCCGATCACGTGATTTCTTTTTCTGGTACTTTTAATAAATTTATCGTCACGTGCATAACAACTAAATAGACAAAAAAATATTCCTTTTCTTTCTAATGCAGCAGACGATTGGATATTATCCAAAAAATAAATATCCCTTACGATTCTATATATATATATATATATATATATTTTGCATCAATTGTATACATTGATCGTCGCATTTATTATAAATATATATATTTATTTTTTTTGCCATTAATTGCATACATTGACCGTTGTATTTAATTTGAATGTACTCCGTAGCGAAGCGCGGGTTTTCAGCTAGTATATATATATATATATATATATATATATATATATATATATATATATATATATATAGAGAGAGAGAGAGAGAGAGAGAGAGAGTCAGTCAGTCAGTCAGTGAGTCAACTTTCGTTATAGAGACTGTTTCAATAGAATAACCGGAGCAAAAGTCCCAAATGGAATCCTCTTTAATAATATGTTATTTTTAAATTTTCGGTAGAGGGACCACTCGTTATAACGACTTATATATTTATCACTTCTCTAGCCGACCACCCCTGAAAACAGCAACTTTTTTTCGGAACGACCACTGGCCGTCATAGAGAATTTTCTCTTTCTCTCTCTCTCTGTATATATATATATATATATATATTTATGTGTGTGTGTTTTTGCATATATATATATATATATATATATATATATATATATATATATATATATATATATATATATATATATACAGTCGAACCTCCATATATCGAACTTCCCCATATCGAAATTTTCTATATATCGAACTCTTAGCAAATCTCCATGTTCATTACATAGAAAAACTGTTTCTATACATCGAAAAAATCTCTATATCGAAATTTTTTTCAAGACAAATTGGGAGATTTTTTTTTCCACTTTAGAATAAAATTTCCCAATTTTTGGCATTTGAAACAATACGTCATACACTTCAATTCGCGGAAAATGTCCCTGATGAAGTTTTTAGTGGACTGAATAAATAAGAACATTTCTTTGAACTTTCCGCAAAACTGGCTGTTTAGCAAGATATTCGTAGTTTTTTTTTAAACAATGTAACTGTGATCATTGTAACCATTGTCTGCATTATTGTTTTTTTTAAAGATATGTAGTACTCAATAAATCTTTCATATTAATTCATTTTTTAGTTATTAACTTTTATTTAATGGGATTCGCATATAAATTAGAAATGGAGTTTCGTATACGAAAATCAGCTTTAATTTTTTTTAAGAAATTATGATAAAACTAAGATCAATTCTATATATCGAAATTTCTATATATCGAATTTTTTCCCGGCAATTTTCTACTTCGATATATGGAGGTTCGACTGTATATATATATATATATATATATATATATATATATATATATATATATATATATATATATATATATATATTTATTTACAACCTTTGTCCAGAAAGTTCGGTGAATGTGTCTATAGTTACAATGGACTGTTGTCTTAGGAAGTAATCCCCGTAGGCGGTAATGCACATCTGGGAATGGCTGTACAAGTCTTGGAAACTCTTGGCGTAGTCGTCTTTAGGGATGGCCTTCAGCTGGGTCGTAGCATTACGTTGGATGTCCTAAATGTCCGAAAACCTGTGGCCCTTCAGGGCTGATTTCAATTTGGGGAACAAGAAAAAGTGCGGGGGAGAAAAGTCTGAGGAGTAATGTGGGTGATTCAGGGACACAACTCGCCTGTTGGCCAGGAACTACTGCCCCAGAAAGGTAGTATGGGGCCGGGCATTGTCGTGAAGCAGAATTCAGTTGCCTTGTTTGGCGTACTGGGGGCGTACCCGATTGATCCGTTGCAGCAGACATTTCAGTATACCCACGTACTTAGCGGCACTTAATGTGGTGCCCTCGGGGAGGAATTCTTTATGGATGAGATCCTATGAATCGAGCAACACCACGAGGATTGTCTTGATGCGGGATTTCTCACTTCGCACCATCTTTGGTTTTCGGTGACCCTGGACCCCGCCACTCCATACTCTGACGCTTACCATCAGGGTCGAACTTGAGGCACCAGGTGTCGTCACCCGTGACAACGGTTTTCAGGAAATTTGGGTTTCGATCCGCCATGTCGATGAAGTCTCCACAGGCATCAAGCCGAATTTGCATTTGCTCCGGCATCAAAGTATGGTGCACAAATCGGGAGCAAAACTTGAGTTTACCCAAATCCTGGGTCAGTATGAGATGGGCCATCTCACGACCAATTCCCACTTCCTCCGCTATCATTCGCACTGTCACACGACGATCCTTGGCCAACAATTCCTTCACTTTCTGTACGCTGTTCGGGGTGAGTGCAGTTGCTGGCCGACCACTTCGGGTGTGGAGTCTTCAATGGTGTCTCGCCATTTTCTGAAGCGTTTAAACCGCTCATACACACACTTCAAGGTGACAGTACGCTATTCGTAAACTTTTAGCATCATTTCATGAGTCTCTTTCGCTGATTTTTTAAGTTTGAAACAGAACGGCATATTCATACGCTGATCCATTTTGAAAGTCGACCGAGCGCACAACACCTTCACTCTACAATGAACTGTTTCCACACGATAAGCTAACTCGCAGCTCCGCCGCTCAGGAACTTGTTCAGACCAGTCTTCACCTGTCCGGCAAGGTATGCGTCGGTTGGAAACTCTTACGACCTTGAGCACTATGACGTCATTCACCGAACTTTCTGGACAAAGGTTGTATATATATATATATATATATATATATATATATATGTGTGTGTGTGTGTGTGTGTGTGTCATAAGGTTATGATAGGCGAGTAATTGAGTCCTGCAGTTTATCCAATAACAACTACCCAGAGGTCCAAATAGTCGTAGAAAAAGCAGAATGAATTCCATCGAGACACATTTACATGTTTATTTAAGTCATGTAAAACTAATCAAATCGGGCGGGAACAGGATCAGGGAGTTAAAATTTCCCCTTTTTCAAGACAGTTTCTTACGACCAAACGGTACATCTGTTGCACTGCGCTAGTGGTGTTAATCCTTATTATTTGGGAAATTTACTGTGCATGTAAAAAGTTTGGAGTCAATAAAGTGCTTTTACACTCAAATTTCAAAAATTTCAAAAAGTTAACTTAACCGGCTTGAGAATGGCTGATATGTATCTATGTGTTTTCATTTTCAAGCATCCTTGTTAAATATACAATGAACTTGATAAAACAAAAGGGAAAGAAAATGTGGTCATTTCATTCTAATGTGCGTATCAAATTACTAATATTAACTCACTTGTCTGTTGTCTCACTTGTCACTGGTCTTTTCAAGAACTAGACTTTAAACCAACTGAAATTAATAGAGATCGTGAAATTACCATAGCAATTGCCTCTGTGCTGCTTTTGTGACTTTCTTAGAAAATTAAGTGCCACTGAAAAATGTTTTTTTCTTCTATAAAAGGGTTTTACTTAATTTTTATGAATTAAATATAACACTTACGCATATTATGTATTTAATTGAATCCTTGTTTGCTTGCTTGCTGATAAACTTCTAATGTGTTTATACTGAACATATTAAATGGAAGAGAATGTAAATTCTCACTTAACGGCTTCTAATACGTTACAAAAACATTACACAAACAAAGTGAAGCTGAGATGTTTCTCCCCAAAAATTTCATTTGCTTCATGTGTCTTCAATATGTCTAAAGCCGAAAGAATGTATGAAAAAAGCCATTCCACTTACACCGACCTTTTGTTTTAATTATATATATATTTTTTGCTTAGGCCCGCAATGTTTAATTCCGAGTTTTCTGAGGGATTTTTTTTTTTCTTTAGAAGGAAGATTAATTTAAGCTAGAAGCATAAACTCGTGGGTGCTATTATATTTTCGAATATATTTCATACTCCTCCGACGAATAATTTATTTGTATAATTAAAGTATGACTGATGTTAACCATATTTAGACGCTCAGTTAGCAATGGGCCATTGTGGCTTTTTTAAAGTAAAGGAAATGAAAAAAAAAGTTTTGTGTTTATTTTGCTTCATCGTATTTCATCATGCGCCTAAGGCGATGCATCAGTAGATCTCGTAAATTTTATATCTACATGTTAAGCTATGGGGAATTTTCCTCTCAATATTTCCCTATCTACGCTGTAGCAAAAGAATATCTTTGAATTAGTTTTTTTTTTTCATCTTAAAAATAGAAATTCGAATTGAGTGCGCATAGTTTTTAGTTTTTTTATAATTTTTTACAGGACCCTAAAACACGGATGTCTATGACTGAATAAAATAAAATCCTTTACATTGGAAGTTAATTTAAATTATTATTTTTAAAAAACTCACGTCCTGCATTTAAAGATCGACTCTAAGATGCAGAAAACTGAATTTAAAAATAGTCCCTTGCTAACGTTTTATTAGAAAATTATCGAGGGGGTAAATTCCCCATAGCTTGAAATGGGCTTTGATACTCTGGGAGGTTAAGTCATGCACTGTCCTCATCGTACAAATTTTTCGTTCCGAAATTGAGAGAGCAGCCGAAAAATAACGCGATGGCAGTTTTAAATGAACGACGATGCTTAGTTCTGGAAACCGATTTCGATTGTTATCGTATTTCGATTATATTAATCGTAATCAAACCATTGTTTATACAGGACAAGAAAAGTATGCTTTGAACATCTCTGTAAAAGTATTACGAAGAAAGTTGCAATATTTTTCAAACAGACATTCATTGCTGTAAATTTTTTGTTTGTTTGTTTGTTTGTTTGTTCATCTGCCCTACGCCGTCCGGAAACAAAGAAAAACAAAATAATTTTTTTAAAGTTAATTTTTTTTAAAAATAACCTAAAAAAACTAGTGTCCTGCATTTAAAGATCGACTCTCAGATGCAAACATCATAATTCAATAATTACAAGATAAAAAGAACTTTTTATATACCAAGTTTTTAAATTTCCTGTTGAATCATATAAACTTGACAATTCTATGTATTAATAAATACTTTTTAAAATTTTTTTTGATGAATTATCAAATCAACTTGAAAGAAAATGAAATTAATTGAAAGTTAACTTGCATTTAACTTTTCGTTCCCGTTCCGGCCGATAGATGGCTGCACCAGTCTACAAAACAAAATTAACTGAAAATAACTGAAAATTAATTTAATTCTGTTTAAAGATGGCTAAAAGTATTTAAAAAATGCATTGTCATAGTGTTCTGAGCTATTCTATAAGTTTCAAATGTATAGCTAGTCGGGAAGTTAGTTAAAAATGGATTGCAAGATTTGTAAGGGGCAAACACACAAACAAACAAGAAAGCAAGTTAATAAAAACATGGTAAAAATAATCGCTTGCTAATGTGTTATTAGAAAAATGTCAAATTTTTTCAAACATAAAGTTATGTATCCTTTGTGTGCTATTAGAAAGATATCAATTCATGTGAATCCGTTGAAATATTTACTACTAGCCGGGCTTCGCCTAGCTAAGCTCAAGCCATCCGTGTAACATATTTATGTACTTCGGGCTCCACAAAAGAAAAAAAAGCCTACAAATGTATTAAATTCAAGTGAATTAATTCCTTTCAATTTTCATTCCCGTCGCTGCCGACAGATGGCAGCACCACTGCACCAGATGATTTGGTTTCTCAGCAGTGAGTGATTTTAGAATGAAAATATCTCTAAAACTATTGAATTAACAGAATAAGTGAACGCAGAAAAAATTATCAGTTTTCGAAGCTCTTTCCAAATATGTAACATTTATGTACTTTCGTGAGAAAAAAAATACACCGATTTTCCTGTATATTTGTCGGCCATTTTTTTCCGAGGAGTGGCCCGCCCGGATGAGTTACGGTCACGTGATCTCTCGACATCCACTTGTCCCTTTATTAGTATAGACGATGAAGTAACGGAAAGCGAAGGAGCGATGATCATTTATTAAGGCTGCTGTGTACTAACCCTACTGGATTCGCTTACCTCAGTGTTAACCTTTGGAGAAAGTGAGTCCAAGGATGGCTGACTTGGATTGAAAGATTTTTTTTTACCATGTATTTATTAACTCGCTTTCTTGTTTGTTTGTGTGTTTGTCGCGCACAAATCTTGCAATAGATTTTTAACTAACTTCCCGACTAGCTAAACATTTGAAATTTTTGAATCGCTCAGAACACGATGACAATGCATTATTTTAATACTTTTAGCCATCTTTAAGCAGAATTAAATTCATTTTCAGTTAATTTTGTTTTGTAGACTGGTGCAGCCATCTATCGTCCGGGACGTGAACGAAAAGTTAAACGCAAGTTAACTTCCAATTAACTTAATTTTTTTTCAAGTTGATGGGATAATTCATGAAAATTTTTTTTTTTAAGTATTTATTAATACATAGAATTGTCAAGTTTATATGATTCAACAGAAAATTTAAAAACATGGTATATAAAAAGTTCTTTTTATCTTGTAATTATTAATGTATTCCGTAATAGAGAAAGAAATTTTACACCTTGGCACATTTTTCGTTTAAAAAAATGCAAATAACCTTTTAAAATTTAAATTATTCTGGGAAAATTTCTGATAGAGTGTGTTTTAAACGCTCCTAAATTCCTTTGGTGGATGAAATTTACAAAATAAATCTTGTCCCAAGGTGCAAAAAAGTTCGGGCTGTCTGAAAATACCATTTTTGTTGGATTATCGGCATTTATGTAGCTGTCAATAGAGCTTATGTAGACTCACTTATGTAGACTCATTTTCTCCACAGGTTAGGGGACCGGGGTTGCCTTAATTGGTCAACAGATCTGCACCGCCCTTCCGGTGCGGAGATCCATAATAATAACCCGAACAGGTGAATTTCACTACAGGTGAATTTCATTTAGGTCTCAACTGAGTTTGCAGGTTTTGATACGCAGTGACTGGTATTCAGGTTCATAATACCGTTTAAGCTAAACGCTGTGGTCTGTTAAAAATTTTGAATTTTTCTATAGGTTAACATTGAGGTGAGCGAATCCAATAGGGTTAGTACATAGCAGCCTTCAGTGGCGCACCCAGGATTTTTTCTTGGGGGGGGGGCGATTTATAATGCAAAATCAATAATCATAATGTAATTTCTATTTCTTTGGGGGGAGGGCAGGGCCGCTTTCTCCCCCCCCCCTACGTGCGCCACTGGCAGCCTTAATACAGAACAATTTTTTTGAGCGTTTCCAGATCGATAGACACCTACGAAAAATAGACACTTACTCTATTATTCTTTCATAGTAAACTAAGCATTTTAGGGTTAAAGATAAATACAAAACTATAAGATAAAATCACATTGTATAAACTGAAAGGAGCCTATTTCAATTTGTTAATTCCAATCGCCAGAACTGGTGACACAGGAAAAAGGTGAGAGGTCGCTGTCGTGATGATGGTGAGATGGTAGAGATATGATAGTATGAGTCGTCTGAAGTTGGAATGGTTCCAGGTCCATAATTGAGGAAGGAAGAGTGCTAGCTATAGACACTTCATTGTTGTCTGAATACAACAAAGGAGGCAGGTCACAATCGCAGCCATGTTATCAATTTTTTTCCCCCTCTGAAACAAAACCTAAACACAGTTGTATTTTTTTCAGCTCTTTTCGTAAAAACTGAGAGCTTTTTTATAAATACCGTTAGATAAGCAGAAACTAGTACTATTAGTGTTGGTCTTATGTGAATGCAAAATCGCCGATATTTACATTTTGGGTGCCTATATGGATACCTGTCTATGGTTTAAATTTTTGCAGCTGGAGGACGGAAAGCGTAGCCAGAAAAAATTGTACTCTGAAACACCTGATTTCGCATTAATCTTTTGCAATGTTTTATATTTGCAGTATGCGGTCGTGTGCTCACGAATGCGAGTGAATGACGTCACAAATTGTTTTATCTGTTAGCCTCTTTGTCTTTGCATAGAATTTTCGTGCTGCCATCTAGTGGTGATCGTGGCGACTAAATTCTTGGAGATTAAAGCAGTGTATGAAATTAATATTGATTTAAATTTGGTTTGGTTAAGAACGCTACGGTCATTTTTTGCTACACGAGGGCTAATTAGACCGGGAACTACAGATTAAAGCCGATTCCGAACGGTTATATATTGATTAAATTATCTGTTCCAACATTTTTAAGTGATATACATCACTCTGGGAAATGAATGCGACTTTTAAAAAATTTTTTATTAAACTGTATCATTTGAAGAAATGGGAATAAGTAAAATCTCCAGGTGTAGAACTTCCATTTAAAGGATATTTTTCGGAACCTAACATTTCCATGCCTATTAATCTTCATATTTTGAAAAATAATTCCTGTAAAATAAAGTCATTTTCGGACAAATAATTCTTTTTTTTTAAATGTTCATAACCATTTTTACCTTTTCAACCTTTTTTTTTTTTTTTTTTGGGGGGGGGGGGGGAGCTATCCCCTCACACACCAATAGGTCATGTCAGAAGTGTATTAAAAAATATATATATTCACTTTTACGAACAAAACCCCTTTTAAAGGAAACCTGTACAGAACAGAACTGCGGAGTGTTACGGACAGATGAGGTATATATATATATATATATATGTATTGCAAAAAAAAGAAATGACTCTTTGAAAATTAGCGAGTTTCAAATGTCAAAAATCATGTTTATCGTTGCAATTTCCGGTTCCCTCTCTATCTGATTCTGTTTTTTTTTTGCATATGAAAGTTTAATAAATGTATTCCTGGTAATAATTATCTTGCTCTGTTGAATTATTTAATTTTAGTTATAATTTAATAAATGTATCTAATACGACTGTATTTTTAAAAAAATAAGTTTTTCTCGTAATATATTTTAATCAATTTCTATTCAGCTAAGAAGTTATTTTCCTTCATACGAAATAAATTTAATGAATATTTGATGCCACAGTATACAATAATTAGATGTTTAATTTTATTATTTTATATTTATTGCTTTTGTAAAAATAAGGTTATGCAACTAAAGTCCACTTCTATTTCACGATGTTTTTGCACACACACGTCAAAACATATTACATACATACATATATATGTAATAACTAGCTGAAAACCCGCGCTTCGCTACGGAGTACATTAAAATTAAATACAACGGTCAATGTATGCAATTAATGCCAAAATAAAGAAATATATATATTTATAATAAATGCGACGATCAATGTATACAATTGATGTAAAAAAAATATATATATTTAGAAAGAAATCGTAAGGGATAATTTTTTGGATAATATCCAATTGTCTGCCGCATTAGAAATAAAACTTTTTTTTTTGCCTATTTAGTTGTTACGCACGTGACGATAAATTTATTGAAAGTACCAGAAAAAGAAATCACGTGATCAGCATTTAATAAATTAAATTCTAAAAATTAATCTTTAAAAATTCACCAAAAATCAGGAAATGGAGGTAAAAATTCGAAAAAACCTTCATTTTGAAGGAAATTTTACTATCTTTCTCGTGATATAAATTTTATAACCCTCAATGTATTATTTTAAATGTAAACGTAAAAAAAGTTTAAAAAAACAGCTTAAAAATTTAATTTAAAAAAATCTAAGAAGAATTTTTGAAAAATCTTTCTTAGTGCACCCCTACACTATTAGAAGAATCGCCATGCAAAATTTCAGCCCTTTAGGTCCAGCGGTTTGGTCTGTGCGTTGTATGTCAGTCAGTCAGTCAGTGAATGAATGAGTCAATTACGGAACTGTTTTATATATAGAGATAACGCTCCACCGGTATTAATTATACTACAATAATAGCACCACACCAGTTTTATTTCTATTCCATCGATTCTCTACTTTTAATATTGTTTTTCCCATTATATAACTAACTTCCGTTTTCTCTGGATGGCGCTTAGCTGTCGCTAAACATATTGCACCACAGATCCCGTAGACAACCGAAACTAAATTACCTATATGCAGGTGTGAGTGTCAGACGGCGTAGTTGGAGTTTGGATATACAATGAATATGCACGTTACTATCCATTCACTGTGCTCTTTGTATACACGTAAATACTTTCTAGTCTTTTATATTTATTGTAATATCTTAATCAAATTACAAATCATAATGTGTACTGCTAATGAAAGTACCACCAATGCTAATGATTTCCACCAACTGAATTGTGCAATCGAATTTGATGCTGCTCTGGCCAGACTACAATATTTTGACCCAAGTAGCGTTCATAAGTCTTCAATGCCCGTTCTGCTGTTACAGTATACCGTCGAAGGTGTTGACCAATGGATTAATTATATATATATATATATATATATATATATATATATATATATATATATATATATATATATATATATATATATATATATATTTAGGTTTATAATTGATTATAATTATAAAATATTAAAAGCTTGGATTTTTTCTATCGTTAAAAAACATATCATTAAGCTATATCAACTATTTTTAAATGCGAAAATAAAGAATTATCATTATCAGCATCTGGTATATGATTTAATACTAACACGGGCAAAACATTTAAAAATAAACTTATATAAAAAACAAAATTCAGCTAATAACACATATTGTGTACTAAATTTTACTAACCTTAAACTTAATAATATAAACTTCAATAGTATATTTGATAAACTTCATGATATGTTTCCTATAAAAGAAATAAAAATAAAACGTGCCTTTAAATATACTCTGCCTATGGGTAGACGTATATTTAACTATAATCAGGTATCCAAAAATTTTTCTGAGTCAATAAATTTAACTTATGTTTGTCATCTGCCCATTTACAATAGTTATATAGATACGACACATGGTCATGTAATAACAGGCAATATGGATATTGTGGAAGATGTTGCACTGCGAGAGTTGATGAATTTGGGAACTAAGTTTAGAATACCTAGTACTAATAATAATAAGAAAATAATTAGTTTCTTAAATGCTGATTTAGATAAATTTATTTACAAAATACGAATTAATTATTCTGTACCTACTGAAGCTTTCAACCCTTGGAAAATTAATTTACTAAAACTAGTACAAGCTAAATTACCCAATAATAGTAATAACATTAATAATCCTTATAAACACTTTAAAGCTGCTATTACAAAATTACAAGATGACTTTATAGTCACTTATGTAGATAAAGCAGCCAACAACTATGCTATAATTTGTAAAAAATATTTTGCCATATGTTTAAAAAAACAGTTAGAAAATAGTGATCTTTTTCTGCCATTAAAAGAAACTACTAATATTATTATTAAGAAAATCATAGCTAAACATAAACTACTAGGTATTTCATCTAACATTTATCATTTTCCTTATATAATTTTAGTTCCAAAATTTGATAAAACATCTATTGCTTTTAGAGCAGTAACCTGTGGTCATAATATTTATGCTACAAAAGCAAGTAAATTATTATTAAAATACCTTAAATTAATCTATAAAAATATAACATCTGGTGTTTGTGGTATAATTGATAATAGCTATAGTCTAATTAGAAAACTACAAACATTAGATAACTGTAAAAATATTGTAACTTATGATTTTAAAGATCTATTTAATAATATTGATATAATTGATTTAAATAGGATAATCATAATGTTAGTACAAAATAATATTCAATACTTAAACAACGAAATTAAACTAACTCGTTTCAATAAGCTCCTAGAATTAGTAACTAAACATAATTACATAATTCATAATAATAGTATATACTTACAGTCCAAAGGTGTACCACAAGGTGGTAATGCTTCAAGTATGCTAGCTAATTTATACTTATATTATTTTGAAATTAAAAATATAGAAAATAGCAATTAAAATATATTTAGATATATAGATGATATAATAGTAATTAATAAAAGTAATAACCCTATAGACTTAAATTTTTACCCTCCTAATTTGGAACTAATTAAAAGTAGCCATGATAATATTAATGTAAACGTTCTAGATATTAATATTAAATTAAGTACTAACAATAAATTTACTTTTGACTTATACGACAAAAGATCTGACTATAATTTTAATATTGTTAAATTTCAAAATTATCTAACCTGTTTACATAAATCTGTTTTTAATAACATTATTGTAAATCAGTTAGTTCGTATAAATAGGCTATGTTCTAAAGACAATAGGAATAAGCATATTATAGACTTGAAAGCTGTGGTAACTCGTAATAATTACCCAGTAAGTCTATCCAAAAACATAATTGGTTGTTTTTGTTTTAATGAATAGTTTGTTCTGTTGCATTAATAAGTTAAACATAACAATAGGTTAAAATAAAAATAATAACTACTAAAAATAAAAATAAAAATCATAAGTAAAATAAAATAAAAATAAAATTAACTCATAGTAGTAACAATAATAAAAACTAAATAAATAAAGGAATATTAGTCTTAAAATAGGGCAACCTAAGTAAGTCTGTAACTGAGTATCCACTACCTCAATGGTTGCAAGTTTTATGACGTCAGTCATCTTGCGGTTACAAGTTCTTAACTTCCACTCTGACTAGCGCCAGGCTTGGTGTTCTTAGGTTAAGTACTTTTATTCAAACTTAATTCATTTATTATTCAATTCTTCTGTTAATAATGGATTGTACGGTGTCTGAGTGTGTTTATTTGATAGATCATACTCATCAGAAACAATCCATTGGTTTTTAGACAGTATTGACACCGCTGATGAAGAAATGCTGTCAAAAACCTTATTCATACTTTTCTTTACATGTTGGGTGTTCCTGGCTTCAAGTAGCTTTAGAGCTATTACTGGTTTTCTCTTTCATCTTATTCTTATTTATATATATATATATATATATATATATATATATATATATATATAGGAATTATTACAACGCAGCGCTGAGTAAACGAGGAGACGACAGTGCCATCCCGCGGAGAGAGGTGTTACTTGGCAGTTGATCGCTGGATGCCGACGCTGACGGTCGTGCGAGTAACGGGCAGACGGCCTGTAATGTAACTGAAGTTTGGGCAAGACGGCCCCTAGAAGTATCTTTGTAGTTTTCAGAGACTGTTGTAGATGTTACCTCAACTCAACTCAAATCTTTTTGTACATAGCTTCTTTCTTTTATATTAATCAAGTTTAAATATAGAATAGTTAAAATTTCATGCATTATTGTGAAGTTATTGATTATTTAAGAATTCGCTTCCCACACATATATATATATATATATATATATATATATACAACTATACAAATATTCGTAAAATTTGTACATTCAATACATACGAATTATTTTAAAATTTATTTACTTTTCTGGTTTTTTTTTAAGTTCTGTAATTTTTAAAATTTCTGTTTTTTTTTAAATTAATAAAACTTTAAAATAAATATATATTTTTCTCAAAATGTCCGTTATTCTATTAAGTAGACTACTTCTGACAGAGATATATTCATAACTTAGAGTCTCTCTGAAAAGTTAAAAAAGCGCCGTTTTCAAAACTTGCAAAGACTCAGGCGCCACAATGCATCTGCCCGGTTCTACCTGCACACACACACACACACACACATATATATATATATATACACGTATAAGAAGGAGAAGCATTATATAACCGCTTCGCACATTCATAGACTTCTTTCATGCAAGGCCAATCAAGCGTGAAGCTCAGATTTTAAGAAGGAGAAGTACGCAATTCCTCAGAAAGCAGTTATATCCCATTTGTGGAAGTCATGGCCATTATGTTCACAAAACAATGCACCACATGTCGGGATAACTGCAAGTAACTGCTGTGATATATTTGGGCATGCCAAAACAAAAAAGCATTCGCTTTGGATGTCGACGTGGTAGAATACTGTACTGGAACAAGTTTCATTGCAATAAATATCCTTTAAGATCTGTTTTACAGGAAATTCATCTTAGATGTTGGTCAGGAAGACTGTTAATTCTCCTTAGAAATCATTCATTAAAAGGGGATAGGATGTATTTATCAGAAATAAGAACTCTCTTTTTAGTTGTGAAGTGTCTGGACATCTGAATTTATGTGTTCAGTTTGTACGATTAAAATGAATGGTGTCCGATGAAGTTTCGGAGATATTGCTTTTTTTGTCATAACTTTCAGACAAAATATTTCTGTCACCTCATAAAATTAGAATCTATTCAAAATTTGAAGTGAAATTTTGCACGAATGCGGTGTTCCTTAATTGCTAGGCCCCAGTGACTAGCATGTTAGCATTTGGTAACAAAGTATGTAGGTTCGAGTCTCGTTGTTGGCATAGATATTTATAGACGTTCAGAGTCGGTTTTATACTTAAGCTTCCGGTTCAAATAGCCCTTGTGCAGTTAAGGCTACTGTGTTCTTACCCTACTGGATAAGCATACCTCAAAGTTAACCTATGGAGAAAATGTGTCCAAGGACTGCCGACTTGGATTGAAAGATTTTTTTTTTAAATTGTACTCCGTAATAGAGAAAGAAATGTTACACCTTGGGGAATTTTTCGCTTTTTTTTAAAAATGCAAATAATATTTTAAAATTTAAATCATTCGCGGAAAAATCTGGTCTAGTGTTCTTTAAACGCTCATCCACTCCTTTGACGGACGAAATTTGTAAAACGAATCCTGTTGCAGGGTGCGGAAAAGTTCGGGCTATCTGAAAATACCATTTTCATTGGATTTTCGGCATTTATGTAGCTGTCCATAGTAGACACATTTTCCCCATAGGTTAACACTGAGGTGAGCGAATTCAATATAGGGTTAGTGCACAGGAGTCTTAAAGGCCATTGCACCGCTCTCGACCAACCACCACCTCTGCTACAGTATATTGCTATACGTGGGTAAATTAGACTGGTTGGGGAAAAACTGCACTATTTTGAATTGGGAGCATGGTATTGCGACATATAACAGATGCTGTTTACTGTTTCCACAACAGTATCTTAATTGGGCAGTTCTATGCAGCGTCGTTGAAGCAATCACTTGGGGAAAATTACAGAAGACGGAGGCCATGTGTTTAACACGTGGAGCTCTGGTATGCAATTATGTTTCAAGTTTAGTAATATGTGAGTTTGTCTAAAAACCTTTTCCCCCTTCGTTTATGCTGGAGTTGTGATGTGACATGTTGCGAGCAATTGCCAGTGCACGAAAGCTTCAGTTGGGAAACTATGTTAACGAATAAATAAAAGAGAAATCTTAGCAAATAATAGAAAGAGGTTGAATCAATTAAAAAATTGAAACATGAGTTTATAATGGAAAGTTTTAAAAATTTCTAATATACAAGTTTTAATAATTTACAGGTTTTCATGCTAATTTTATTAAGCGTATTGCATCCTATTGTATTACTTTTGCCTCAAGATGTCTACTACTCTGCAGGACTTTTTATAGCACTGTTTAAAACATCAGTATGGCAAAAGATGATATTTAAAACTAATTTTGTTATATGATACGCAAATTTCCCTTTCAGGCCCTGAAAATTCTAAACAGACTGGATCCTCTCCTTTCTTCTTTTCGTTACAAGCTATCCGATATATCTTGTCTTTTGGTCTGACATGTTAAATCCTGGTATAATAGTATTTATACCTAAAAAATTAGTGGAAATAGCTGTTTGAGATCCTAAAAATTCAGGATAGGTTGGTTTTACTCCTATCCTTCTTTTTCTTTTTATGATGTCCAACTAGCGACCAATTCTTGTCTTTTGGTCTGGCTTAGGAAATCCTAAACTAAAAGTCATTAACACTTTAAAAAATCAAATTGTCGGGTATAAATTTATAAAGAAAATTGATCAATTTTATTACCTGTTCGAAACTTTTTACAAATGCTCACCTTTTAAAAAAAGGTTCTCATTTATTTATGAGGCTTGAATTCAGTATTTTTTCATCTCGTGTAGGGAAAAGGGGAAACACTAACAATGCTATTAATTATGAACCTTTTCGACATTTTCAAATATACATACATAAACACATGTAACAACTGTCAACCATCTCGAACAATACACTAAGAAAGCATTTAAAGATATCAGCTACCATGTAATGAGGAACTCATTTTCACCGGTTACATTGAGAAGATGAGAGTAGGCTTGTGCCACCCAAATAAACAAGCCGGTAATTTTAAACGTCGAGCGTAACCTCAATGCAGCTTGTAATTTGTATTCCTAACTTTACCTCTCTCTCATTGCTGCAAGTAGGACACATTGTTAGCAACTACGAGATAGTCAGACCTGCATACCTTACAAAAACTAATTTAATATTATATAAAAATTCTAAGGTTAGTTAATATCTTTCGAGAAGGTGCGATTCCATTGAATAGAGTTCTATTATGCTGCATTATTTTCGCAAAAATTAAACAAGCTATTCAAAAATAAAAGTTAATAATTCATGAAAACGTACATCAATGTACTCTCAAAATGGGAACAGTACTCTAATATGAGATTGATAATAGAATTTTTCAAGTAGGACTTTTAAATTATACTTAGGCTTCAAAAGTTTGTGTCAAAGATATGATACGTATTTTAACAGTGCGAGATCAGAAATATTTTCAGTAAATTAGAATATTTCTTTAAAATTTAAATTTAGAGTCTAGAAATTTTTTACGTGACATTTTTGAGGGCATGTATAGGTATCTATTTGACCCGAGACCTTTTAACTTTTAGCTATAACAATTTTAAGTTTAAACTTGCCGCTATGCTTGTATTGTGCTTTATCAGCTGTTTGTGCGTTTGTAATCGCGAGCTTAAAGTCATTGACTTTGGTAAAATGTTATCACATTTCATGAAAACGCATAGAATTGTTATTATTTGGCTCACAGTCATGTTATAAGATTTGCTCGACTAGCAATAACTTATAACATGATTTATGTCATTAATTTATCGGGAGTTTTGTTTTACAAATAGAAATAATATTTTATCTCTTAAATTTATATTTCAAGCAAAGCGTGAAATAGAGTAAAAGAAAACACAAAAGAAAGGAAAACACTGAGCCATGAAATCATTCGTTTCTACTTGCAAAACAATGTGGCATGACCGTAGGTCTACTTTTTGGCCTCTATAGTCTAACTGATAACTATCGAGTTTAACGACTCTCAGAAACGGGAGTTGATTTTTTTTAATATTCAAAATACAAGAGTTTCAATTACAGAATAGCATCGTATTTAAAGGTGTAAGAAATATTTACTCAATTTACAAACTACTGTTAATCATCTCAAGTTTTATGTACGATAAGAGTATTTTAATAGCCCTATTGAATTTTTATGCTGTCATGCAAATCGTGAAACATTATACATACATACACACACACGCATATATATATATATATATATATATATATATATATGTGGGAGGGGGTGTAAGGCATATAAACTACAATTGATAGTTTGCAATATTCCATTTCTGCTTGACTCACATCATTTCAGAAAGTATTGCCTATTATGTTTTATTTGATAAAGTTAATAGTCTGCGATAGATCATTGAACGTTATCTGTGATAACGTTCATTGTGATAATGAACGTTATCAGATTAGCATGCAAAGACACGCAACACCATTTGCGATCTTCATTTATTTTCAGTTTTCCTCAATACATGGGTACATTGTTTCTTTTTGTTGCTAAAAACTCCAATTCGTTTAAAAGAGAAACAATAATGGCGGGAAAATAAAAACATCATCGTCTAAATGACATCCCTGTTTTCTGCATCATTAATGGAAACATGCTCCGTTGAACTTCAAAGTGAAGGTAAAATTAGATTTACCGAAATAGCTTTTCGACTGCTTTTATGCGTGATTCTTGATGATGGTTAGTCTTTTACCGCTTTCCAAGCGTTGATCTATTACTCCGGATAATTCGGCTCGAAATTATATTGCATAAAAAACGATAAAAACCCGGTCAGGAGATTCCTTCATGGTTGCACTGCTTTTAAATCGTGACCCACTTTTGGCAGTTATCTAATTAAATTTTTCGTTAAGTTTTACAGGGATAATTTGTATTTTTACCCTACCGTAATAAACGAGGAATTGTAGCGAAAGCTGGACGTCTTAGATTACGTTACCCTTTCTAAAAAGGGTTTACTCCCTAGAGCAGCGATTCCGAACCTTCTTACACTTGAGTACCACCTGAGAACTTTATAGGGTCGTGGCGTACCACTGGTTATGTTATAACTTTTTGAGGGAGTCAAATAAATTCTATACACATATGAGATTAACTTTATAAAAATGTATTTAAGTATAAATAAAGAAAAATACAGAAAATAAATCCATAAAACAAGAAAAGGTCGTTTATACGTAATTGTTATTAACAAATGGCGAATACAATTTCCCAACACTAAAATGTCTTTATCAGACTTAATGAGAAACTTGCTTAGGCTTATTTCTTATTAGAGTTTCTGTGTCAGGTTCAATAGTGCTTATCTTTGATCGTTTTCTGCGTACCAACTCAAATGCTCTCGCGTACCACCAGTGGTACATGTACCACCAGCAGAGAACCACTGCCTTAAAGTATTTTTCTTTTCCTCTTTTTTCCATCGCTACTTCAATCACTAGAGATAGCGTTTAAAAATTCAGTGGGGGAAAAAACTCATTTGTTCAATAACTGCACTGAAATTCATCAGAACTGATATGTGTATAGTAGCGGATGAAGCTTTCGGTGGGCCTCTAGCACAATCTAGTTTTGCGGCCCCTTTGTTCTAAGTACTATTAATAAATATTATTTATTATTTAAGATATTTTCTCACAGTCCAAAAGTAAATTTTATGGGTCCTTAGGTAGTAAAATTTGTATGATACCGTTTGTTGTTTGACGAACGGAAAATTATCCAGATGAAGATTGTTCTTACGCCTGAGGTTCGCAAAATGTATCTCTTTTAAAAGTTGCCAACTTTCGGAGGCCCCTGACAATTGGGGGCCCCAAGCACACGTTTTTTTTTTGCGCCTGTGTGATGATCCGCCACTGTATATCTATGTGAGTGAATGAGAAGATATTTTAATGTTTTTTTCCCATTGCTGCCAAGAAGTTTTTTGGGGACATCAAGGAAATCAATTTACTCATTATAGAGATTCATTCAAAATACACTGCTGGCCACTGTAAATGCAAAACCCTGAAGAAAACATGCAAATAACATGAAATTTACAACATGCATTAGCGAAGGTGAGATATGCAAATGATTAGAATTTCAGCGCAGACGCACATCTCGCGCGCCTGTGGCGCCACTTCAAAGCGCTATTTAAGGCTTGGAGATTTCGACGGTTTCAAGTTCGGCAGTTGTGTTTTTCTTGTGGTTTTTTCAAAAAAAACGATCAATTATGCCTCGTCGAAAACAGCGATCATCTTTTGATCAAGTATCCGAGTTCGACAGAGGAAGGATAGTTGCCGACCGAGATTGTGGATTATCTTTCAGGGAAATCGGTAGTCGTGTTGGACGGAAAAAAAAAGTGTAATGCGGATATGTGATCATTGGATGCAGGAGGGTACGACGGACAGGCGTGTTCGATCGCATCCACCTCAGCGCACCACTTCACGTGATGACAGACAAATTGTGCGCATGGCAGTGACGGATCGCTCAGTCACATCACGAACCATAGCACAGCACATGCAGTCTGTAACGCATCATCCAGTGTCTGCGCGTAACATTCGACGCCATTTACAGCAGAGTGGTCTGTCCGCAAGACGTCCATTGCTTTGTCTGCCCTTGACGCAGAACCACAGACGTCTCCGCCGCCAATGGTGCGATGACAGAAGGATGTGGACGGCAGAATGGAATGAAATTGTCTTTACTGACGAGTCACGCTTCAGTCTGCAACACCACGATGGTCACATTCGAGTCTGGAGACACCGTGAAGAGAGGATGCTGAACAGCTGCGTTATGCACCGCCACACTGGTCCTGCACCGGGTATTATGGTATGGGGTGGTATTGGATATCACTCTCGCACAACTCTAGTACGCATTGCCGGTACTTTAAACAGCCAGCGCTACATCTCCGAGGTGTTGGAGCCAGTTGTCCTTCCTTACCTTCAGGGCTTGCCCACAGCCATATTTCAACAGGATAATGCGCGACCACACGTGGCACGCTTTGTCCAACGGTTCTTCGTCAATCGGTGATCTCCAACAATGGCGGCTACTGTGGCTACTGATTTTGGCAGGAACCACACTTCACAGAAGTCTATAAATTTAATCATTTGACACTTGGTCAACATGTTATCTACAAAATAAATTTTGTTGTGATATCTCTTGTCTTTTTTGGTGTTGCAATTTGGGTGGCCAGCAGTGTATATCCTATAATACGAAAAGTGTATAAAAGTCGCATAAAGGCAAACACTAAGTCATGTCTTCCCATTTTAACTCAATCTTTTTGTTTGTTTGTTTTAAAACTAATTTTTTTTCAGCGTGTACACTGTCGCGCTTCTAAATTTTTAAAAATTTTAAATTTTGTAGTAAATTTTATCCTCAGTTTTGGAAAAAACACCATTGAAAATTAAAAGTGAGCCTATCTATCTCTTCCAAAATACACGACATACAAGGACTAAAATGTATACATTAATACGCTATCACGAGTCGTATTCTGTTTTTTGAGTAAAAGACACGAGATGTTCCTATCCCCCTTTTCCACTAACCATGCAGAGTTAGTGACACAGCCTTTGAAACTAAACACACCGAAACGGAAGCTGACTACTGTATTTCATTTAAGTCTCTTCAAATTAAACTGCTCGACTATTTTTTTCCAGTGTGTTGAAACTGTAGCCTCCTGCAAGCGATAATGTCATTTTATTCAACATAATTTCCTGTTTAAATGTCACGAACTCCAAGATTCCCCCGACAGGTTAAGTACCTACATTGTATTTCATTCTTTTGTGACGTCTTTAATTTGATTATCCGCACTATCTTTTTCGACCTGGGAGAAATTGTTGCACGAATTTTTGAAAAATGATGAGTCCACAGATAAACTCTTTCTAATTTCAAAAACCGCAGTGAAGATTTTTTTGACCTTCTAAAAATAGTTGAGCAAATAAAACAATGGTTAATAAGAGGGTTACGTTTAGAAAGATGCTGACGATAAAAATGACTGTATTTTCCTCTTCCCTCACACAAGAATTGAGATCAACTCCCACTGACTTTGTTTTTAGAGGGAAAGGGATTTACAGCAACCAAAAACATATCTTTAAACTATTAACCGTATTATTTTTCCTGTATTATCAATTGCAAAAAAAATTATCATATCATGTAAAAAAATCTGTTATGGATGCTGTAAATAAATGTATGACGCATAGATTGTCACCTACACAAATAACTATTTATAAAGACACTTATGAACAATAAGACATGACAAAAAAATTTTCTCTTTTCATTAAAATTTGCCCTAATTATAAAAACTTTTGTTTTGCGCGTTTAAAAAATTCCATTTTAATTAATATTTTTTAAATTTATTAATTCTCTGAGATATAATAATTTCACAAAAGCTCTATAATCAAATTAATTTCTCTCTAAAATTATAAGAAAAAGTTCTTTGAATTAAAATATTTTAAATTACAGTGATTTCCGCTTATAAGAATCACGTTTGTTATTACTGTTTTTGATTCTTATAAGCGGTTGATTCTTATAGCCGGAATTTAGGTTTTTGGACAGGAACACACACACACCTCTTTATACATATATTAGATAATTTACTATAAAATAATCTTTAGTTTACGTTAATTATCTTTTATTAAAATTATTTTTATAATTTTAAAAATACAACTTAATTTCTAGACCTATAAGTAGATACACATGATTATACGTAGTAAGAGAAGAAAAAAAGTCCAATATTTGTTACAACATACCTGCTTAACAGTTTAACATTTCAATTACAGGAAGGGTGCAGGAAAATGTTTTCTATGGTAGTTTGACGTAATGAAGTTTTCAGGAGGCTGTTTATACCTCTTTCAATACCAAAAGTCTCAGACCAAGATTCACCTTCTAGCTTACGTTTCACGGTTTGATAACGTACTGAATCTAATAATGTCGCATTTTCCTAAGTCATAGTGAACACTTCACCGAAGATTTATGTGTTTCAGGGTTCAGGAAGCCGCAACCAGGATGTGGGAGGTGGGAAAAAAGAGTGTCTTTGTTTGTCAGTGGAGAAAAGTGAAATTGGATCCGCAAAGGTAGGATGCCCCTGGGTCAAGCTAATAGGACAGTTTTTAGCTAAAGCGTTTAAGGGGAAGCTATTATGTTATGTCTAACAAAGAAAGGGTCGCATTTTACGATTGTATTCCATCCCATCTTATCACTCTTTCTTTTAAAAAAAATAAAGGAAGAACTTCGTACATTTTGAGGGTTTAAGTGGCTTTTTTGGAAAAATGAAAGGAAAGCGAACAGTGTAAGCTGATTCTTAAAACCGGTGGATTGATTCTTTAAAGCGAAAATTTTAACACGGAAATAATACATTTGTTTTTGTTTTTGCGATATTGATTCTTATAAACGGTTAATTCTTATAACCACTGATCACTATAAGCGGTGGTTACTGTATATCCAATATTTAGACTAAAATAGCATTTCAATAGAATGAATATTTTATGGTTTTAATTCGCTTTAAAATAATTTGTTATAACACTTTGCCGGAATTTTTTAAATGGTCTATGAAAATTTCGCTATGCCCTGTTGTTACAAACGCCTTTTTAATAATATAATTCAAACTACCCTGAATTCAATTGAAAAGTGGTTAGCGTTTTCTTACAATGGTAGATTTAGCACAATTTAGAGTGACATCTGCCTTTCAACTGCTAATGCTATGATTACTTCGCCTCTTCTATCGCTGATTACCATATTATTAGCTATGATGTCGGAAGTTGTCTATTGCATTGAATATACTCTTGTAATCTATCCTCATCGATAATAACTAGTTACTTCTGACAACTACTAGCCAATACTTGTTACATCTGATAAGCGTACAGTTTGCCTTTGTAAAACGTCTGGTGTATAGGAGAAGTACATTTTTCTTTACTCTGGAACTAAAATTTTTCTATATGTAACCTAATCTGCAATCGGTAAGGTATAACTGTTATTTTTATGACTTTCGGTCGAAGTGTTGGAAATTTATGCATAGCTGAAATATACTTTTAAGGGGGCACACTACCTTTGACTACACTGAAATGACCGTAAACATGTTCAAATTCGAGCTACTGAAACTCCAATAATATTTATATATATATATATATATATATATATATATATATATATATATATATATATATATATATATAATTTTTTTATATCAAAATTACAATTCTTCAGTTATATTTTATACAAAAATAGAACTTGTAAATCCATAAATAATTTTTAGATTTTATTTTGAAATGTTTACATTACTAAAAAGTGAAAAAAATCATTGCATGTTTCGCGCCTCATAAAATTAAGAAATATGCATACAGAAACTATATTTTGGTCAAATTAAATTAATAATATACTCTAGTTTAATGTACAACCAAAAAAATACAAAAATATAGTTTAAATTGAAATATTTACATAAAATTTAAAAAAGATTAAAATTTTGGAATTTTTTAAAAACATTTTCAAGTGTAAAAAATTTATTTACAAATTCATTTTTAATTTTTTGGTTTTAGTATGTAAAGAAGCTTAAAATACAAATCTGATAAAAATTTTGTGTCACACATAGTTTGGGAGTAACAGAGCACGTAATCCAAAAATTTACATATTCGAGAAAGCTGAAGTTAAAGTTGGAATATACATGGCCATGCCAACAGAGTGAGCTTTCTATAAACTCTCATAACTCGAGAAATGATGCGAATTTTTTTTATGCAGTTTTTTGCTGCATATTGTTTAGAAATGTCCCAAACATCAGAAAATAGCAAAAACCAAAAATCGATTTTTTTTTTAAGTTTTAAAGGTGGTGTGCCCCTAAGAAATGTGTAAACGAAGTTCTGTGTTACTTGCCTTTTTTTAAGCTTTAGAAAGTTAGAATTTTTTACTATGTTACTCAAAAAATATTTCATTTTGTTAGATTAAACACTAGTACATGAATTAAATACTTCGGGACGGAATCAGTGTCATGAAGTAACTAGGTTTAGTAACTTCAAAACGCTCCTTGTAGAATTAACCTCACATACTAAGATAAGAGTCCCACGAAACTGAAAATTTCTAATTAAAAAAGTTTATAGTATCAAAATATAAAATTATTTCTTTTTCGGAGAAATTAAAAAGAAAGTTATTTTAATCAGCGATATACGATTGAGCTGGAAACGAGATTTCCTAATTTTATTATTATCTCTTTTAAAACAAAAAAAAAAGATTTACAAAAGAAGACAAATTACTGTGCTAAAACTCGGTAAACCTCTCATTAAATTTGTTATCTTAAAAAAAGTTTTGCGCCTTAAATATAAATTTCTCAATATTTTCAAAAGTGTCTTTTCAAAAATATTTTAAAAATTTTATGTATCAAGAATAATTGAACTTTTTAACGTGACATTCAAGAGTTACGGAACATTTTTTCATGCTACTTAACTTGAATATCGAATTCATATTTCAGAGATAATGCATGCCTATACGATATTCCAGCGCATTTTATCTGTCAATTAGTTTTATTTAAAAACTAATAATAAAAATTCAGTCTCTGGTTTCAACAGTGGGGATATTGTCATAATATTTAGATATGCAACTCGAATTAGTATTACTACAATAAATAAATTGAATTTAGTTCATAATATTTCATCACATGTGTGCATTGATTTTCTATCAGAATACCATGATGGGTATGTGCGCTGGAAGCCTTGCAGATTCAGCTTGCTGTGGGTATCTGAGTGGGATGCTCTCTGCTCCCTGTCACCGTCTGCTTCACCTTTACTCTCGTCTGAGACTTTGATAGGTTCTTTCAAAACCATTTCAACAATTTGCTGATCGTCTAAAATCTTACAGCTATTCTAAAATTTAATCTTTAAAAATTCACCAAAAATCAGAAAAGGGAGGTAAAGATTCGAAAAAGATTTCATTTTAAAGGAATTTTTATGATCTTTCTCGTGATGTAAATTCTATAAACCTCAAATTATTATTTTAAATGCAAACTTAAAAAAGTTACTAAAACAGCTTAAAAATTTAATTTTAAAAAATCTAAGAAGAATTTTTCAAAAATCTTTCTTAGTGCACCCTTACACTATAAGAAGAATTGTAAAATGCTCAGCACATGCGAAAACCCCAAAGGACATTGGAACGGTACGTGTATCACAAAAAAAAACGGACGCGTTATGCACGCACAAAAACAGCTCTGCGAACGGCCAACAAAGACACGATCGGGGTGCACGGAGGAAATTTGCATATGACAGAGGCTAGAAACCAATCACCAGCTAGAAACGAGCGTAGAAAACCGATAAAAAGCTCTCTGATAGTGGTTTTGTTAGCCATTCGCAGAGCTGTTTTTTTTTTGTGCGTGCATAACGCGTCCGTTTTTTTTGTGATACACGTACCGTTCCAACGTCCTTTAGGGTTTTCGCATGCGCTGAGCATTTTGCGATGGGAAAAAATGGGTGTTGCTATTTGAAAATTTCGAGTTTCTGTACCTATAACCGTAACCGTGGGCGCCACTTGGTTGCCGTTCACAGAATCCCGAGCTCATACCTCTGAATAATTATATCTGAAATCTCATCTCGATCGGTTGAACTGAACAGCCACTAGAGGTCCATATATCGGCAAAGTTTCTTTATTATACTACCCTGTATATAGATAACACTCATTTAAAGGAACAAAAAATAAAATGAAAAGGAAATTTAAAAAAAAGATATGTTGATGGAAATTATTTTTAGAACAACAACAACAAAACAAAAAAATTTAAATTTAAAACAAATAAATAAATAAAGGAAGTATGTAAAATAAATATCTTTTATTAGTTGGTTTTTCTTAAAATTGTTTTAGGAATAAATTTGTATAACTTAAATTAGAATAACTATTCCCATAAAATATTTATTCTATCTTTTTAAAAAGTTTTACACTAATTAGCGAAGCAGCTTTGATTGATGAAATTTGTAGAAAGGTGATACAATAAATACTTATGATATTGTTACGACTTTTTCCGTTTAAACACGTCTATAACATACTGCTTAGTTCTCCGTTGAATGAATTTTTGAAATCTGTATAAGTCCTTCTTTGATTATGTTTCCAGAAAAATGTCCACCGTCTTATGCCACAAAAGATTTTGTCATTTAATACTGTGGTCAAAAGTTGATTAGGATATACGTATATACTGTAAAATCTTGAGTACCATACGAACTTTTTTTCACATTTTAGTCCGCAAAAATGAGGGAGCGTATTATACTCGTGTTACAAAAAAAAACGTAGTTTTAAACATTGAATAAACGACAAACAATACATGAGCTGTATTCTAGTGAAAGTAATTAAGACTGATAATTTCACTGTATTGTTTTGAATTAAAAATTAACTTTTTTTTTTTACTGAATTTGACGTTTTCGTTTATTTTTATTACAAATTTTATTTATGTTGATAAATATTTGTGCAATTTTTAAATAAAATATTGATAAGTTATGGGGGCGTATTATAATCAAGATTTTACGGTATATATATATATATATATATATATATATATATATATATATATATATAAAAGAGCTTGTCTGTCTGTTTGTCCGCTATAGAATCATAGACTGTTTCACCCACCGGGACCAAATTCGGCACAGTTAATGTTTTGGACCCGAGAAACTTAAATCAGGAAAAACGAAATTTGGGGCTCAATTAGTTTTTTTTTAATTAATTTTTTAATGTTTTTTGTGCCCGATAGAGGTGCGTCTACCCCCTGTGGATTCTCCTCAACCAGCTGCGTTAAGAGGGGTGGTTTGAGGATGACGGAGGGGGGGGGGGGTCAGATTGCAAAGCGCGGGAGAAAGAGGGTTGGGAATGACCTTAAAATCAGACGAAGGTCCGCAGGCTCAAAGTTTCTTTTTTTCTTATTGTTTGTATATCATTTCAGTAGAAACGTGCTAAGCGCATTCTGTCTGGCCAGATGAACATGAAGAGCGGGAGTGCAGCCCATTATTTTTTTGATGGAATGCATGAAATATTTTATATCTATATATCTACCCGGGCAACGCCGGGCAATAATGCTAGTATATATATATATATATATACACATTTGCTACCAGAATTCCCTGTTTTAGGAAGGTATAATCCATCATTTTTACTCAAGAACTGTAATAAGCAACAAGACTTGATAAGAATAATTGCGACACATAGTCGAGGAATAAACGTTACTGTACACGCCTAGCTCTTGATAATGACTTTCGTAGCAGGGAATAATGAACACCATTCTTTTAGCAACACAATTATTAAGTATGCCGCAGGTTTGTCGCTGCTCGAATTGTTAGCATAGTTCAACTGGGACGCCTATTCATTGTTATGCACTACATATCGCAAGACAATGACCAAGGGTGACTCGCCTTCCGCATAACACCTTGTTTAATATCGTTAATTATTTATCAGCATGTAACACACCAGTGAAGAACGGGGATCTGACTAAGAGTGATAACAAATTTAGTCTAAATCTTACAATTCAATTAAGATTCTATGCCAAAAAGTAAGTCAGTTTCGAAGCCCTTTTTGGGACACATTGATTACATAAAAATTGGGGAATACTCAAAACAGTAATGCATAGCTGCTTAAAAATTAGTCTTCTATTTAACTATACTGAAGTGCTACTGAATTAGGGATAGCAAAGCCTATGCAAATTGTGTAGCGCTGCGCATCATGTACGCGCAAGTGAGGGCGCTGTGGTAACTGCATATATAGCGAGTACTGTGGTTGTACGCGCTGTGGTACGTACTGTGGTTGTTCTGAATTAGTTGTTGGAATTGCCAGTATGGATAAACTGCCTGATTTAGACGCCTTCGATCGCGGACAAATCGTAGGTGAACGACGCATGGGCCATTCAATTTCCGAAATCGTCAGACAGCTAGGATTTTCAAGGTCGACAGTGTCAAGAGTATACCAAGAATACATGGATGGTTGAAAAAAAACTAGCGATCGGGCAAACTGCAAAAGACAATTAGCCTTGACAGTGCGTGGTGAGAGACGGCTCAGTCGTATTGTACGTAGCCAGCGAAGCCAAACATTAGCTCAAATTACCACCCAGTTTAATGACGGTGCCAGTCGTACAGTCAGTAAACGGACTGTGCAACGCTCGCTTCACCGTATGGTTTCGGGAGCCGTCGACCTACGAGAGTACCATTGCTCTATACTCGTCATCGGGCTGCTCGTCTTGCCTGGGCAAGAGAGCACAGAGACTGGAGTGTAGAGGACTGGAAACGAGTAGCATGGAGTGATGAGTCTCGATTCCGACTACTTAACGCCGACGGGAGGCTGAGAATATGGCGTCAGGCTCATGAAGCCATGGATCCTGCATGTCTGGCTGGAACTGTACAAGGGCATGGTGGCTCAATCATGGTCTGGGGTGTTTTTTCGTGGCACAGTTTGGGATCTTTGGTGCGTGTACCAACCTCCCTTAATGCAATTCGGTACGTAGAGTTGCTGGGTGATCACCTCCATCCGTTTATGCAGTTCTGTTATATGCACGGTAATGGAGTTTTGCAGCAAGACAACTGTACCTCTCACAAGTCCCGGTTGGCTACTGGCTGGTTCGATGAGCATTCCTCTGATTTCTCTGTCATGAATTGGCCACCTAGAAGCCCAGACTTAAATCCTATTGAGTATATTTGGGATGTTTTGGAACAAGGCGTGAAAGTCACAGCACCAAAGAACCTTACTGAATTATGGACAGCTTTAGCCAATATTTGGCAAGCCATTCCCGTGGAACGTTTCCAGAAACTTGTTGAATCTATGCCTCGTCGTGTGGCAGCCGTTATCAAGGCCAGAGGAGGCCCAACTCGTTACTAGGTAGGTATCCCTAAATCAGTGGCACTTCAGTGTATAATGGTGGATTTTAAGAAGCTGTGTGATCTGGTTATTTTCTTTCTCAAGATTTCCCCTCATCTTGAAAAAAGTTCCTAAACTTTTCGACATCCTGTCCTCAAATATTAAATTTGCTAAAACTAAGACAGTGAAACCCCGATTTTACGTTTTTCTTGGGACCATCGGTAAAAAACGTACGAAACGGGAAAACCTAAAATCGGGGTTAAAAAAATCTAAGCATATTATTAAAAAATTGACACTTACCGGATGAACTATTGGAAAAAATGTGTAATCTTTACTTGTTTTTTGGTTTTAGATACAATTTCAACTACAGCACGCTCCATACTAAAATTTTTTTACAAATTTGCCTCTTGGTTTACATATTGGGATATTTTAACATTATCGGTATAGACAATTTTCACGGACCAGCAGAAAATGACGTAGGAAGCGGGATAACGTACGAAAGGGACAACGTAAAATCGGGGTTCTACTGTATTACGAATAACCTATACCGATAAAAATATTATTGGCAATTTATATATTATGTAATGTTTATGTATAAATAGCCTATTAAATTTTATCAGTCAGTATTAAAATAATCAGATACTTTTTAATTGTTTTCTTACATTTAAATTACGAAAACTACTTGGTTTCAGTAATAGAAATCCACAGTATCTGTAAACTTTCATTATTAGCTATGACCTTTTAAAGAATCGTTTTTGCACAGTTTTGCAGTTTAAATTGCACACGTTTTGACTGTGAACATACTGTGTTGTTACACAAGAATATCCCGAGAAATTCCGTTTGCAATTGAAGATCAGCAATTTAGCTCTTTAGTTTACCCTTGAAACTCGTGTCATAAAGGAAGGCGTCTGTCTCTCCTCCCTGCAGTGAGTTACAGATGACGGTGCGATATTTAAAAACAGTGAAGTTAATGAGACAAACATATAGTACCCTTCTATTTGATAACGGCCGCGACGTGTGACGAAGTTTCTGTTTTGATTCTAAAAAAGGAATATTGTAAGAGCGTTTATAAAGTATTGTAACAGATTTTTTAAAAAGAATTTATCTTCCAAAGTAAGATGTGAAAAAATCAAAAACTTCCTAATCTCTCATAGACTGCTCTGGATTTTCTAGAAAATTCAGTCAAACCTATTCAGTGCGTAAAATGTAAAAATAAAATGTCCTTAACTATCAGTCTGTATGAAAGAGCCTAAAGCAGTGATGAGGTAAAACACGGCCTGGATTTGGGCGAACTAGCTTAGTGTTACTCGCGAGAGAATTCCTGATCTTGTGATATAAACATATGAATCTCTAAACGCAAACTGTAGTTGAAAGATATGAAAATATTTTTAAAAATATTTGAATTTGATATGACTTTCTGAGAAAATTATTCAATTTTGCTATGTTTGCCATGTGTTTTCATCCATCATTCTTTGAAAATGCTGAGTTAAAAACAAACCGACAGATAGGAGCTTTTTTAGAAAAGAATATTTCGTATTTTGTTAGGCATATAAAGACATTTTCAATTTCTTACTTAATAGAGATAAAAAATGTATATACCTAATTATGTTTTTGCACGAACTTATTTTACACGAATTTGATTTAACACGAATTCAAAATAAATTCTCATTCTCTTTTTACACGAATCATTTTGATTTAACACTAGCGGTCCAATCCAATTTCTCAATTTTTATTTTATTTATTTATTTATTTTTTGCCTAAATTCTAAGAAAACAAAATTTTATTTGTGGCGTATTATTTTTGGCGATAATGTATCCAGTTCTGTTTTGATTCAATAATTCAGTCCGCAAAAACATTTTCTTCTTTTATTCTATCACATATAACTTATTTACATATATTTACAACTGCGAAATGTTACTCCAGTCGTGCCCAAACGTATGCGCCGTTTATTGTCAGAGAGTGAAAATGATTTAAAAAATTTTGTGTAAAACAATTTTTTTTCATGAAGAATTTTTTTTATTTTCATTACATGTTATTGCATGTGTATTTTGTTAGAATAAAATAAGTTTAAAACGAATATTTTCATATGGTTTTTAAAATTATTTTCACTGATTTTTTAAATCCGGAACCCATCTTCTTTTTTTCCATAGATACAATGTCTTCTTTTACACGAATTTTTTTATACGTATTCTTCAGGAACGTATATATCGTGTAAAAACAGAATTAGGTGCATAAGAAATATAACATATATATATATATATATATATATATATATATATATATATATATATATATATATATATGTATGTCAAGACTTGTTCTTCACGCCCATTTTAAACCATGTAGTCCGAACTCCTCATAGATTTACAACTGCAGTCGGCTCCCGACATTTCCATCTTCTTCAACCAGCAGTTAGATGTAGCGAGTGACAAAAACATCACACCAAATATCTCTGAAATATCTTTATTAAATCTCATTCTAAACTCAGCTCCATTAATGAAATTAATTTAGTCCCACCCCTGTCCAAAATGCGTGCCTGCCGAGCAGCACGTCTTTCCTAGTCGATCATCCCATTGTCTCTGAAGATTTCAACCCATTTTTCAGCTTCTAGAAACACCGCTCATGCCCACAAGAGCTTTGTTACGTTTGCACGGAAGATGGGGACCATGCGGAGTTACAGTTGTCAATCAAATCCAACCCTGTAATCTATTTTCTCCGCGATGCTTTTATCCCGATATCTCGTAAATTAATAGTATTTAATTGCTAATTCCTATTTTCTCTAAACAAAACCCCCGTTTAAGGTTCCCACTGTTCCCCCCCCCCCATAATTAAGGCATTACTTACACACACACACACATATATATATATATACAGTCGAACCTCCATATATCAAACTTCCTCATATCGAAATTTTCTATATATCGAACTCTTAGCAAATCTCCATGTTCATTACATCGAAAAACTGTTTCTATATATCGAAAAAATCTCTATATATCGAATTTTTTTTCATGACATATTGGGAGATTTTATTCCACTTTAGAATAAAATCTCCCAATTTTTGGCGTTTGAAACAATACGTCGTGGACATCAATACGCGGAAAATGTCCCTGATGAAGTTTTTAGTGGACTGAATAAATGCGAGCATTTCTTCGATGATTCTTTCCGCAAAACTGGCTGTTCAGCAAGATATTCGTAGTTTTTTTTAAAGAATGTAACTGTGATCACTGTAACCACTGTCTGGATTGTTTTTTAAAGGCATATAGTACTCAATAAATCTTTCATATTAATTCATTTTTTTAGTTATTAACTTTCATTTAATGTGCTTCGCATATAAATTAGAAATGAAGTTTCGGATACGAAAATTAGCTTTAATTTTAATGTTTTAGGAGAATTATGATAAAACTAAGATCAATTCTATGTACCGAAATTTCTATATATCGAATTTTTTTCCGGCATTTTGCTACTTCGATATATGGAGGTTCGACTGTATATATATGTGTGTGTGTAATAATATATTAATTTTATTTTAATGTTACCTTTGGGCCATAGGACGCACCCCAATTTTAAGTCGATTTTTTTATGTAAAAAAGTACGTCTTATGGTCGAAAAGTACGGTAATAAGATAACGTAAGGTTAACTCCTGTGCCGTAAGCCTTGGGGAGGAAGGGGTAATACGTAAGGTAGGGCATCGGAAATCGGACTTCCGCTCATCACCAGCTTAGATACCTGTATACAAATCCTCGAGATTCTCCCCTAGTGTTCGGTCGTTACACATTTCGTACCAGAATGCAATAAAAAGCTCTGAATATCCATTCGCAGTTACATTCGTGTCTCGCTCTATCATACTATCCTGCAAAGAAACCTTATTTGTAATTCACAAATAATGATATTTGAAAATATGTTTTTGCAACCTTTTATATCAAATAATGAATTATTTTCAAAACGCGTTTTTAATGTTTTTTCATAAGTAGACAAAAATACGCGAATTTCATATTTTAATTCCGCTCTGCATTTTAATTTTTCCGATCTGGCCATCCTCCCATGAATGTTAATGAGGTCTAAAGAGATGTAAATAAAAAGAAATTTGAGATGAAACGTACATTAAGGAGCAAGCTAAAAAAAGAGTATCAACATGACTCATTAAATAATAATGTAAGTGTAATCGCCTATAAAGCTGATGCTAAGGCAGAAATTTTTCAAAAATGAAAGGGGGAATATAAGCAAGTTTAAAGACTTTGTAAATATATAATTAAATATTTACGGTTAAAGGATCGTATAGAGAATTAACTTTATAAGAAGGAACAAAGATACTTTTTTAACAGGAACGTTATTTAAAAATATAAATACAATATTAATACATGAGGAACGACTCTCATTCACCTTCTTACACTTAAATTAGGAATATTAAGGGAACAAGGGACTTTCAACCTGGTTTTTTAAAAAATTTTCTATATTTTACTCGATATACAAGATGAGAATACTTAATATTCTTTTCTACTACATTGAAGACACTTAAAATTCCCAAATAAGTACTTTCTGGAAGAATAAGACCTGTTTTTCAAATAATTCTCCAAAAATTCTAGAATTTTTCAAAATGCTCCAAGCGGAATCATTTCCTTCTAATTTCTTCCAAATTTCTGTGGACTGTTAATTGAAGTGTTTGCCATAACACTATGCAAAATCCTTTGAACCCACAAATATTTTTCATATTTATAGACCATGAAATACAGCAAAAACATAAAGAAATAACAGGAAAATTTTTAAAAAATAATTATTTATGATTTTAGATTCATACAAAAAAATCAATGCATAATTACGTTTATACATATGCGGTAAACTTATATTAAAAAATTTGAGGTTTTTAAATGATTTGGAATGCATACTGAGCATTTTGAGAAATGCTAGCATTTTTGAAAAAAAATTTGAAAAACAGGCGTTATTTCTGCCAAAATCCTTGTTTTGAAATCTAAGGCCGTCTGCACACGGAGCAACTCAAAAGAAACTGATAACCGACTCAAATCATAAACCAGTCCGTGATGAGTCGCAACCTATGTAATTGAATGGAGCCACGCACACGGCGCAACTGGTTACAAACCCGTCGGACGGGTTTGTAACCAGTTGCGCCGTGTGCGTGGCTCCATTCAATTACATAGGTTGCGACTCATCACGGACTGGTTTATGATTTGAGTCGGTTATCAGTTTCTTTAGAGTTGCTCCGTGTGCAGACGGGCTAAGAGTCTTTCAATGTAGTAAAAAATAATACAAATCATTCTCATTTTGTAAATAGATTTAAAAATGGATAGTAAAAAAATTCGAGATTGAAGGTACCTTGTCCCCTTAATGCATACATACTAAATACTGTTTCTTCTACCCCTCGGTATTACGATAAGAATTATGTTTCATTTCTATCTCCTGTAATCGTTTTCATCTCAGTTTAAGTCGTCGCTATACGTGGGATAAACTACAACAGCAAATACTTTAAACACAGGAGTCACAGAGTTTGATTAATTCGAAAGACAATGAAAACAAAAGTAGTCATTATCGGGGCGAGTTAACGCGAATTCATCTGCCAGAGATGAGATGTTGGAAAGGTGTTATACAATATTGCAGCAGAAAACAACTATTCTCAACTCGGAACGACCATCTCTTTGGATGTGCAAGATGCAAAAACGTGGATGCTTAATCTCTGATCGACAAACTTAACGGATCTTTTTTCCGTAATTTTTCGACCTCTGTTGACTTACACCGCAAGACCCAGAGCAGCTAGTGGTTAGCGCATCGCATTCCTGAGGGTACTGAGGGCAATCAGTTCGAATCTGGACAAGAGTCACTGAATGCTCTCATGTCTAAGCCAGGTATAAACTCGTTAAGGGGATGGTGGACATTAAAAAGCGATTTTTCAAATTTTACCTCAGAGATATGAAATTTTGCATATATATTCAGTAAAGTATAACTATATCAAACACCTTATAAAATTTTATAAACAATTTTTTTAATTTATATTTTAAAAATTGAAATTAATTTCTTTTGAATGCTCTTTGCGATCCAATTTTTAACTTCCCCCTTAATTTTGAATTTATATTGCTTATAAATACGTCTTGGACAGACTTTTGTATTACTTTGTGCTTTCGTTGAATAGTTAATTTTTTAGGAAATAATTTTATGCTTGTACTCTGAATTTTCGTAAAATTTTTGTACTTTTCCACACTTAAGTTAAACTTTGATAATCTGAATGATGTAGAATTGGATGCATAACTTTATTTTAATGCATTAAAATAAAGAGGAGTCTTTATTATAAATTTTATAAAGTTTCGTCAAAAATAAGGACCCAAGGAGCATTTCAAAGACTTGCAACTCTGGAAATGACTCATTTTGAGAAAAAGCCATTTAAAAGATGTTTTTTCACCTACCTTCAATATTTACTTTTCTAAAGCCACAAAGTTTTCAATTTATTTTTCACTACATATTTTAAAAACATTTTATTCCAACATTTGCATATTTTTACAATATTAATACACCAAAAAATTCCAATTTTTGTTCGATTTTCGGTAATTTGAAAGTCCAACATCCCTTTATACCTGTAGGCCGGAAAGTCTTTCCGTGTGATTCGCATGGGTGGAGGGAAAGTTCGAACCGAGCAGATGTCGCCCCTAGGGTTGTTCGGTCAAAATTGTGGTGGCACCAGGCAATAAGCTGTGAACTAGACAGGAGATGATTCTCATCACCCTGCAGCCTTATATGCACCAGGTAACAACAGTAACATAAAGTCTCTATTTTCTCACGAATGTTCGTTATCGATAACGAATAGAAGTCACGTTAAATTTTCACGAAAAGCCCGAAATAATAATGTGTTAGGAGTCCTCCCATAACTTATACTTTCCCTTCGGAGTCCTTTTCCCAACTTTCTTTCTTCTGTTCTCCTAAACATTACAGAGTGAGAATTTTAAGTAAGATCATGGCAAGGCTTGAGGGCGTAATGATGACCACACTGTAGCGTACTGGAAATAGGGTTATATTTTTTCCCGAGACCCCACAACGGCTTGAAACACAGCGGCGTGTTTTTTAATGAATGTGTTGTTCGGTTCCACCAGTTCTGAACACGTGGGGGGATTATAAACCGTTTCCCTTACAGCCGCAGCCACTATAGCTGTCATCTTGGACGTTAAAAAGAACTGTCAGCCGATAATCTGCCGACATCTGCCGCCTTCTGTACCCCTTCTGAAAATCCAGACATTGACGAGAGACGCTGTATAAAATCCTATCGGGAGAGACGGGTTTTTGTGAGGCTCCTGTTTTTTTGGGCCGGAATGGGCCCTGGAGCATGCACTGTAAATCTGCACGTAAATTAAGTGAATATGTCGAAAATGTCTAATGTTTAATTTTTTTTGTTTAATAAATTGTTGAATTTTTGTTTTAAAAATTTGACCTTCGTTTGTTAATTAGAACTCTGTCTTTCTTGGTACGGATCAATAGTTGTGAAATTTCTTCAAAATGCCTCAGAGAGAATAGCCTTACCACTTGTCGTGACGCCACAACACCAGTCAATAGACCAAGATTCCCGAGTTCCACTCCAAAGTCAACATATTTTCTGTAAGATAAACGAAAAAAATGTTAGACCGTATGATAGGTTATCATTGTTAAAAGTGCCTCTACGCCCAGCATAACCAGGTTAAATTTGGGTGTCGAAAATCCACTTTATAAGCTGTGGTGATTATGGAGAAATGCCCCTGGGCTCTCAAGTAGCTGTCCCTTTCAAGGATCTGAATATAACGTCCGGTTTTTCCTTCCTCGTATTGAATTCCTGAAATTAAAACAAATCGACCCGTTCCAAATTTCTCAGTTAGAGTGCGTTACCTTAGTTTATTTTTTAATTAAACATTTGGACGTAATTATCTATCACTGCCGAAAATGAGTTAAAACTCAGTTTTGAATTTTGTCATTTGCAAAATTTCTCTTTATTGCCATCATAAAAGAACTAAAAAGGAGAGCAATAAAACTTACTGAATGTACTTGTTCTACCTCGTAAAGGAAAGACGCTATAAAATAGATGGACTTTTTGAAAACCACCTTTTAATTCTAATATTGAAGGAGATTGTATTGATTTATCGTGATGGTTTTTTATGGTATGTCTCACATATCAAACTCTTTTATTGTACTTGTATTAAAAATTCTCATAAGTTTTAAAATATGTAGAAGAAAAATATTAATTTAATGTAATTTTTATTTTTCAGATTTGGTCGAAGTGTTGGCTCCCAGAGAAAAGCAAGTGGGACTAATGTAAGTTAAATTATTTTCAGACATTTGAATTGAAATGAATTCTGTGAGTATGTATGTAAACATACATACAAACTCACATATTGCAATGTTTTTTGCCTTTTTTAAAATTCTATAGAGATTATCTTTGTAATTTTATCCTCCTTTGAAACTTGAACGATTGCGAAGTATTTTAGGGTTATGTTTTAAGTTTCCTACGTCTCTTTTCCCATTAACTTTGAAAAGTTCATATTTGTAAAAGGTCATGAAAGAATAAGATCTGATGAATAACGTTTAACAAATATTTTGTTTTGTGTATTTCAGACTCATTTAAGAAGAAATACTTTTTTCATTACTGAATATAAGCTTTGAAGTTGTAAATTCGCTTTCAATTTATCGATTAGCTCTATATCCAGCATAAAAAAAGTAACTTTTAAAATGACACTGCATTTTATAAATCGTTTTGAGTTAAAGTTTTCATAGAGTATTAAAATACTATGATTGATACCTAGATATATTTTTATGTTGATAAAAGACAGAAATAATTTTCTACTAATAGAAAACTTTGTACCTGATAGTTCTCGCATCAGTGAGAAGAGGGGTATTTAACAAAAATCTTCTATTGCCTTTTTTTCCTTTATTCCAAGATCTCTGTGGGCAGCATAAAAAAAACCTCAGCTTTAACGAGGCTCACCAGATTTTTTTTTTTGTCTAGATAGGGATTTTTTCCCCTTTTACAGTGATGTCACACACTCACACATACATTGTGTTAGGTATACAATCTGTTTATGTCCTTATTCATGAATAAAGCCTTAAGCGTGAATAATACATTTACTATTTTATATCTGCTTGTAGACCATACTTGAGGCTACTTTTATACTCAAATGTGGCATATAAAATAAGATAAAATAAAAGTATGTCACAAATCCGGTGTAACTACGTCATTATATATAAAATAACAAATGAAATGAATTAAAAGCTAAAATCTATAAAACCATGAAACATAAATCGAAGAAACATAACCTAGATAAGCTTCCATAAAAATGTTTAGAAGCAAATATATATTTGTCCATAATCATTCACAAATGTGGAGAATAAACATTGAAATCATAAAAGTCATGTCCTGTTAGCCATTAACGATGTAATAATGGTCTTATTCGGTCATTTATTCTCACATAACGATCGTTTCTGGAATTCAAGTGATTTTTCTTGTTCATGGAAAGCACAGACTGCGTGAAAATGGGACTTTGATCACATTCAAATCTGGAATATATCCAACTTATCTTTCCTTTATTTGAACCATTATGAAGCTCCTTATTTTGTTCACAAATGTTGTTTCAATTTATTTTATATCATTTTGATCCCGACAAGTAAAATGGACATAAAATCATTTTACGTTAAATACAAAAGAATATTTTTTTTTATTCCAGATATCTGTTAGTCCTTAAACTCTCATTTTTGAAGACTTTTAGCGCTTTTTGTGCTTAAGTAAGTGATGAACCCCAAAGCGATTATATCTGAGATAATAATTCAAGAGCATAAACCGTAACCCTCGAAATATAATCAGAAAAATAAAAACTTTAAAAATGAATTATTCATGGTTAGCATATTAAGAGCTTCTTAACGACTTGAACTCATTTTAAATCTTTTTAACAATGAGTTGCGTAACCTGAATGAAATGTTTTGGAAAGATTACATGATATGTTATAAGAGTGCCTTGTTATGAATTGTGCTTTAAATATTGAAAAAGAATGTGTCTAATTAGGCGGCTTCGAAAGTATGCTTAATTACGACCAAAGAACTGTCGTGAAAATAAGTTACTATGTTAAATTTATAATAGAATTAAAATTAGAGCATAAGAATACAAAAAGTTCATTTTCACAGTTATTTAAAGAAATTTAATAATTATTAGTTTTCATTTTCTCTGTTCAACAAAGCCGTCATAAAAATTCCCGGAGTTGAGTTATTTAGTCACTGAATCTTATATGAATTGTTCAGTCACTGGAATCTGTAAATGATATATACATGGAATTTCATTCCTGTGGTGTGATAAATTTTGTGCATTGCTATTGACGATTACTTTGATATTTCGGTTTGATATAAAGCAAGAGGATTCTAGAAATTGATTTCAACGTTCCAGATTATTGTGAACAATTTAACATGCTATTCATACTAAATTCACTATTTTACTGTATTGCATCAATCTGCATTGAAATGCTGCAAATTTCTAATTTAAAACTCTTCCCTTGGGAAAATTTTCCTTATGAATGCATGATTTGTTGCAAATAAATACATCATATGCATGGCAGTTTATGGTTTATAAATTTCAACAGGTTATACGACATAGGATAATAGAAACTATGACTATCTCTCCGTATACTGATACTGTATCAACAGCTTATGACCCAAATTTGTCATTATTTGTCAATATTTTATGTAATAAAAATAAAAATTTAAATGTTAAATAAATATTTTGAAAAAGCAACTGACTATGATTGCAAACTAAAGACACGACAACGTCAATATCGAAAAGATGTATTACTCATTCTTTGCTTTTTGTTCAAATACTTGAAATTCTCTCTACACTGTCTTCAGTCCATGTAGACAGTAGTAGTATACCGATAATATAAATAAATAAGCCTTATTTTCCTTGTTCAGATTGGTTGAAAACTAATACATCTGAAAATGATATCCAGATATATCACTGATAATATTTTTTGTTGCAGATAATCGTTATAATTTCCATACTGAATTAAATTAAAAAATTCGATAAAGGAAATGATAATCAAACAAAATTGTTATAGAAACTTTCAATGTTTTTTTTGAAATGAGATCATTGCAGAAAAGGAATTTACCATTAATTTTTATGCCGTGTGCTCTCTGTCAATAATAAATAAAACTTCTTTTTATTACATATAATCCATACATCCATTGAATAATTTAATGTCAATAAATCAAGCATATCTTACACGTATGTCCTCGTATGTCATTTCCTTCAAGTGCCACGTTCTTTATGTCTAAAATAAAAAACAAAAGACTTTTGTTATAGATAATAGTTATGTCAATCCAATCTAAATAAAATTTAGAATTAGATATGGTAGATCTATAATTTATCTTACAAACTGTCATTTTACCTTATTTTCCTACGGGAAATTATTGAGGTAACATAAAAACTTTTTGTTTTTAACTCAGTTCATGGCAGATAATTACTTCCTCATTTAATCAACTTTCTTCTTTCTGTTTGCTTGGATAAAATGAGCGTTATTTTGGTCACAAATTTTCCTTATTTATAAATTATTAAAATATTAGAAAATCTATTTTCTACCTTCTTACCTTTTACCTTAAAGTCGCTCATCATTCCTTGTGTCTGCGAAATTTTAAAGTATATTATGCAAAAGTTGGGCACTTTTACAGCAAATAGTTAAAAAAAAAAAAAAAAAAAAAAAACCTTCCAAACTTTCGTTTCACGTTTATTTCATTTGTTGATAAGAAAAGAAAAGGTTTCTAGATTTGGAAAGCAGAAAGGCGTATTTCGTATAATCCAAAACATCAGTAGTCTCACGAGGTGCGATATATCTTTCGCGACCTTCTCGCTACACGTGAGTAAAATGAGAAAGTAAAAGAAATGTCAGGAACTCAAACTTCTATAAATGAGTTATTATGGAAAGGAAAATCTTCGACTATATTTTAAAAAGTTTTTATAGGGAATCGAACAGATTTAATTTATTTCTCTTTTCTTTCCATGTGTTCTTTCAGTCACTACGGACGAAAAAGCCTGTTTTAGAAAAAGAAAGAAGGTGAGTGAAACCGTTGCCAAGGAAGCATGAAGTGTAATCAAGATACTGCTGACTCTCTGTACTGCTATCTCCTTTGTATGAACTCCTAAGAGCCCACGTTTGTTGATGTGTGTATTGTCATCATCCCGGACCTGTTCGTAACCTTTGTATTCATTGATATTGTTAATAAAGTCATCACTGCTCTCTTTTCGATCTAATATGGTTTATGCGTGAAAGCATCAAACTTATTCGTCGGATAACAATAAAGAAGGGAAACATTAGTGTAAATCCGTTATTTTCGAGGAAAAGAATATAATATGATTTTCCCCATTAGCAAATTACACGTTTCCAACGTCTACTGTATGCCTTGTTTTTTTTAAATCACGATTCTGTCAAATTAAGATTTCGGAAAATTTAAAAATGTAGCGTCTCCGAGAAATAAATCATATTGATTTTATTTTTTTTATCCCACTCATTATTTTGCCACTTTAAAAAAAAGTATATATATATATATATATATATATATATATATATATATATATATATATATATATATATATACCTTTTTTCAGGAAAAAAAGTATATATATATATATATACCTTTTTTCAGGAAAAAAAGTATATATATATTTAGGATTTATTGATGGGAAATTATATTAATTATATTAATTATACAGGAATTATTGATGAAATATATATATATATATATATATATATATATATATATATATAAAAATTTATTTATTTATTTATTTCAGGTAGTCTCATCTAACGAAACTACCGCGGATTATTAACGTAGGATTGCTTATCGTTTGCTTACCCCTCTCTCTCTCTCTCTCTTTTTTAACACACTTTGGTAATTAGCTGTTTAACTGTTTACTATTACTCGGTTTGGCGTTCTGCCAAAATTATAACTCGCTACTCAGGACAATTTTTTTCTCTCTGGAGGACCGTTATTGAGGAACGTAACCCTACGTTGAAAAATTTCACTTCTCGCAAGTTCAATGTCGACTTCCACTTTAATAACCAGAGTAGCTGATAGCTCACTTGATATACACTATGCAAGACTGATAACACTGTGATAAAGAGGTTAGGCGGAGATGCAGGAGTTTTAAATTATGAAGTACGTTAGTTAATTCAGCATTACTAAGCTGCATTTACACTTTATTCTACCTCATATGGAAATTATGATCTCACCGGATTATCTACTCTGAGGTTGCTCGAATAATCCGAAGATGGTGTACAGGATTTATTGAATGAGTATAGGGAGACGTTTCACGACATATTCTTGACTGGAATACGCGTGCAAATTCTTTGGATTAAACTAATGACCTGATAGTAGTATACAAGGTTCATTGAAGGTTTATAGGTGGAAGGCAAGATTTATTGAAACAGTATAGATAGAATGTGAGGTTTATTGAAGGATTAAAGGTAGAATACTGGGTGTACTAAAAGCAGATCGTGCAGAGCGAACGTCATTCCTCATTATGAGGACATGATATGCCAGACTTAGGGCTGATCCAACAACCCGAGAGGAGAGTACAAGGTGTATTGAAGAATAATAAGAAAATCCAAGTTTTGTTGAAGGATTATATGGGGAGTGCTAATTATATTGAATGATTGTAGATAAAATACATATATTTACTAAAGGTATATCGTACCTTATGAAAGTAATTCTTCTTAATCAGGATATGGTTCGCCACATCTTCGGCTACCGAGATTAGAGTGCAGGGTTTATTTGAAGGCCTGTAGAATTTGGATGACGGGAAAGCGAAATTCAAACAGAAAAGTAATTTTGAAAATACACTACAAAATTTCTGAATATAATAACCTTCATAATAATGTCAACTTAGAAAAGTTAATTCATGGGATGTTTGTCCCTTATAGAGATGTTAAACAGATTAGTTTCAGATTATTTTCAGAACTCATGTTATAAAGAGTATATTTTAGAGTACGAACATTTTAATTTCTCTTATTGTAATACGAAACTGAAATTCAATTTCTAATATAATCACTACTCATAACTTCTCCTTTTAATGGACTGACATTCGGCTGCAAGTCAAATCTGGTAGTTTTAAATGTAAGAAATCGCACTGTTACAAAATATGCATTCTAAACAGTTCCAGAAATGCAATTTATAGTTTTTCCACAGGCAAATCAGATTTTCTGTACAGTAAGGCCGTCTGCACACGGGGCAACTCAAAAGAAACTGATAACTGACTCGAATCACAAACCAGTCCGTGTTGAGTCGTAACCTATGTAATTGAATGGAGCCACGCACACGGCGCAACTGGTTACAAACCCGTCGACCGGGTTTGTAACCAGTTGCGCCGTGTGCGTGGCTCCATTCAATTACATAGGTTGCGACTCATCACGGACTGGTTTGTGACTGGAGTCAGTTATCAGTTTCTTTTGAGTTTCCCCGTGTGCAGACGGCCTTAAATGCTAAAATATTTTTTTCCGGACATTCCCTTTGTCGACGTTAAACGATTCATAATTTTTTAATAATCTATTTATATATAACAGTTCCGTGACTGACTGACAGATAACGCACAGACCAAACCGCTGTACCTAAAGGGTTGAAATTTTACATGGCGATTCTTCTTATAGTGTAGAGGTGCACTAAGAAAGATTTTTGAAAAATTCTTAGATTTTTTTTAAATTAAATTTTTAAGCTGTTTTTAAACTTTTTTTCAGTTTTCATTTAAAATAATAGTCTGAGGATTATAAAATGTATATCAAGAGAAAGAACATAATATTTCTTTTAAAATGAAATCTTTTTCGAATCTTTACCTCCATTTTCTGATTTTTGGTGAATTTTTAAAGATTAATTTTTAGAATTTAATTTATTAAACGCTGATCATGTGGTTTCTTTTCCTTTTGCGATACCTTAAATAAATTTCACATCACATGCATAACAACTAAATAAATTGACAGAAAAAAATATTAAAATGCAGTAAAAGATAAAATTGAACCACTAGACTAATTGAGATAGAAGTTTTTTAAGAATTTAATTCAAATTAGTATGCTTTATGGATATTAAATTAAACTTATATATGAAACTGCAATTTCCCTTCAAAGTATGCTTCGCCATGACGATAAATGAGGCTCAAAGATAAGCTTTAAAATATGCTGGCGTAGATTTAAGGCTGCTATGTACTAACCCCATTGGATTCGATCACCTCAATGTTAACCTATGGAGAAAATTTGTCCACGGATTTCCGACTTGGATTCAAAGATTTTTTTTAAAAAATTGTACTCCGTCACAGAGAAAGAAATTTTACATTTGTGTACCTTTTTCGTTTTTTTAAATGCAATTAATACTTTAAAATTTAAATTATTCGGGAAAAAATCTGGTATACTTTGTTTTAAACGCTCATAAATTCCTTCGGTGGACGAAATTTATAAAATGAATCCGGTAGCGCTTTGCAGAAAAGTCCAGGCTATCTGACAATACCAATTTTATTGGATTATAAGCATTTATGTACTTGTAAATAGGTGACAAAAATATATTTTAAATAAAACATTTGGGGGCAGCGCTTAACAACCCCCTATAGAGAGAGAACCATTACAATCCCTCAGAATGTCAATCCTAAGGGGGGTGGAATTCTCAAACTGTCAACTGGACTCCTCCCACCACAAGAATCTGCAAGAAGAGGAAAAGGGAAATACGATTTTTTTCTTAGTACATAGCAGCCTTAAGAGAAAATTGTTTCTGCCACGGTCAGTTTCACGTAGCTTGCTCAAGCGTATATTCGCGTACGAGCCTGGTAATTCCGCCCAATAAAGAAACAAAAAATATTTTTTATAAGGAAATCCTCTAAAAAGCGATTTCATTATTTTTTTCATTGTAATTAGCCTAAAATGTACTCCGTAGCGAAGCACAGGTATTCAGCTAGCACTTTATAAAAAGGATCCGGATGGCAAAATAATTTCATTTGAAATCGTCACTAGTCATTAGCTTCTCATTAAAGTGAGCGTGTGTTCTTTGACAGTTTCTTTAAGACAGAAACAATTCGCACAAAGCTTCCAATACAATCCTACTAGCTGAAAGCCCGTACTTCGCTACGGAGTACATTCAAATTAAATACAACGGTCAATGTATGCAATTTATGCCAAAAATATGTATAAATATATTTATAATAAATACAACGATATATAATAAATACTTCAATGTATGCAATTGATGTAAAAAAACGAAAAAATATATTTATAAAAAAATCGTAACAGATATTTTTATAGACAAAATAATGTAGAAGAAAATATTCAAATTGAATCTATTTGGACATACTAAAGAATATAGTACAGTTAATATAGTACAGTTTGAGGAACATATCTTTTACTGTATTTTAATATTTTTTTGGATATTGTCCAATCGTCTGCCGCATTAGCAAGAAAAGAAAAATATTTATTTTGTCTATTTAGATGTTATGCACGTGACGATAAATTTATTTAAAGTACCAGAAAAAGAAGCCACATGATCAGCATTTAATAAATTTAATTCTAAAAATTAACCTTTAAAAATTCACCAAAAATCAGAAAATTAAGGTAAAGATTCGAAAAAAACTTCATTTTAAAGGAATTTTTATGATCTTTCTCGTGATGAAAATTTTGCAACCCTGAAATTATTATTTTAAATGCAAACTTAAAAAGAGTTACAAAAACAGCTTAAAAATTTAATTTTAAAAATCTAACAAGAATTTTTCAAAAATCTTTCTTAGTGCACCCCTACACCATAAGAAGAATCGCCATGCAAAATTTCAGCCCTTTAGGTCCAGCGGTTTGGTCTGCGCCTTGTATGTCAGTGAGTCAGTCAGTTACGGAACTGTTTTATATATATAGATTATATAATTCCACTTATAATTTTTAAAGGATTATTAAACCTATTGACGGGAGAAAATGAGAGTAACTAAAACATTAAGTGTAACATATCACACGCAAGAGAAAAAATAGAAATTTATCGGAGGTAATGAGATATCTGCTATGGAAGCAGGTCGCGCATTGATCTACATTAATTTAATTAGTAGGAGCAATTAAAATTTTTATTTTACGATGGCTATTCTTATGATACAGAGGTATTTGTTTTTACATTCTTATATTAGAATCTACCCAATTACCCTGTCGACCAATTATAAAACGATTATCCCTTTTTTGTTGTAATTCACGGTAACATAATTCAGATAAAGTTTGCAAAGGCCGAGAAACATATGCAATGAATCAGAAAAGGAATTGTAATGGATGTCCATGGAGATTTGGACTGTGGAAAACGCACAAAATTTGTAACCCATACGAGTTTTCTTCTACTAATATCCTTTCTTCAACAAAGGGGTATGAACAACATACAAGTGGTACAATACCTGTAAATCAATGCTGATGAAATCATCAAACATTCTCTCTGGATGCCTAAAATCTGTTTTCTTCTATTAAGTTAAAATATTTTAAAATATAGCTTAGTATATCCCCAATGATAAATTTCTATTTTCCGTGATAAATTTCTTTCTTCATTTAAATGCAATTTTAGATACCCAGTAAAAAATATATCTTATGTATGTATGTATGTATATATATATATACATATATATATATATATATATATATATATATATATATATATATGTGTGTGTGTGTGTGTGTGTGTGTGTGTGTGTGTACATAAGAGTTTCAGATTTATAAAATCAAAATAATTAATTAATCAGACTCATTTCCTCTTTTTTTCAAACGTAATCAGAATAATTGTCCCAGATATTGCGAAATCCAGGCTGAAAAAGTAACTGGCCTTTATTTTAAAAATATAATTACGTATATAATTTCATATCCTAGATTCACAACTATTTCGTGAAGTTGCGCATAATAGGGTTATAACGGGACTGAAATGCAGATTGCTGATTTCGTATGAATCGAGGCTGTAGCTATAAATCGGTTTTTAAAATCTGAAATAAGACCAGGTCAGGTTTGTATTTAGAGCTTGCCTTTTCCCAGTTCCAAGTTACTGTGTTTCAGGCAGATAATCAAGGATATCTAGCAGATTTCAGGAAGACAATCAGCTAAAAAGCAATGAAATTCCATACGCTAATTATACACAAAACATGATTGTACACTATTAAAACAGTTTAAAAGCCCTTTCCCGAGATATTTTAGTTAAAGAAGTATTAATGCCACTGCACTTTTCCGAGAAAATTAATTACTTCGTTCAAAATTAAGATGGAACCTGGGATGACTTTACTTCAAACGTACGCAAGATTTACTTTTTAGAGCGAAGAAAGTTAGTTGCTATTGACATGAAAAATTTGAGCAGTTATATATTTTTTTTAAATTCTCGATCCTAATACAGGGAATGGAATTAAGCATTTTTATTATTAAAAAAAAATATTGATCATTAAAACAGAATTTTTTTAAAGCTAAAATATTCTATAAATTCACGTTCATAATGCCTTTCACATTAAAAGGGCTTAGAAATACCAGTAGAATTTAAAAAAATTCTGAGAGGTATGTTTGGCCCTAAAAGGCAAAATCTAATAAATTTTACAACGATCTACATTGTTTTAAATAGAAATTTAATTAAGATTTAAAATTACTTTCTTTCCAGATAATTTAATCAAAAAGCTATTTAAGACTTATTCGAAAAGAGTTCCGTAACTTCGTTGCAAAATTATGCGCTAAAAATAATATCTTAGAACTACTTTCTAGCCAGTAACAAAAATGTATCTTGAATATCAGCCTCTCAGAAGTAATATCTTCTCTAATATAATCGATCTCCAATGTGGATATGGGAAATTGTTTATTTGATTTGGATTACTGTTTAACAGAAATGTAATTATAATTTTGAATTAGTTCCATTACAAATATTACCAACAAAAAAATTTTTAATCTATATTCTTCTAAAATAATAACCTTATTTTCTCAATTACTCGATTACAAAAAACTTTTTTGCACGCCTGCAGGCCATTTTATACTAAAGGAGTGCAAAAATTCTTTCGAAGCTCGGAATTCCTTCGATTTCACAAAAAGTCTCATTTTTCCGTAATAAATTTCTTTTTTCATTTAATTTATATAAAAGATATTAAAAAATATTCAGTCCATACAATTTTAGAAACCCAGCAAAAAATACTTATTATTTAGTGAAATATATCTGATTACATCCTGACTAGATAAATATGAGTAAAGAATTCTGAAAAATAAGTGATCACTTTATATATATATATATATATATATATATAAGACAAAGTTGAAAGTGAAAAATCAGCATAAGCTCTATTATCACATGCAGCCAGGAACTAAAAACATGAAAAGATAAATATTTAAAAGGTTTTAGACAGCATCTCTTCATCAGCGGTGTCGATACTGTCTAAAAACCATTGGATTGTTTCTGATAAGTATGATTTAACCAATAAACATACTTAGACACCGAACAATCCATAAGAAACAGAAGAATTGAATAAAAAGTTGCTCAATCAAAGAACACCAAGCCTGGCGCTAGACAAAGTTAAGAGTAGGAAACCGCAAGGAGACTGACGTCACTAACCTCGCAACCATGGAGTTAATGGAAACACAGATGCAGACTTACAATGGAGACTATTATATATATATATATATATATATATATATATATATATATATATATATATATATATATATATATATATATGTAGTCTTGTTCGGTAAGTCTGCCAACCGAACTACATTTTACTACATGGTATTTAACAAATTCTACCCACTAGAAATATCGCTATTAATCCAGTGTTGTAAGGAATTTTTTGTTTTTTTACAATATCACCACTTCTTTTTCTACTCAACATTGAGGTGAGCGAATCCAATGGGGTTAGTGCACAGCAGCCTTATCGTTGAAGCTGGTATTCTACCAGTAACTATGGAAGCTATGCGAGTAAAATATAAGTATGGTAGTGCCTTCCCTCCCTACACATTATATCTGAAACAATTAATCTAACCTCATTGCAAATTTCTGTATTAAAAAGCATTTGAAACTTTATCACAGATGTTCAAAAGTATTTCTCGGGGAAAGTTAAACCCAATTTCCCATAATGCTAATAGAGGCGTTCTCCCACCTTTCGGTACAAATGTAGATGCGAATAAAGATTGTCAGTTTGATTTCAGTTGTCATCCAGAACGAGTTTATTTAACAACGTAAACGAAACTTAATAGATTTGTTTATCAAAATGGCATAGAAAATGCACTATCTCCCAAACTTCATTGAACATTTTTGCGTCAAAAAACAGTCGTAACTCTTTCTTTTCCAAAGAAGTATAAAAACTTCTTTTTTAGAAACATTTGTAAGCCTTGGCACATGAACTTTAAAAAGCAAACTCCTAGTAAAAGAAAGATACCGTAAATCTCATTGTGCCCCAGTCTAACACAATGACTCACAAAGAGCAAAATTTGTGGAACTATTCTAAAGCAGATTAGGATACAAAAATATAGCACATTGTATTAGGAGCACACAAGCAGGCGACAGGTATCTGGAAATACCTCGACATCAGCTATTACAAGCCCAAAAATAGGACACGTCCGAGAATAACTAAATAACTGACCATCACGTCGAAAAATACCTTCCTTCGCGTGTGAAAGGCGAACTTGGAGAAGGGGACCTTTCCATCCGCAGGTCACGAAGCATTAATCGTGACTGCGCTAATAACGAGCCTCGGGATTCAGAGATCGACGCAGAGGATAACTTTGTTTCGGGCTCGGCAGATAGCATCGGTGTTCGGTTTTATTTAGCCCATTTGGTTATTGTTACAGGGTGTAATGGGGCTTTATGAGGATTCAACTTTGTGATTTGTTTTATCGGACATCCTATTTAAAGAAGAAGAATCTCGTATTTAAAGTTGTGATACAGTGTATCAAGTGTAATTATTTGCAACTATTTATAACAGAGAGGAAACTTTTACTCGATTTTCTCTATTCCATACGACCTTCTTTATCGGTCATGAGGGTCGAAGAGTAAATTAATTTTCTCCTTGATACAACACTGCCTAATTGACCATTACAGCAACGTGTAGCGGTAAGAGTCAAACGAAAGCTTCATTAAAACAACAACTTGTGGGAGAAATGGAATGCTTGGTTCTCTACTCATTAACGGAATGGTTCAGTTAATAGAACACCGTTCTAGAGGTAAGGAGGTCACGTCCAATACCCGGTCCTGGTCGTTATAGACATTTGTTGAAAAGAAGAGTTATATTATTGTTAAAGTAATATACGACAAAAACTCACAGAGCAATAAATCAGCATCGTTGCGGTGGCCCAGTTGTCAAAAGCAGCGGGCCAGTGATCGGAACGTCTCTGGTTCGATGCTCCGCCATGTACACTAATGGCGGCCGATGCACGTAAAATCTGTCTTGGCTGCAATGTGCTCCAAGTTCTCAAATTACTTCTGGAGGTGCTGGTTAAAGTGCATCGGTCTCGTCACTTGCCTCGTTTCTAAATAACGGGACCGGCCCTTTAGTCAAGTCAGACTCCGATCCTCGCGGTGCTATTAAAAACTGGAGCCGTACCACTCTGCCCAATAGCCTTAATTGTACTTGAACTGATAGATATTATCGGTCATGGGGCATCAGAAACAACAAAATAAATAAGAGCAATATCCCTTGTCATTGGCACTAAAAAGGGGGGGGGGGAATTAATAATAGATAACGAATACTCATCTTTCTTAACAACTTTCAAATCAAATTAAACTGAAGTACTGGAATCTTTGTTCTAGTAGAGATTCATCTGTTATACGTAACAACTACAGTTGAACTCATTTATAAGGAGCAAAAAGGGACCAATACTTTTGCTCGCTGATTCCGAATGCTCCAAACAGAATTTCTCAAAAGGGGACATAAAAACATTTATAATTTTCTTGAACTCGGTACAGGGGTAAAAGAAATTGTTTAATAAGCCTTCTATTCCTTATTGTCGCTAACAATGTTCACCGATGAGAAAGGTAATTGAAAATGAAGGTGGAGGTCGATTTCCAAATTCCTTATCTTCGTTGCAACCATAATACCCTTCATCTTTATATTCAACCGATTGTGCTTGCATATTATCAAGAATATCTTCTGGAGCTCGTAACAGAAAAGTCATTCACATCATGATCGACAGATATATAGTTTCCCAACTCCGGATCCTTCATTTCCAAATTCTGCAAAAAATTCTGCAGCAAATTCTGCTTTATTTTTTGTCTACATTCTTCCGTATAATTATCTAGCTCTGTTGGAATATTTAATTTTAGTGATATTTGGTTTAATCAAGTCATCCGTTTTCTTTTCGTTATCGGATTGCAGGGCCGCCCAGAGACTTTACGGGGCCTGGGGCAAACTTCTGTTGGGGGCCCCAAGAAAAATAAAGAATTGAAAGAGACAAAAACACACATTCAAATTAAGTTACTCATACTTAAATTTTTATTACATGAATGGTTAACATAATTATTATATTTCATTGCACTGCTATCTTGCTATATTCTCCAATAAATATGACATCTTCCATCCACAAAGCTTTTTTGCTATATATTTTAGTAGTTAGTACTGTCTTCAATTTATTAGAGAGAATGTAATTTTATAGCAGTTAGGACAAAACAGTTATATTTTTCATTAAAACTAATTCGCGTATTTTCCAGAAGACTATTTTGGAGTAAGAGATATCTAATTAATCAAATTTTTTTTATATATTTTTGGGGCCCCTTTTTTCAGGAGATTATTTTGAATTTTGAAGTACGGTACAAGTTTCAGAATTTTCTTTTGGATAAAATTATTAAATTAATTTTTTAAAATTTTTTGGGGGCCCCTCCGGCAGTTAGGGGCCTGGGGCAAAGTGCCCCAGTTGCCCCCCCCCCTCTGGGCGGCCTTGTCGGATTGTCCCGTTTCAAAAATTCCAAATTCAAAAGGAAACTGGCGACAATTACATAACGATATAGCGAAATCTTATTCGCTGAATATGGATTTTGCCCGTTATAACGAATATCGTCCAGCACGTTTAATGTTGAACTAATCCTTGTATTCTTACAACAGCACTAAATTTTAAACGCTTTATATCAGGTATCACTACAAGGGAATTCGACTATGATAATTACGAAGAATCTGTGCGACATAGCCCTAAATATCTGAGTTCAGGATGCGAAAGCCAAGCCAGACTATTTGTAGCTTTAAAGGGTACTGGAAGATAACAAAAACAAAAGAAAAATCATCCTTGGGGTGCTCGGTCTAAATTGGGGTGGCACCAGGATATGCTGGCTCGTCTGAATGGTGCTCCCAGTTAAAAAGAAACCAATAAATCTTCGCGTCTATGTGCGTATGTCTTCAATGACAAGTTCCCGACATTGGTGTAACGACTCCCGTACAATAGCGAATTTTTTGCGTGGGGAAATTCTGGGAAGACCAATCAACGCGCGGTTTGTTTACATAATTGATTTGGACGGCTGCAGACAGACAGTCGCCTGGCGACATAATGTTCGGAAGTGCTACCGACAGCTCACAGAACAGTTCGTCGGCTTCAAAAAAGAAAGTTGCCAACCAGAGGCGCCTAGTCGTCTGAGAACTTAACTGAATAAAGAAAGGCGACCTTTTCCAGACCTCTCGAGAACGTTCAGCAGCGGTATATAAAGTCGCCGAACGCGGATTTGTTGTTGCTGAGATTCAGAGATTCAGAGACGAAGTTAGTAAGAGTGACGCTGGAGCCGGAGATAAGGAGATACTGTCATGCCTAGATAGACTTGAATGAGCGCAGCGACAACTGAGGTCTGACCTTCCGTGAACCCAGAATGCCGTGAACCCAGAAATTTAATCTTTATATATATATATATATATATATATATATATATATATATATATATATATATATATATATATATATATATATATATATATATATATATATATATATATGTATATATATATATATATATATATATATATATATATATATATATATATATATATATATTGTAAATAGCCTTTTTTAGTCGAGAAATGCAATTAAAGCATTAAATACAAAAAGGCTGGCAGTCTTTTATTTAAGGCAAAGTCCTTACATTGGCAAACAACATAGAAAAATTCCATATATTTCGTTCAAATAGTCTCGAAAATTTCTCATCTCATATAGGAGTAAAGTTCAGTGTTGATTAAATGGGTTTCAGAATAATAGATCAAATATCTGAATGCTTGAAATGTGTGAAAGAAATAGTAATGAGTAGTTTTACAGCAATATGCCAATATTAAGGAAATAATTCTTTAAAAAAAAAAAAAAAAAAAAAAAAACTAAACTCTTAAACGTTATTTTTTATCAACCATTCGACCCCATTATCTTGCTATTAAATAGGACACTCAGTACCGAGGGGCTGATGAGTTTGAACTTTAACTCTTTGCTCAGCGGGCTACTTATGCTAAATTTTCTAGTTTTCCAGACTCTCTCCCTACCCTGTCTAGCTTTTCACCTTTACTTCTACAGGCAAAGCGTCTAGTTGCGGTCGATGGGAGTTGAATAAACGCAATTAGGACAAGCCGTGATAAACATTATGAGAGTTTCCTGTTGAGTTTAATGAAAGACACGAAGAACGGCAATGAAAAATGTTGGGAATAATCAGATCAATGAAACTTCCAAGAATCTAATTGAAGACGTGTGTAGTTTAAACCAGGGGTACTCAAACTGCGGCCAAGTTCTTATGTGCAGCCCGAAATACTCAACATTATCAGGCAGGTGAATTTATAAACATAATTTTGGAAATTCGGACCTCAAACATACAAAACTCCTCATTTTGTTCGCATCAACATATCTTTGTGAATCATCCTATTCCAAAATAAAATATGCGAAGAACGCATATGGAAATTGGCTTACCGATTCTTACCTTGATGACGTATTGAGAATACCATGTAGCAACTATAAATCTGTTTTTTTTAAAACAGTCACAAGTTTGTCTCAACATTAGAAAACCCACTCATTTTTTAATAAACTCTTGAATACATTTGGGTTTTGAGTTTTATTTTTTACATCATTATTATACAGTGGTACCTCGACTTACGAGTTTAATTCGTTCCATGACGGAGCTCGTAACTCGAAATACTCGTATCTCGAATCAATTTTCCCCTTTGAAATGAATAGAAATGCCATTAATTCGTTCCGGGCTCCCCTAAAACACTGCAATTTTTTGTTACATGCTTTTAAATAAGAAAAATGTACTTATAAATGACAAACATTGTATGGAAACGCAATACAATAGAATATACTACAATGAACTTGTTTTATTAAGTGTACAACATTTACTTCGGATATTAGACTTGAAGATGCTGATGGAAGAGGAGGAGAAAGGCTGAACTGAAAAATTAAATCTTAATCCTTTATTTTTGACCTTTTCGCCTAACTTTACTCACTTTCACTTTTATTACGAGATACCCTCGTAAAGTGAACGAGTGAGACACGGAAGCTGGGCGATTGTTGCATCGTTGACTGTGGCTGTAATGTCCAAATTCCTCTTTCTCAGAATCCGAAGGTTTTCTCAGAATCCGTAGAAGGGGGAGAGCTTGCGATCCTAGGACTTAGGTCATCCCATCCCCTAGACCACGCGGGGAGTTTCAGTGTGGGGGAGGGAATTGAAGCTATCTCCCAACGAGAGAGGTTGGACGCTGTTCGGTTTCGGAGGGCGACTTAAGTGTGGGCAGAGCAAGCTGCCCCGGATGATAATTACTGAGTGTTAATCTCTCGGTTTAAGACTGGACAGCAGTCTTAGAATAATATGTATACAGTTTTATAATAATTGTACATAAAGGTTGCAAATACTATATGCTTCTCGTGTTCTCATTTGATGAGCACGTAACATGGCGATCGCTGCGCAAACTAGAGGTATCTGAAGGTTGCCCGTAACCCGAATTTTAGCTCTTAACTCGAAGCAAAAAATCTGCCGAGAGAATACTCGTATCTCGAAAAACTCGTGAGTCGAGACACTCGTAAGTCGAGGTACCACTGCATTATGAAGTATAGTTTACTATGTGTATTATGTGAGGTATAGTCCGCATATTATGAGGGTTACCTACCGGAAGCCCGAATCCTGAATTTATAGCTGCAGTTGACCGGTGGTAAATATACATAATTATAAGTATAAATTGGGGTAATTCTAAACTTGTATAATTTATTTACATACCTACCTACAATAAGGATCACAAATATTTTAATTTTCAGGCTTTTTTACGCCAGAAGTATGGAACCAGCATAGTAACTTCGATGCCCTCACTACGAATCATATTGAAGGTTGGCATCATGCCTTAAACAGTTCAGTTGGAAAATCGCATGTTAATATTTTATGAATTCATAAATCAAGTAAAATTCCAACATGAGGACTCTGAGAATCAAATAGCATTATTGGATGCAGGCAATAATCCACCTAGAGTGAAAAAACAATATTTGAAAAGTAATGAAAAAGTAAAGTGACTATATTAACGAAGAAATAACACTGCAAGCAGTTATATCTGCCGTTGGTTATTGTTTTGTATAGTATGTTTTGTATTATTTACTAGCTGAAAACCCGCACTTCGCTACGGAGTACATTCAAATTAAATACAATGGTCAATGTATGCAATTAATGCCAATATATATGTACACTGCTGGCCACCGAAATTGCAACACCAAGAAAGACAAGAGATATCACAACAAAATTTATTTTGTAGATAACATGTTGACCAAGTATCAAATGATTAAATTTATAGACTTCTCTGAAGCGTGGTTCCTGCCAAAATCAGTAGCCAGAGTAGCCGCCATTTGTTGGAGATCACCGCTGCCACACGCCTCGGCATTGATTCAAAGAGACTTTGGATGAGTTCTTGGGGTACAGCAGACCAAGCAGCTTCCACACGTTGCCAAAGTTAATCTGCTGTGGCATCTGGGGATGGAATCTGGGTCAATCGTAGAGCAACCATGGACCACATGTTTTCTATCGGTGAAAGATCCGGAGAGCGAGGCGGCCAGGGAAGCAATTCAATCTGGCGATTGACGAAGAACCGTTGGACAAAGCGTGCCACGTGTGGTCGCGCATTATCCTGTTGAAATATGGCTCTGGGCAAGCCCTGAAGGCAAGGAAGGACAACTGGCTCCAACACCTCGGAGATGTAGCGCTGGCTGTTTAAAGTACCGGCAATGCGTACTAGAGGTGTGCGAGAGTGATATCCAATACCGCCCCATACCATAATACCCGGTGCAGGACCAGTGTGGCGGTGCCTAACGCAGCTGTTCAGCATCCTCTCTTCACGGTGTCTCCAGACTCGAATGCGACCATCGTGGTGTTGCAGACAGAAGCGTGACTCGTCAGTAAAGACAATTTCATTCCATTCTGCCGTCCACATCCTTCTGTCATCGCACCATTGGCGGCGGAGACGTCTGTGGGTCTGTGTCAAGGGTAGACAAAGCAATGGACGTCTTGCGGACAGACCACTCTGCTGTAAACGGCGTCGAATGGTACGCGCAGACACTGGATGATGCGTTACAGACTGCATGTGCTGTGCTATGGTTCGTGATGTGACTGAGCGATCCGTCACTGCCATGCGCACAATTTGCCTGTCATCACGTGAAGTGGTGCGCTGAGGTGGATGCGATCGAACACGCCGGTCCGTCGTACCCTCCTGCATCCAACGATCACATATCCGCATTACAGTTGATTGGTTTCGTCCAACACGACTACAGATTTTCCTGGAAGATAATCCACAATCTCGGTAGGCCACTATCCTTCCTCTGTCGAACTCGGATACTTGATCAAACGATGATCGCTGTTTTCGATGAAACATAATTGATCGTTTTTTTGAAAAAACCACAAGAAAAACACAATTGCCGAACTTGAAATCGTCGAAATCTCCAAGCCTTAAATAGCGCTTTGAAGTGGCGCCACAGGCGCGCGTGATGTGCGTCTGCGCTGAAATTCTAATCGTTTGCATATCTCACCTCCGCTAATGCATGTTGTAAATTTCATGTTATTTGCATGTTTCCTTCAGGGTGTTGCATTTACAGTGGCCAGCAGTGTATATATATATATATATATATATATATATATATATATATATATATATATATATATATATATATATATATATAATAAATACGATGATCTATATATACAATTGATGTAGAAAAAATATATATATTTATAAAAAAATCATAAGGGATATTTTTCTAGACAAAATAATGTTCAATCGTCTGCGCATTAGCAAGAAAAAAAATATTTTTTTATCTATTTAGTTGTTATGCACGTGACGATAAATTTATTTAAAGTACCAGAAAAAGAAATCACGTGATCAGCATTTAATAAATAAAAATTGTAAAAATTAATCTTTAAAAATTCACCAAAAATCAGAAAATAGAGGTAAAGATTCGAAAAAGATTGCATTTTAAAGGAATTTTTATCATCTTTCTCGTGATATAAATTTTGTAACCCTCAAATTATTATTTTAAATGCAAACTTAAAAAAAGTTACTAAAACAGCTTAAAAATTTAATTTAAAAAAATCTAAGAAGCATTTTTCAAAAATCTCTCTTAGTGCACCCCTACACTATAAGAAGAATCGCCATGCAAAATTTCAGCCCTTTAGGTCCAGCGGTTTGGTCTGTGCGTTGTATGTCAGTCAGTCAGTTACGGAACTGTTTTATATATATAGACTAGCTGAAAACCCGCGCTTCGCTACGGAGTACATTCAAATTAAATACAACGGTCAATGTATGCAATTAATGCCAATATATATATATATATATATATATATATAATAAATGCGACGATCAATGTATACAATTGATGTAAAATATATATATATATATATATATATATATATATATATATATATATTTATAAAAAAATCGTAAGGGATATTTATTTTTTTGGATAATATCCAATCGTCTGCTGCATTAGAAAGAAAAAGTATATCATTTTTGTCTATTTAGTTGTTACGCACGTGACGATAAATTTATTTAAAGTACCAGGAAAAGAAATCACGTGATCAACATTTAATAAATTAAATTCTAAAAATTAATCTTTAAAAATTCACGAAAAATCAGAAAATCAAGGTAAAGGTTCGAAAAAGATTTCATTTTGAAGGAATTTTTATGATCTTTCTCGCGATATAAATTTTATAACCCTCAATGTATTATTTTAAATGCAAACGTAAAAAAAGTCTTAAAAACAGCTTAAAAATTTAATTTTAAAAAATCTAAGAAGAATTTTTGAAAAATCTTTCTTAGTGCACCCCTACACTATTAGAAGAATCGCCATGCAAAATTTCAGCCCTTTAGGTCCAGCGGTTTGGTCTGTGCGTTGTATGTCAGTCAGTCAGTGAATGAATGAATGAATGAATGAATGAATGAGTCAGTTACGGAACTGTTTTATATATATAGATTATATTAATAAAACATGCTTTAATTTTAGTGTTAACCGTTAAATCTCCTTTTTTCAGAAATATATTTGTTTTGTTTTTAATATTCGGAATTCGGAGTTTCGGTGACTTCCGGTTAATTCGGAATTCGGGCTTTCGGTGAGTAACCATTATGAGGTATGTTCGGCTCCCGAAACGTAGCAAACATATGCACATGCCCCCCCTCCCCCGAGAAAAAAAGGTTGAATGCGGCTAGTTTAAACGTATTAGTGTTGCGTATAATATTTTCAGCTCTTTTCTCGACATGAGTGGGATTTTATAAAAACTTAAGATAATAGTTATCGCCTTTGCCCTATTCGTTTAAAATTACTTCCAGCTCAGAACTTAATGCTGGACCACCTGCTGTCAGGTGAAACGCACTGAACCGTTCAGTCACCGGGATTCGCCTGCTGAACCTTGAGTATGAATTTTCTCCATTCTCACAGATATCTATTTAAAAAAGAAAAAATTATCTCTGTATATTGACAAGAGGCTTATGGAGAGCAATTAAGTCGAGGATAAAATCTTCTTAAACCCACGTTAATTTTCTGTGACCAGTTTCCGAGCAACAGTTGTAACTAAAGACTAGTTTCAACTTCTAAACACTATGAATTTAAGATGCTTTTCCTTCAACATGTCTCTATAAAGTTTGGATCTTATCGACATGCACAAATAACGGGTCAGGATGAAAGTTAGTACCATTAGAAATAGATGTAAAAGCCCCATTCGATAAGGATTAGTATTTTATACTCACTGTGTAACTTGCTTTTTTCCATTGTTTATTGAAATTAAAGTTCCCCTCAATGTTCAAAATGTTTAACATTGTGACATAGCAAATGACACAGTTACATTGGCATCTTATGGCTTTGAAAGATATTAGATGGTATCTTGTGTCGAATTTAGAATGAGTTATAGTACTTTACACCTTATGTCTTGTAGATAAACAGCTCAAAGTAACACAGTAGCAGGAAAAAGGGGGAAGAAGGGGAAAAACAAGCTAGTTTATCATTAAGGATAGGTAATTTTCGTATTTACGAAATAGATGCGAATAAATGCGAAATATGCCTATATGAGCGAATAAATGCCAAAATTATTTTTTTTACTACTTTTTGGCGAAAACTCCATGATAAACAGCCTTTTAAGTGAAATTAGGTAATAAAAGTAATAATTTATTAACATAATTGCCTAAGTAAGACCATCCGAGGTCTTTAACTGAAAAATCTCCCTCTTCTTCGGATTTGTTCCTAATTTCACCCGGACAGTTTGTTCTTATTGGAGTAGTCGAACCTAAAAATCTAACTGTAAAAATCAACCATCAAGTTTTGGGGAACAATTTAATAGATTTAAGAACGTCTCTTGAGCGCCGAAGTCAAGGGTATTTCAGTTACTTGCAGTAGTCGACCAAGAGACACCTGTTGATGTTGTACAGATTTTAATTGCAACGAAATACCGTTACCTTAACTTTGCAAAGGCAACCATACAAAGCTTCTATCGTCCCGTTAACAGAGTAAATGCTGAGATATTTTAGTATGTGTAACATAGTAATTAATGACAGATGGCAAAGACTTAAGGAACATAATGTGGAGCCTACTACAATGATAGCTTTTAACTAAGAATTTTGATACTTACCTACCCAAGTAAATAAAATTATAATTCTTTTAATAAATGCAAAATTTTTGAATTTATATATTTTTTTGCGGATAAATGCGAAATTTTATATATTGTATTATTTTTGTTGCGAAATTTCGGTATTGTTTATGCGAAATTTACGTATCCCTATTAATCATACATTGTGACGAGTTCTTTTTTTCTATTATCTAAGAAATATTTTAGTCTTTTATTTTCCTGTACCTATGTAGCGGTTATTAATAATTACAAGATAAAAAGAACTTTTTATATAGCATGTTTTAAAATTTTCTGTTGAATCATATAAACTTGACAATTCTATGTATTAATAAATACTTTTTTAAAAATTTTTTTGACGAATTACCCCATCAATTTGAAAGAAAATGAAGTTAATTGGAAGTTAACTTGCGTTTAACTTTTCGTTCCCGTCCCGGGCGATAGATGGCTGCATCAGTCTACAAAACAAAATTAACTGAAAATGAATTAAATTCTGCTTAAAAATGGCTAAAAGTATTAAAAAATGCATTTTCATCGTGTTCTGAGCTATTCTAAAAGTTTCAAATGTCTAGCTAGTCGGGAAGTTAGTTAAAAATCGATTGCAAGATTTGGACTGGAAAAACACACAAACAAACAAGAAAGCGAGTTAATAAAAACATGTAAAAAATGGGCGAATAAGTATCTTCCGGGTGGGTGAGTGAGTGTGGTGGACCGTTTAACACATATATTTATTTCGGAACACGTTGGTACGATATTAGGATCTTATCTGTTTACCCAAAATTCTTGTGGATACTTCAGAATAGAAAAGAAGAGCTCCTCAAATAACCGATAAAACACCAGAATCTGACATTCAGTCATAAATGTCGAACAAAGGTTGACGTATTGTGAATCTAAAAATTTTATATTTAATTTAGAATCTTATCCCTTCTCTACAGTTTTTTCCAATAAATCACATTATTCCCGCTTAGAACAACATTTGCCACAATTCTTGCAGAGTTACAACAGCTCGAATATTTCAAACATAAATATAATTTGACCTTTAGCAATTGGGTAAATTCTAACGAACCCTTTCTTGAGCAACATAATTTCGAAAAATGCCAACTTCTATGACATATAAGGCTGGATTTTTTACCAAGTCCAGTCTTAGACTTTCGTCCAGAAATATAACTTACAAAATTCTAAACAAGATGGATTTGCGTCTGTTTTTGGTTTCTAGAGGAATTAGTTTTCTTCGTTTTCGCAGTTCGACAACCAATTATGTAAGACTGTTATTAGAAGGATTATATCATGCATTAAAATCCAAATTTATCTTTATTTATGAGTAATTTTCCTGAACAATGAAGGCACGAGACTTAATTAGCTTAATTTAATTGCCGTTTTCAATTTCCTTGATTATTAAGTAGACCGGTTTTTTCTTTTTTCTTTTCAGACTAAAATACCTCTCTCTGAGTGACAAGCTCACTCATTAACTGGAACACAGTGTTTTGCATACTGCCGGTATGTCGATGTCAAAAAAAGTTTCGACACCTGAACAGACTGTCAAAAGTCTTAAAACCAAACAAAACCACAGCTGTGGCATAATCAATAGAATTAATATTTTTAGCAGTAATTAATATAATGAATGGGATGAAGTCAACGGCCTCTGGTTACGATCTCGTTATGTAATAAGGATTAATTAAGCGGCAGATTCGATGACAGTTTTAGAACGTCTTTAAATGGGTTGAAAGTTGTCTCATCAACCGTGTCGCCTGAAAATACTTTGATTCTATGACAGCCAATCTCAGCAAATAACTCAAAATATCGATCTTGGTATCACGGAACACATACCTTTTCAAGGAGATGAAATTTTGAAGATTTTATATTTCGGCTATTTACAGCCCTCCTATTACAAATGTGTTTCGAAACCAGCACGAATTTTTACTCGACAATTAAAATATAATTATTTCAAGTAAATAAGACATAATAGCATGGCGTTTATATAACGATATACAAAAGTTGACTATGATGGCCCATGACGGTATAAATGGCATTAAAATTCAAGCTATTAACTTTAACAGAGTACTTTAAGTTCTTAAAAGGGTATATATACAATTAAAAGCGCTTTTTTTTCACCTTCGAATAACGGTGCACACGGCTTTAAAGTTTGTTTTTTTAAATGGCCTCTTGTCGGAAGTAATCCTGACCAAGTCCAAAGCTGGCTGTAGGGCGAAGGGAAGCGGCTCTAGTTTAGCATTTGCTATAGGCACAATGAGGGTTGAAGTCCGACTTTACCCGATGTCACCACAATTAAGACTGAAAACCCCTAGAAGTGACATCATGGAGGGGGATAGCTATGTCATTTTCAAATGAAAATTTTAATCATTTTTAAATGAATTTTTTAATCATTTTCAAATGAAATAATAAGTGTATTATCTGCCGTTTCAACCTCGTCAAATTGCATATATAGGATCATCAACCCTAAACTATAATTTATGGTGCACAGGTTTCGATTTGACACTTGAAATGAGGGAAAAGACATAAGAGAATACAATTTGGTGGAGGGGATGGTTTACGAATTATTCACACAGACAATACTCATGCATTCTTGGCATATTTAAATAATAGCCAAGGACTGATGTTTCACTTCTAGTGATTAATTAGAATAAGGAAGCATTTATTTTCAAATTATTTATTCTCTGCTAGCACCTACGAGTACCGATTAGTTAGTTTGTTGTTGGATTTTATGCACTACTATTTAAGACATCTAAATAAAAAAAGAGTTAGAATTTCAAACAAATAACTGAAAATTAATTTAATTCCACTTAAGAAGGCTAAAAGTATTATATTCTAGGAGTATTCTAAAAGTTTCAAATGTCTAGCTAGTCGGGAAGTTAGTTAAAAATCGATTGCACGATTTGCAAGGCACAAACACACAAACACACGCACATACAAGAAAGTAAGTTAATAAAAACATGGTAACAAGAAAGGAAGTTAATAAAAACATAGTAAAAAAGAGGGGTAAAATGTTACTCATCATCGAGACAGGAAAAGAATTTGGCATGCCTCGTAACTACGAGACAGAAAAAAGGCAAATGTGAGGAGGCCAACTTAAATTTGCTGTTTCCATGTGTCATACGTGGATACTCTTTTGGAAAACGTCATTAATACAAAAATATGTTACATAGTGATAGTCTCTATGGGTGAGTGTAATGCAATCCTTTCTAAATCATATCCTTTACTTTAGAGATTCCCATATTATTACATCAAGATATCCCGTATTACATCAAGATATTAATCAAATAACTACTGACAAAAGTGCTCAAAAAGTACGAGAAACATATTTTAGCAAATTAATACCTCTTTTACACTTCAGTTTTAAAACGAAGGAGAGGATTTTTAGGCAAAAATCGAAAGATAACCGTCGGGAATGAATGTTAGTTCTCTTTTTTATCATTCTCGTGCATCATCCAAACAAATAAATCATTCTAATAAAAGAAGATTCAATGAGGAGGCAGATTCATTTTGCGTGATGTAAAAAAGGGTGCTTGAAAAAGCCTAGCAGTACGATTCCTTAATAATTACTAAGTATTTCAGAGTTATCTCGCTGCAAAATTGCCCGCATAATTACGCATTCGGGAAGACACGCCTAACGAAATGAGATGGGGCTAGTCCTGTTCAGAGCCATAGTCATGAAACATCTTTGATAAGAATGACCGCCCACGGTGTCGAATGATCAAATGAGATAAAACGGGCAGATACACTGAAGATAGAGACGCGGCACCCCTATTAAAGTGTAAAACCCACGATCTCCCTCCCTTTCTTATGACCTTACCGTCTGACAGCACCAGGATTTAAACCCGGATCGCCAAAATTCAAGGCTTCTATTCTACCGGATCAATTGGCCCGAAGATGTGAAGAAATTTTATTTTCAATAACATTTCTCACATAGTCATCCTGTCTTTTTAAGACTGCTGTGTACTAACCCTATTGAATTCACTCACTTCAATGTTAACCTATGGAGAAAATGTGTAGAATGATTGCTGACTTGGATTGAAAGATTATTTTTAATTGTACTCCGTAATTGAAAAGAAATTTGACGCCGTAGGACATTTTGTGTCTTTTTTAAAAATGCAAAAAATATTTTCAAATTTAAATTATTTGAGGGAAAATCTGGTATAGTGTGTTTTAAATGCTCCTAAATTCCTTTGGCGGGGGAAATTTATAAAAAGAATCCTGTTGGAAGGTACAGAAAAGGTCAGGCTGTCTGAAAATACTATTTTTATTGGATTATCGGCATTTATGTAGCTGTCAACAGTAGACACATTTTCTCCATAGGTTAACATTGAGGTGAGCGAATCCAATAGGGTTAGTACACAGCAGCCTTATGCCGTCTGCACACGGAGCAACTCAAAAGAAACTGATAACCGACTCAAATCTCAAACCAGTCCGTGATGAGTCGTAACCTATGTAATTGAATGGAACCACGCACACGGCGCAACTGGTTACAAACCCGTCGGACGGGTTTGTAACCAGTTGCGCCGTGTGCGTGGTTCCATTCAATTACATAGGTTACGACTCATCACGGACTGGTTTGAGATTTGAGTCGGTTATCAGTTTCTTTTGAGTTGCTCCGTGTGCAGACGGGCTTAAGGTGAACGACACATTAGCATCTACTAAAAGAAGGTACTACTCATAGAGAACGAGATGCTGATTGATCATTCACTTGAACAATGCTGATTTTTTTTTTCCCCGGTGAATATTTTTTACGATCCATTATTATTATTTTCAATCTTGGGTATCATTGCAAAGACCTTTTGTCAGTACCTGAATTCTAATCTTGTTCTCCAAACCTCGAGGTCGGTTTTCTACTAAATGAACTATCTTGGCGATGTATTATATTCAGTTACTTTCCTCATTCTTAATATTTTGACCATATTTAAGACTCACAAAAACAGTCAAACAATATAATATTACAACGTGTTTCATAGATTGAAAATTTGTGTATCATCTACGTGAGCTAATTAGACACACACGAGTAGAGAGTCTATCTATACTTATATATAAAGAGAGAGAGCGATTTTGTACGTGGAGGGTAATCTTCAGAACCACTGTACCTATTTGAAAAATTCTTTCACTGTTTGAAAGGTACAGTATTCCAGATGGACATAGGCTATATATTATGTATATCTGATCAGTAGAAATAAAGTTAGGGGCTTAATCCTAACAATCTCCATTGTTACCGCTACTGTCCTCTACCGCTTTTTGTGCCGAAGTCTTCAACGATCCTTAGCGTGATGTTATCTATACTTATATATAAAGAGAGAGAGCGATTTTGTACGTGGAGGGTAATCTTCAGAACCACTGTACCTATTTGAAAAATTCTTTCACTGTTTGAAAGGTACAGTATTCCAGATGGACATAGGCTATATATTATGTATATCTGATCAGTAGAAAGAAACTTAGGGGCTTAATCCTAACAATCTCCATTGTTTCCGCTACAGTCTTCTACCGCTTTTTGTTCCGAAGATTTCAATGATCCTTATCGTGGTGCTGTCGCGGTGGGCTTCTGTTCTGACGAAGCTTCTGTTCTGACGAAGGTTCGAACCTAGCCGTTCTCCGGCACGCCTTTTTCTTTTAAAAAATTAATTTTAATTATTAACTAACATAAATTTAAGGTATTATTTAGGTTATTATTAAGGTAAAAAAAGATTTACAATTTATAGGCTATGAACTGGAAATTTATTGTTATAATATTTTGTTCAACCCGGACAAAGTCGGGACGGGCCGCTAGTACTTATATATAAAGAGAGAGCGATTTTGTAAGTGGAGGGTAATCTTCAGAACCACTATACCTATTTGAAAAATTCTTTCACTGTTTGAAAGGTACATTATTCCAGATGGACATAGGCTATATATTATGTATATCTGATCAGTAGAAATAAAGTTAAGGGCTTAATCCTAACAATTTCCATTGTTTCCGCTACTGTCTTCTACCGCTTTTTGTTCCGAAGATTTCAACGATCCTTATCGTGGTGCTATCGCGGTGGGCTTCTGTTCTGACGCTAGCGGTTCGAACCTAGCCGTTCTCTGGCACGCCTTTTTCTTTTAAAAAAATTTATTTTAATTATTAACTAACATAAAATTAATTTAAGGTATTATTTAGGTTATTATTAAGGTAAAAAAAGATTTACAATTTATTGGCTATCAACTGGAAATTTATTGGTATAATATTTTGTTCAACCCAGACAAAGTCGGGACGGGCCGCTAGTAATATATAATTCCGTACACGTGTAGCATGTGACTCAAGATATGTGATCACATAAATTTCCATCAAAAATAGAAGATAGTTATAGACAGTATTATACAACTCTGAACAGTACTGTACAGTTGTAGTAGTACCGTACTGCAAAGCAATAGTATAAATTTTGATAATTTCAGTACAGCAGAGTAGGTTACATAACTCCCAAAAATATCCTATATAATTACTGACGATAAACTCCCGAATAATGAAATCAACATAAGTACCCCACCCCCTGCCACTAAAAAAAATTTGTTTTTATTTCAAAACAAGAGGGAAAAAATTAATCCATTATTGAAAGGTTTTCGTTGTATTTCAACATAATACCTCTTACACACTCAATACTTGTTGACGAAAAGTTATGAGTATGCAGCTGTATTTTCTTTTTCATAAACAACAAAATCATGTGTCAAAAAAATAACTTATAAAACTGAATGTGCTACCACAACTTGTCACTCACTATTTTCCTTCTATATTTAGAACAGTTTTACAGGCCAGAGAATCGAGCTGGAGGCCGTTTTCAAACCAGATGTACAAACTTCCCCAACGGACCTTACAGGAAGGGGCGACACTTCACAGCGGTGTTTAAGCTGCGAGGTTTTGTTTTTATTTTTCCCCAAAAAAAGAACCCTTATGAGGAATAATTAAAATGGTTATATGTGTGTCGGGAGGAAGAATAAAGTTTCAAGAGTATAAAATAAAAACTAGAATAACGTCTTTAATCTCACATTAAGAGTACAGGACAATAAAAAAGATAAGTTAAAACTAAATAACTTATCCGATATTCAGCCGTTAAAATAATTTAAGAGACGATTTTTTAAAATTGTATTTATAGTCTCAAAATTTAAGGGAGGTGGGGGAGTATCCTCAGAAGCTACCTTTTTTAAAAGCATCTCTAAACATTTGCTTTAAACAGAGTTAATTGTAGAGAAAATTTCCCGGTCAGAATGTTAGTCGTACACTGCTGGCCACTGTAAATGCAACACCCTGAAGGAAACATGCAAATAACATGAAATTTACAACATGCATTAGCGGAGGTGAGATATGCAAATGATTAGAATTTCAGAGCAGACGCACATCACGCGCGCCTGTGGCGCCACTTCAAAGCGCTATTTAAGGCTTGGAGATTTCGACGATTTCAAGTTCGGCAATTGTGTTTTTCTTGTGGTTTTTAAAAAAAAACGATCAATTATGCCTCGTCGAAAACAGCGATCATCTTTTGATCAAGTATCCGAGTTCGACAGAGGAAGGATAGTGGCCTACCGAGATTGTGGATTATCTTTCAGGGAAATCGGTAGTCGTGTTGGACGAAACCAAACAACTGTAATGCGGATATGTGATCGTTGGATGCAGGAGGGTACGACGGACCGGCTTGTTCGATCGCATCCACCTCAGCGCACCACTTCACGTGATGACAGGCAAATTGTGCGCATGGCAGTGACGGATCGCTCAGTCACATCACGAACCATAGCACAGCACATGCAGTCTGTAACGCATCATCCAGTGTCTGCGCGTACCATTCCACGCCGTTTACAGCAGAGTGGTCTGTCCGCAAGACGTCCATTGCTTTGTCTACCCTTGACGCAGAACCACAGACGTCTCCGCCGCCAATGGTGCGATGACAGAAGGATGTGGACGGCAGAATGGAATGAAATTGTCTTTACTGACGAGTCACGCTTCTGTCTGCAACACCACGATGGTCGCATTCGAGTCTGGAGACACCGTGAAGAGAGGATGCTGAACAGCTGCGTTATGCACCGCCACACTGGTCCTGCACCGGGTATTATGGTATGGGGCGGTATTGGATATCACTCTCGCACACCTCTAGTACGCATTGCCGGTACTTTAAACAGCCAGCGCTACATCTCCGAGGTGTTGGAGCCAGTTGTCCCTCCTTACCTTCAGGGCTTACCCACAGCCATATTTCAACAGGATAATGCGCGACCACACGTGGAACGCATTGTCCAACAGTTCTTCGTCAATCGCCAGATTGAATTGCTTCCCTGGCCTCCTCGCTCTCCGGATCTTTCACCGATAGAAAACATGTGGTCCATGGTTGCTCTACGATTGACCCAGATTCCATCCCCAGCTGCCACAGCAGATCAACTTTGGCAACGTGTGAAAGCTGCTTGGTCTGCTGTACCCCAAGAACTCATCCAAAGTCTCTTTGAATCAATGCCGAGGCGTGTGGCAGCGGTGATCTCCAAGAATGGCGGCTACTCTGGCTACTGATTTTGGCAGGAACCACACTTCACAGAAGTCTATAAATTTAATCATTTGATACTTGGTCAACATGTTATCTACAAAATAAATTTTGTTGTGATATCTCTTGTCTTTCTTGGTGTTGCAATTTGGGTGGCCAGCAGTATATTTCCACTATATCTCTATACAGCTCGTCTAATGTCCGAGATAATTTAATAGTCCATATTTCAACTGGACAATAAACCTGTCTAAGGTTGCTTGGTTTGGAGCACTACGGTCATTTATAGCAAAACGTGGGTACACGGGCTGGGCCCACAGCTTAAAGCTGATTTGGTTTGGAGCGCTACGATCAGTTTTTACTACACTAAGGCCATCTGCACACGGGGACGGGTTTGTAACCAGTTGCACCGTGTGCGTGCCTCCATTCAATTACATAGGTTACGACTCATCATGGACTGGTTTGTGATTGGAGTCAGTTATCAGTTTCTTTTGAGTTGCTCCGTGTGCAGACGGCCAAAGGCTAATTTGATCGGGACCTACTGTTTAAAGCCGATCCCGAACGGCTACAAACGTCCATGCCAAGAGTGGGATTCGAACTCAGACTTTGGTACCGAATGCCAGCGCCCTAGCCATTCGGCCATCGTCCGGCTAAAGCTGATTTTGAAAGGCTACAAACACCCATGCCTACAACAAGATTCTAACCCCTAGAGTCTTAGAAGACTGATGCAATCACTTAAGCACGCTATCAATAAAATTAATAAAACAAGTTTTAAGTTCTTTATGGTTAATGATGCCAATCTCTTGGAAAGAGTTGGACGTAAGGCGGTTATATAATAGCCGTAAAATACTTTTTAAAAATTACCGTCATAGTTACATTTAATGAGCACAACCCTTTTATAGTGCCTATTAATTATATCAGCCTTTTCTGTAATGGGGATTCATTCTGTTAAGTTCCTTCACACGAGGTCCTCGATTCCGCTGTAATACGCAGAGGGACATTCAAAGTGGGAGACGCTCTAACGAAAGATGAATGTCTATCGAAACACGGAAGTTTTTTTTTCCCCTTTTGGCTTATAGCAATGACATTGTCAAAAAATGTTAAGTCTAGACATTACAAAATAAAAAATTTCACCTTATTGTCACTGAACAACTTCGTCGCAAAATCCTGTTTGCGATATTATATGTGCAATTACCTTCTGCACATTTTATTTTTATTTTATTTATTTTTGCAAGCAGCTATGACATCAAAGAAGTTTTATCTCGAATGCAGCCAACTGATTGCATCTGTTTACGCGGTGTCCCGTGAAGCGGATAAATTAATTAGACCCCAAAAATGACATTTCGAGATCGAAAAATAGTCTTTTGAGGGCTCTCGTAGCTTCTCAATCAACTTCATTTCTTTTCCTCTGCCAGGGTAGCATGTTCGCCGAGAGTGAACCTAATCAAATCATGTCTTCTCCGTTACTTTTTCTTCGTCCACAGGTAAACACGGGCAGCGGAGAGGTTCCGCAGGAAATGGGTAAGGAGGCCAGAGGCAGGCATATTTCAAGGTCGGGCGTCCATTGACACACTGACCTCCGGCACTGCGTAAACCGAGCTGGATGGAGGCGCGGAATCGGAGCAGTGGACACTGCAGAACATCTCCAGGAACGAGCGTGGATAGTTACACAGGTGAGTGCTCACTTTTCACTCTTGTGTTTCGTGCGGTGGCGGTTAAGGATTCCCAGTGGACAGATCCGTGTTTATAAACAGATACGTTGGGTCACGCTTTTGTGCGGTAGATTCATTTTAAATGTATTGTCTACTAAGGTTTCTTTAGAGCATTTTGAAGAATTTTGCTTTGCACGTCAAACTTTTCTTTTCAAAAATGTTTATTTCAATTCAATTGAAAATGCATCAAATCAAACATGATGCTATGAGAACAGAACTAAACTAATCTAATAGCTGATGTCAAAGCAGATTTATTTATTTTCAATCAAACAGAAAATATGTGTTTTGCAGTATATAATTTTTTGAATGTATATATATATATATATATATATATATATATTTATTTATATTTATATATATATATATATATATATATATATATATATATATATATATATATATATATATATAATTTCTGAACATGCTATTACACAATCTCTCTCTCTGTCTCTCTCTCTCTCTCTCTCTCTCTCTCTCTCTATATATATATATATATATATATATATATATATATATATATATATATATATATATATATATATATATATATATATATATATATATATATATATTTATATATATATATATATATATATATACATATATATATATATATAAATTTATATATATATATATATATGTATGTATATATATATATATATATATATATATATATATATATATATATATATATATATATATATATATATATATATGTGTGTGTGTGTGTATATATATATATATATATATATATATATATATATAGAGAGAGAGAGAGAGAGAGAGATTGTGTAATAGCATGTTCAGAAATTATTTAAATTATTTGTCCAAATATATTTGATTTTTTTATGTTCATAAAAATATGTCGAAATACTGTGAGAGTATAATTAAGTTGGCATAGCAGCAAAAGAAAAAAATAAAAGCTAACATGCCTGATATCAAGCAAAAAATATCTGCTTGCATTTTGCTTTATATTTTTATAGAGTATACTGTTTTGAGTTCGGGAAATAAGAATCAATATTATCCTTTTTCAATACTCTCTCTTTCTTACATTAAATTCAATTGTACTGCAATGACCCTAGAATTCAGTTGATATGATAGTTTGTATACAAATGATTTCGGCTTGTCTAGGTCCCTTTGAAAATAAATTATAAGCAACTGTACAGAGAAGCACATTAGCAACAGACTCTTCGTTAAAAACCTTTTTTTAAATGAACTACATATCCTTAACATATTTTTAATTTCATTCTACTAGAAAGCTATTCAATTAGAAAGTAACTTACTAAAGTCAGCAAGTATTAACAACTTTTGATATGGGGGGGGGGGGGGAGATATCCACCCCACCAGACAAATTTTCAAAAACCTCAAATTCAGTTTCTTTCTATAAATAATTATTTTTATCCTTCATAAGTTTTTTTTCAAATTTTGAGATAAAGATCCGAGGGAGAGAGATTAAAATTCACTCTCTTGATCTATTGACAACAAAGGTGCTTCGAAAATTTATTTACATTGCGAGTTAGGACATGTTTAAGTAAAATAAGATCTTAATTTTCTAGATATATTTTGCTTTCATATATGATCCCCCTGTAAATCTTCAAATGTATCTAATAATTCGTCTATACAGGAAACAAATTGTTTTGTATTGGCCTAATGTGGGTAAATCCAATATCGTTTCTTCTGAGAGACGTTTTTTTTAAAAAGAACACAAAAGTTCAAGCAAAGTCAGGGGAAAACTCCTTGGCAATGTTAACTGATCCATCTATGAGTCTCTAGTGCGTTTACTTTAATCATCTAAAGAGAAAATTTCAATAATTGTTATATAATGAATCTGAAATGATTGCAAAAGCTCTCCTTTCATTTTCTGTTATCTGAAATTTGAATGTTGGCACATTATCTCATTCGTCAGAAGCAAACATTTATAATAATCTTTATATCATGAATCGTAAATCATAAAGCACTTTTCATTCTTCCTTTTGTCTTCTCTTCGATACCAGCATATTTACATGTTATCGCATTTCACTTTAAGTATGCAATATACATTTCCCGTGTTATGTCACTGAAGTTCAGTTTGAGCATGAATGGAAATCGGCATTGTGTTAGACCAGCTATCTCAGCTCCTGATCCATCCTACAATCTAACACGATCCTACAATCTAATCACGAGGCAAAGACATTTGTAATTGTTCAGCTTCAACAAGAGAGTCCTAAAAAGATAAGATTTTTTGCGGAATTTTAGTACTTTATTACGTTTCACAATTACTTACTATAATATACCGCCTCGTTGATGTTTCTTTGGGAAACATGAGTTATGAATAGGGTTGTCAACTGTCCCGGATTGGCCGGGATTGTCCCGGAATAGGAATCGCTGTCCCTGATCCCGAATGAATGCTAAATTGTCCCGGAATGTAGCAGAAACTATTCCAATTTTTTTTATTGAAACTGACATCTTGTAAATCCGTTGAACGTTGTGATGTCGTAGCAATCTGTGAAGGTAGCGTGAACGTCACAAACTAAAATTAAAGTACCCGCGATATTTATTTACAAGATCAATTTATATACAGATCAGGAAATACACGGTGATAACACAGATGGTGATTGCAATGACAAACTATGGGCAGAGTATTTCAAAAAGCATGAGAAATCGGTCGAGCTGATGAAAATTGGGTCTTTCATTTTGTCCATTCCTGCGAGTAATGCTTACTCAGAGAGAGTATTTAGTCATAAACAGTGTGTGGACGAAGGCCAGGAATAACATGAATATCGACTTAGTGAAGGCGGAATTGCAAATACGACTTAACAGTGAATCGTGTGCAGAATTTGCGAACTTTTTAAATGCGGACTCACTTGCGAAAAAATTGGTGATTGCAGCAAAAAGTGAGAAAAAATATTATTGGGAAAACCCATAAAAATATAACGTTAAATTTGTTATTATAAAAATTATGTAATTAATATATATATATATATATATATATATATATATATATATATATATATATATATATATATATATATATATGTATATATATATATGTATATATGTATATATGTATATATATATATATGTATATATATATATATATGTGTATATATATATATATGTATATATATATATATATATGTATATATATATATGTATATATATATATGTATATATATATATGTATATATATATGTATATATATATATATATATATATATATATATATATATATATATATATATATATATATGTATATATATATATATATATATATATATATATATATATATATATATATATATATATATATATATATATATATAATTAAGTTTCTATAATAGTTAAAATAAAAAATATAAAAAATAAAATAAATTTTAAAAAACTGTAATTTAATTTTTTCATACATAAAAAGTTTCCTCAGAAAACTAGGTAATGGCTGACTGATAATGATGATGATGTTCAGTTTTGAGCTATTTGCCCCGGAAACGTCACAGAAAAAGTTGGCAACACTAGTTATGAGTAAAACCAAACTCGTAAAGTCTTAAAAAAAAGATGTAGGTTTTATGTCCCTTTCTCTTCATACAATTGTATCGATATAGAAACACTGGAAATGAACCATGTATATAAATATATCATTGCAAAGGAACTGTGGCATTACTTTTAACATGTCAAACATTAATTATCCTTATTACACATGATGAATATTGAACAATAGACATAAATATTTTACGTGTAATATGTGGTGTGATAGCCTCTAGTATATTCCGGTTTTGAACTACTCTATTCAGACGTCTCTCTCCTTTGTAATTTAAATGTTAACTCTCTCTCTTTCTCTTGGTCGTATACGCCTTGCAAGCTTGTATGGGTGCGGCACCGGTTTTAGCACTTGCCATTTGGCACCACAAGGGGAAAAAGTTGTAATAAAAGAAAGTTATAAAAATCATAAAGTTTTAGGTTGCATGTCTCTTTCTCCTCCCATAATTGTAGCTAAATACAGGTAACCCTCCTATAACACGGTAGATAGGTTCCCAGAAAATGCCGTGTTGTGTGAAACCGTGTTATATGAGACCCAGAGCCAGAACAGAAAGGGGGTTACGTTTCGAAAACTTATTAAAAACAAACAATTTTTTTTAAATTCCATATAAGCAACTTAATTTTTATTAAAAATATAAATGTATGTATAACACAAAACGAAAAGAAACAAAAAATATTATTTTCATTTAATGCAACCTTAATTTAATAAATTTCTTCCTCATCACTGCTTAGTAGCATCAAACGAGAACGTTTTTTAGGTTGAGCAATATCACCTTCACTTTCAGAACATTTATCTTCATTTAGATCAGTGATTCTCAACCACTGTGCCGCGGCACTTTTGTGTGCCGCCAAATTTTAAAAATGTATATAGTAAAAATTATAATGCTTTTTTTTTATTACGAGTAAAGTTTGTTTAAATTAAAGAAAAATACACTCTAAAAGAAAACTGTTGTTTTTACAGTTAAATGCCATATTTTTAACTGTTTTTATCCGTTTTAAGCAAACAACTTTTAAACTTATCTTTTTTTTGTGTGTGCCGCCAAATTTGGAAATTGTTAAAAGTGTGCCGCGACAAAAAAAAGGTTGAGAATCACTGATTTAGATTTTTTGCAATTTCTAATTTGTTTATACATTTTCATGTAAAGCCACTATAGTTCATTATTCCTTCCCGTCATTATGTTAATGAAATTTAGTTTTTAAAATGTGTTAAACAAAATTCATGTTATATAGTGCTGTAGAAGTACAGTGTTGTACAAAGGTTTTCGCAATTTTTTTAATCGTGTTAGAGCGAAACCGCGTTACAGGTTGCAGTGTTATACGAGGGTTCCCGCAACATATCCTATCGCGTTAGAGCGAAACCGTGTTGTAAGATGCCGTGCTGTAGGAGGGCTACCTGTACAGAGATTACTGTGTATTAGATCAGGGGTTCTTAAACTTATGTAGTCCGAGGACCCCCTCTTGAACAACATTTCTTTTTGCGGACCCCATCCCAACTCTAGGCACTTTAAGTCGTTTTTGAGACTTAATTTCTGGCTCAATAATCTCATAGGCACTACCTTATAATAAATATTGGTAAAAATGTATCGCTGGTTATTTTAATAAATGGTCTTGCGCATTTATAGAGACGAACATTTTTATTAGGACATAGAATAAAAAGCATAAAATGAATAACAACAATAGTAAAAAGAATTTTAAAAGTTACAAATCATAATACATTAAACTCATACAAGCATTTCTTGGTCAAATATTGGTCCAAATAGATCTATGTTATTATAATATTTTTTCTGTAAATGATTTTTACTTAATGAGATGGGTGCAGTGGTTCTCTTGAAACCAGAATCACAATGTCAGGCTCTATGTTGGAAAGTTTTATTCTGAGGTCCGCTTCTACATTGAGTTTGTTTCTATACTTTGATTTCATATATATAACAGTACCGAAAAGGCCTGTATACATAAATATGTTGTGCAGAACGGTATCGAATGTTGGAGGGCTTCATTTGCAAGTGCGGGATAATCAGATCTGCGAAATAACCAAAAGTTTGTGGGTTCATTTTTGTTAAATTGTAGTTTCAAAGACGTATAGCATGATAATTCCACGAGAATATCTTGTTCAAGTATAGATTCTTAATGTCAAAATTGTTTTGTGGACCCCCGGTAATGGCTACGCGGACCCCCAGGGGTCCGCAGACCACAGTTTAAGAATCTATGTATTAGATTATACACTCGATTCTCTTTTTGCATGGGGGATACGTTCCAGAGACTATCGGTCAAAATAAAAAAATCCTAAAAAAAAGAAACAGGGAACATATAAAAATTGGAGATAGGTTCCGTCCAAATATACTTAATAAAAAAATGTTAACTTCCATACGAAATTTGGATTTGATCGACTGAACTTTAATAAATATGCAAGACCAAATCCGCAAATCTTATTTTAATTATGCTTATACGGGTTATTTTTAAAACTGAAAATGTGCGGCAGTCGCAAGTGGTTAAAAATAAATTGAATTTATTTTTTATTTAAACGTGCATATATATAACATAATCGTTCAGTCATTCAGTGTCACTACTAGACCAGAGCTCCGCAATCTTTTATCTTCCACGGTACAACAACGTTTTTTCGATAATTCCGCGGCACACCACAAGAAAAAGCTTGCAAATACATAAGTTACAATTAATACGTATATGTTTTTATTAGATAAAAAAACATAATAAAATAGCTCTATGTATCAAGATAATTATAATCATTTAAATTTTGTATAAATCATTTTGAATTGTACACCAACACAAGAACAAAAATATAAAGTTATAGTTTACAAGTAAAAAAATTTTCTCTTTAAATTTTTATATTAAAATATGTTTTTTTGGTCTTTACTTAAGCCTACTAAATCAAAGTTAATTTAAACATAGTTATTTTATTAATGAGATATTTGAGCTTGTTTTGATGAACATATGTACGTTTTATATTTGGCTCTATATTAGAAAGAGCTACTCGAAGTTCATGGTCAAGACCCTTTAAACACTATCGTTTGTCATTTTTAATTAGAACCAGTGTCGAAAAACTTTGTTCACATAAGTATGTCGTAGAAAAAGGGAGTAAAATTGCAATGGCCTTGTCAGAAATTTTTGGATATTCTTTCTTAACTGAAATCCAGAAATATGACGCTCGAGCATACATACAATATATGGTAACAACATGTTTTTGTTTTGTGTATAATTTCGACCCAGAGAAATTACATAGTATCATAGAGGAATATTTTACTTAGAAAAATTTCTAACTAATGTAGTCGATATTTTTTTTTATTATTATAATCGATAAAATTCACAGTCAAGATCATCTAGCGGCCCACTAGTGTGCTACGGCAGTGGTCAGCAACCCCCGGACCGCGGACCGGTACCGGTCCGTGGATCAAATGGTACCGGGCCGTCCAAGGAACATTAAATTATTTCCATTTTATTTACTGCGGTATATTTCTCTCGGGTTTGTGCTAATTTATACCTTTGTAGCAGAAGAAATCTTGTAACTATTTTAAATTACTTTATAGTTTATTAAACATTTCAAAATTATGAATTAAAATTGCAGTCATAGCCCCCCTCAGCGGGCCGCAGTAAAATTATCAAACGTTGACCGGTCCGCGGTGATTAAAAGGTCGGGGAGCACTGTGCTACTGCACGGCGGTTGCGGAGCACTGTACTAGACAATAAACGTGCTCGTTTTCTATTTTTTTTTTTTCGAAGGCGAGAAATCCTTCTCGTCACTGGAAATATTGAAAGGCGATATATCTACAAATGTATCGTGAATAAAATGAGCATATTGTGTTTCTTTTGTTTCACTGGTTTTGAATACGAGTTCGGTTATCAGATGCTGTGATTTTGTTTTTGCTAGTTCTTCATAACGTGCCATAAATCATTTTGAAATCACGTTGGGATTGCGCAACTCGTTCGACATCGTCATCATTTGTAAGAAATTCATTTCCGAGTTTATCGGCTAGTGGGAGGCCTTCTAGAATTGTACTTGCAGATAGTAGATCCACTCCTTCATCATCACTACTATAAACTAACGTGGAATCATCTACATTAGCTGAAATACTCTCTGATAACATTACATGCAATATAAACTAGAGTGCGATGCAATATTTCTTATACTTTTTTACATGTTTTTATTAACTTGCTTTCTTGTTTGTGCGTTTGTGTGTTTGTTTCGTACAAATCTTGCAATCGATTTTTAACTAACTTTCCGACTAGATAGGCATTTGAAACTTTTAGAATAGTTCAGAACACGATGACAATGCATTATTTTAATACTTTTAGCCATCTTTAAGTAGAATTTAAATCATTTTCAGTTATTTTCAGTTAATTTTGTTTTGTAGACTAGTGCAGCAATCTATCGGCCGGGACGGGAACGAAAAGTTAAACGCAAGTTAACTTCCTATTAACTTCATTTTCTTTCAAGTTGATGGGATAATTCCTCAAAAAAATTTGAAAAAAGTATTTATTAATACATAGAATTGTCAAGTTTATATGATTCAACAGAAAATTCAAAAACATGGTATATAAAAAGTTCTTTTTATCTTGTAATTATTAGATTTTTAAACAGCGTTAAAGTAAGAAAAAACAGTGTAAAAAAATAATCGGTTCTTTTTATTGGACTATGTTATTTCAAAAATCGTGCAAAAAGGGAGTCGAGTGTATTTTGTGGATGTATATGCTGATGATTACTCTGTATATCTATATCTAGGTACGTAAAGTGTTAATTGATTACACTCTTTTACTCATTATATGGGTCAAAGTGTTTACAATAATTTTACACAAAAGTTAATATCAATTAATACGTTTATTGTTTATTTGTCTGTCATACATACATAAAACTTCTGTCTTAAACACTTAACAGTTTTTAAGGTATTCTGTGAGAGATAAAATTAAAAGTTAATGCATTGTATTTACTAGTGCCCTTTTACAATATTCTACGTATGAAGTTGCTGCAATTTCTCTGTCTAAAGAAACTTTTAATTTCCTTTTGAGATATGCTTTTTATTATTCTTGTTTTGTAACATCAACTGGATAACAACATGAGTTATCTAGGTAATTTTTACATGAAATGAAGGGCTTTTCATCGTCTAGAACACATTTCTGTTAATATACACTTGCGGGAAAATGTAACATAATTTTCAGTATTTATGAATACCTCATAGAACTTAGATAAGTACATACTGAAGTACTTTTGGTTGGACTGTTAAATCGTCTTATCCCTTCATAATTTATCCAGAAAAAAATTACCAGTTAAGGGGGTCCGGGACACATTTAAAAAAAATTTTATTTATTGAGTTAAAATTTTGAATTTTTTTGTGATGGTTAACCATATAATTTGTAAACAAAATCCCGTCATAAAGCTTCTCAAAATGTTTTTAAAAAGATTTCAAAATTTTAAAATTTTTAAAAAGTGGGGTAATTTAAAATCGTTATAACTCGAAATATTATTTGTCGAATTTCAATTCTTTTTCATTTAATTAAACAGAAATATACAAGTTTTTATTTTGCTTCAGCATTTTTTCAAATAATAATTTTAAAAAAAATTAAAAATATTTATATTAAAAATTACAAAAAGTGTAACATATGTGATGTAACATGTTTTAAAAAATCATATTTTCAAAAGTAATATTTTTTTCAAATTTTCTGAATCAAAATTAAAGTAAAATAGTTGAAAAAGACATGTTCCAAGTTTTAACCATTTGTCTTTAACGGTTCTTGATGAATAACAATTTAAAGACGAGAAATGGGGGGAAAACCCATCAAGCAGAAAAACGCACTTACAGGTTTAAACAACGCTTGGCTACTATTAGAATGTTGCAAAAAAAATAATTTCTCCTGTTCTAATTAAGATAAAAACATGATTTAAACATCATTTTAAGCGTAAAAGAACACAGAAATTTTTAATGGAATAAATTTTTTTTTGAAAATTCGAACAATTTTGTGCCTTGACCCCCTTAATGCAAAAAATATTATTATTTAGAGTTGTTGTTGGGACTTAAGCCTCCCTGGCCGAGACATGCCAGACCAGGTCTCGACTGCGGGCAAAGGGCTGCGCCTACGGTTTACAATGCCACCATAAAGTTCGGAGTCCTATTTTAGCCAGGGTCACCTCAATTTTGACCGAGCAACCCCCAGGGAGCATCTAGAGGGCTCGAACCTTTACCTACCCTCTCTGACCTCATAGGAGGATTTTCCGGTATACGGATTTAACGTGCCCCTGTCCATCCTAGACACGAAGATATTTAATCATGTTCATCGGGATTAGAACTGAGCATTCCCCTGTCCAGAGCTCAACGCGCTATCACTAGGCTGCCTTGTGTATTATTTAAAGTATTACAATTTATGGAGAGAGTTAAGAATGGCCACTTAAGACGAGTTCTTGTAACGTCAGGAAAGGGTCGAAACATGCCTATGAATGTGCCACAGGAGAAGGATACAGTTTGAAGCTTATATACAAGTATGTACATTTCAATAGAAACGAAGTAAACATGTAGATTACTGTTATTGAAAGTGTTTATAATTTATAAAGCGATCAACATAAGTTTCAAAGAGTAGATTAATAACATTGTAACTGTGTGGTCATCGTCAATAAAGACGAAGACTTGTTATTGCTAGTGTTGAAAGTTCGAACCTCTGCAATGAGCAGCAAATTGAATTTTATGTTGCTGAATACATAAAAATACATTTAAAATTTTACACGGATGAAAAAAGAAATGAACATCGTCGCCTCTTGAATCTCAGCCAAGACTTAACTTGTTTCACTAGTTTTGATACTATTATTTTCTAGTAAATTTAAACTCATCCCTATTATTAATGCGGTTCTGAGGTCCATTTTTTTAAATCCCATTTGCTTCCTGAAACATCTTTTAATATAACCGTTCTCCCAGATCTTCTTTAATATGCATCATCATTTTATTCTTATAACATATTTTAGTTAATGCTGATTATTTCCCCAAAGAAACTCTAACGTTTGCAATTTTCTCTCTCATGTTAAAATTCTCAGCTGGGGTCAAGGTGGAAATCACAGTATATACCCCTAAAAAAGCTACCAATTCCTACGCTAACCGATCGCTAAAGGGTTAAATCTAAGGGACCTGAGATTTTTCCCTCAAGGATTGTTATTCTGTGCAAAAAGGTTTCATGGATTACTGTTAGTCAATCAGAGAAGACGTTGCAGTTAGCTGACTATTAATTTTGTAGCTTCCTGTTATTTTGTTTGGGGGTCCAATAAAATTTCCCAGTCTTTAATGTTGGACTCATGTAATGGTGTAATAAATAATTTATAACGCGTAAGCAAAGAAAAAGACTGTTCGCTATAGGTGTTACTGATAGGCAGTGATTTTAAAAAGAGTTCCTACATTTTGAAAATATTCCTTTAATATAATTTATTTATTTGTACTTTTTCTTCTGTTGCCCACTTAAGAGAAATGACTAATGTCATCGTTAATATACTCAGCTTCAATATGTTTTCTTTCTTTCACTTTTTTCACATATTCATTACGTCACTATGACTTATTTGTCTCTCCATTTTTTTCCTGAAATGATATTGTTGCACTTGATTAAAAGCCTTAGAAAAGATATGGTAAATACACTCATGGACAAAAAAATTAGCGCACCAAGAAATAATTGCGGGATCGTAACGAAACTTACAATAAAGGTACATGTCTGGGAGATATGCAAATGGTTAGAAATGCAGCGTGATTGCGCATTACGTATAGCCGGTAGATGGCGTTGAACATCGTACTCTGTGGAGTATAAAACAGGTAACCAAAGCTTGTTTGAGTGTGCTGAATCATTTACAAAGGAAGAGCTGAGATAGACATGCCATTACGCCGTGTTCGAAGACAATATAAGCAGTTGTCGCAGTTTGAGAGGGGGAGAATCGTCGGGAAGATGGAAGCTGGGTGGTCAGCTAGGCGAGTAGCTCGTCAATTAGGCCGCTCTGATTGTGTTGTGAGGAGGTGTTGGGACCAGTGGACCCGAGAGATGTCATGTACACGAAGACCAGGCTCAGGACGCCCTCGACAGACCAGTCGTCGAGAAGACCGCCACATCGTAAGATATGCACGCGTACAGCCAACTGCTTCATCGGCCGCCATCCAGGCACAGGTAGCACCTTCACTAGGGGCCTCTGTGTCTTCTCGAACCATACGAAGGCGCCTGGCTGAAGGACAGTTGGTATCGCGGCGCCCATTACGTGTTCTGCCCTTGACGCCCACCCATCGACGCCTCCGTTTGGAGTTTTGCCACGCACGAGGAAACTGGACTGCAGCGGAATGGAACCAGGTCGTCTTTAGCGACGAATCCAGATTCAATCTCGGCAGTGATGACAATCGTGTTCGTGTGTGGAGAGCCCGTGGTGAACGCTTCAATCCTGCCTTTGCTGTACAGCGACACATCGCTCCCACAGCTGGTGTGATGGTATGGGGTGCCATTGCCTACAATACACGGTCACCCCTAGTATTGTTCCGTGGCACCATGACAGCCCAGCGGTATGTTCATGAAATCCTGCAACCACATGTGTTGCCACTCATGCAACGGCTCCCAGGAGCCATTTTTCAACAAGACAATGCTCGGCCTCATACGGCAAGGGTGTCACAAGACTGTCTCCGCACTGTTACTACCCTTCCTTGGCCTGCCCGATGCCCAGATTTGTCTCCAATCGAGCATATCTGGGATCATTTGGGACGTCGAGTTGGGCATCCCACGAGTTTGGACGAACTAGAGGCAAGGTTACAGCAAATATGGAACGAAATGTCTCAAGACATCATACATAACTTGTATGACTCAATGCCCGATCGTATCGCATCGTGCATTCGCTCTAGAGGGGGTCCAACGGAGTATTAACTCCTCCGTTCTTTTGCCTTTTTCTCTGAAATAAATTATCCTTTTTCTCTGATTTTCTTATCATTTACTTATATCAAAGTAGTCATTGCGTATGTAAAATTTCGTTTCATTTTGAAGACTCCTTCTTGGTGCGCTAATTTTTTTGTCCATGAGTGTATATATAGCAGAATGTAACAGTAGGCTGAAGCAGGAATAAGTAAAAGAAGCAGTCGTTTAAAAACAGGAAACGTAGGTTTATTTTTCATCACAAAGTAAACTCGATCTAACATTTAGAGTTGGCGATAGCATTCGGTCTAATACAATGCTCCGACTGACCTCGGCGAGAGCTAAGTAAAGCCAGCACGTTATATACATTCAAACCACGTGGGTATCTGGCTGATTTGCACATTCAGGAAAATTTGCGCCAAATAAACATCGAAATAATTGTCACGAAAAGTAATACTTCACTGATAATAAATAACAAAAATTTCTACACATACAATAACAAATATTACAAAAACATATAAACACCGGAAAAAGAAATGTTAAATTAAAACATCGCAACCAGCGTTCAGGAATGACGTCCGAACATCGCAACTTGCGATCGCAAAGAAACAGTTTCATCACGTCATTCCTGAAGCATGCAAGTCACTCGCTGTACGGGAAAAACATAACGTTAACTTCCAAATTGGGAAGACAGAGTGTGGGGGGTATCCCAACAGATATAATAAAAAAAGGCAGGATAGGTGTAACTTATTGCAGAAGGACTATTTCAGGTTATCTTAACTGATATTTAGTCCTCCTTGTACTTCTGTTTCGCTCAATATCGTTGCATGTTAAATGTCTCTCGTGTGCCCGAAAAAAATTTAGCTAGAACGAATATTTTTGTACTGCTATTTATTACTTATAACTGGTACAATAAATCATATTTAAGCTCTTTCATACTCCAATAGTAGTTTCTCCTTCCACAGGATAATTACTGCTGAGATTTACTACCTCCATGACCTCTTACAACAATTTAATAATCTTGAAGCGATATCAACAGTGATTTTCCTAAAGCTCAACAAATTTCTCGCAGTGTGAATGGCATGTTTCCGAGAATTCTCATCCATTCGTTAATTCCTCTTGCTCCGTGTCAATCCACAGGGATATTACTTAGGAATGGCTGTTAGTGATTTTTTTTTTTATTTATCCCTACAGTAGTGTGTTCTGATGAGTATACGAAAGTGAAAAAGTCATGTTCATACCCTTTTTACTCATTTTTTGTTTTATTCCTTCTTTTCGTTTTAACTGATATAACACTATATATATATATATATATATATATATATATATATATATATATATATATATATATATATATATATATATATATGTGTGTGTGTGTGTATATATTCACATAAAACAGAGAAACTTTTCTACCCGGTCACCCCTCTAAATGCCCATATTTTGTTCAGAACTAATTAAAGACTCCATAGAGCCAATGTTAGGGAAAAAACCCTTGTCCACAGACTCCTCAAAACGGCCACTTTTTTCGTGTGTGTGTGTGTGTGTTTGTTTGTAGATTGGTGCAGTTCTTAACCTGCATGAATGAATGTAACAGATTTCGTTTAATGGTCTCTAATTAAATTTACACACCCACTAACACACTCATCATTTCAGCAGGATAATTTAGGTTATCTGATTAACGTATAATAATAATTTTTTAATGCACGGGAGATTTTTTCGGAACCCATTCGTATAAAACACGTAGTTTAAGCTAAAGAAAACATCCGATGTCAGCACGATATTGATGTTCTGGTCCACTAGTGATGTGCATATACCCGCTTATTTCCATGACCCAAAGAGATAATAGAAAATCGTGAACTGACCCTCGAATTTTCGTTCTTTTAATCTGATTCCTCTTACATGGTTCCCATCATTTTTTGTCTACTTATTCCGTGAACTGTACAGATTAAAACTTCGCTTGAAATCAATAAAAATGAATGATTAATTCCGACCTTTGAGCGGATGTGGAGGAGGTATTTTTTTGTGTTTAGTTTTCTAGAAGTATGGGTTGTGTCACCAACTGTTAAAATTGAGCACTCTAACACAGGAAAGCCCGACAGGTAGGTTTTCCGGTTGGTCGCTCCCTCTCTTATATTTTTGTCTCACTTCTTTTGCAATCTATCATGTCGGTGAAAAAAATCGTCAAATCCATAGATAAAATACAATGCGGAACAATTTTTGCAGCACAGCATTGTAGTGAATCCCGTTGAATGTTTTTAACGTTGTTCCGGGACAGGTAAAAATAATTTTTTTATTGATTTACATTTTGTCCTCATTATTTTTTTCCCAAATTAGGCTTTTTGAAAAGGTTGTAAAGCATATGAAAAATATCTGAACAAATTGGGATCTTAATTTTAAAAGTTTTAAATTCGACTTTAGTGCATTATTTTACACACATACACACACGCGCGCGAACGAATGAACGAACGAACACACACACACACACACACACATATATATATATATATATATATATATATGTCGCACTTGACTTCTACTCCCATACTATTTAATATAAATCCGAACCAATTTTGTATCATGATGCAGTCAGTGAACCGGTGGTGACGCTTATCCTCTAAATATTTCCATCAAACCATGTTATGTCGACACAAATCCATAAAATATTCCAATTGATGTTCCCAAACATATTAAATTTCTTTAAGAATCTCAGCTCCATCAAACATTAATTAATAACCCCACCCAATTTAAATCTGTGCGCCTTCGGCACACATCCTTTCCATTCCCTAGTTATCCATGACTCTGCTGATTTTCTTTGTTTCAACTTTAAAACCAACGCGTAGTGACGCTCATTACTTATGCGTGATGTCATATCGTACATGTTCTTTTGCTAAACTAAGCATTTTCTTAGCGCCAAACTGCAAGGCTATACGACTACCTAAAATTCTCCCATGTGGTTCTGTGGTTCTTCGGAGAAATTGAATCAAGTCGAACCCATTAATCCTATTTTCACTGCAATACCTTATGCCGCTTAATTGAACTCCCAGACTTTTAAATTGGTAATCCTATATTTTAATAACTAAAATCCCGTTTTAAGGTCGCGCGATCGCCCCCCATATTTTTAGCCTCACACACACAGACATATATATATATATATATATATATATATATATATATATATATATATATATATATATATATATATATATATGTATATATATATATATACATATATATATATATATATATTTATATATATATATATATTGTACCGTAGTCAATAATACGACAAGCCTTTCGCTTCAATTACTTTACTACGATACGTTAAACATACTACAACTACGACAGTTAAATCAAGTATGTACAGCGAGTTAGAATTTATACAGTTAGATAGTCAGGACGGCTTCGGGTTCACCGACAGCGCTGGCCTACAGAAGGCCTCTCGAACCTGGAGAGTGTCTCTCTCACACTCAAAAACAGATCTCTTCCGCGTGGACTATTGGGGTTTTATACTGTCGGCGAATTCAAAGGCTTTCTCCGGCGTTTGAAGTGCTCGTAAGTGTTCAAAGTTTGTGGGATTCTAACCGTCAGAATAGTGTCAAAATTCTGGAGAGCCCTCGAACCACTCTGGAATTTATGCGTTCTATAACGTCAGAACCGAACATTACAAGAACTTTATGGCCTCTTATCCTAGAGTTTATGAGACCGCCCAGATCAACAGTTCGCCGATAGATTACATGTTGAGGGGTAGAAACGGGGCATCACATACTTATAGAAATACTAATTTCGTGTAGTAATGAAGACAATGTCACAATATATGTGTGTGTGTGTGTATGTATATATATATATATATATATATATATATATATATATATATATGTATGTATACAAGGAACGCTGATGCGTTACTCGTATTAAATTATAGTTAACCAATTACAAACCTCCAAACAATTAGCCACGAAATTGTTGAGACCTGTGATTGGTTTAAAATATGTCAATACGAGTAACGCTGACGCTGGCGGATTCTATGTGAACAAACCCTAACTCTGTTTGAAATTTTTTCTTTCCCGAATTTATAAAATATTTTATCAATAAAATTCTTTATCACTTTTAAAAAAATTTCTTTTCTAAGAAAAAAAAATATCCTTTTTTCCCTTTTTTTAGATGTCAGGTTGGTGGTGATATTTTCAAAATATTTACTATAAATCAAAATTCCTGAATATAGTTTAATTAAAAACCGAACAGAGGAATGAAGTATGGAATATCATACAGCTATGAAATTGTGGTCCCTTCCACGAGCGCGTATTCCATGCAATTTTTCCATCTTCAAGCACCCTAAATTTTGCATTCTAATTCGCTATAGACAATGGTTCTTAACGTCGCGGGCTGGAAAACTGTACTGCGTCATTCATAGGTAAAAACAGAAATTCTGCATTGAGAATCATTTTCCCTCCAGTGTACTTATCGGCTGTGTCACACTGAGAAACTCATAACAAGGGCGGAACTTAGGTCTGACGCTTGTTCCTCTCACGCAGTCGTCAACCATGTTTTTTGTTGTCTTCGAGATATTTTGCAGATAATTTCATATACAGTGGGGCCCCGATAATCCGAAACGATTGGGACCAGACCCTATTCGGATTAACGAATTTTTCGGATTAAGCGAAATCATTCTTAAAATAAACTTAGATTACTTAATAACACGTGGTTACAGAAATATTACATATTACGTGTGATTACACAGTTTATTTTATAAGGTCTGTCTAAACATTACCAAATCTCGGGACGAAATGACTGTGATAAGAGAGCGGAACGCTGCCTAGTACGGTACAGTAGAGCGTAAGATTTTAGAAGATCTGCAAATTGTTGAAATGGTTTTGAAAGAACCTGTTAACATCTCAGACGAGAGTGAAGGTAAAGCAGAGTGACAGGGGGCAGAGGGTATCGCGCTGGAGTAATTTGGCTTCAAGGGAGAAGTATTCTTCTCTTCGACAAAAAAATTTAACAAATTTCTTTCAACTTAATGTAGTTCAGTAATAATTAGTTCAGTACATTGTCTAACTTTGAATTTTCTTGTAATTTTCAGAAATATACTTTATATTACTTAGTATCACTGTGGTTTTATTGTAACCTTAGTTCTTTTTGACTTTTGGTTTCGGATTAAGCGGATTTTCGGATTACCGAAGTGCTCTTTATCGGTACTCTACTGTACAGTGAAACTTCTCAAGCCGTCCACCCCTCAAAACGGCCACTTTTTTTCGGAACCATTACTGGCCGCCATAGGAGTCCACCCCTCAAAAAGGTCCCTTTAGGAACCATGACTGGTCGCCATAGAGAAGTATGAAATGCTTTTAATGAATGCAAGCCGCGAAATATCTCTTTTCGTGATAGATAGGCTCAAAGTACAGGTAGATGTACAACAGGGTAAGCATAGACAGCGCAGTACAAAAGTGTTATATCTGGCAAAGTAATCATCGTAGAAACATAAAAGTTCCCGTCTATTGTTCAAAAAATCTCTAAAGTACATATGTCTCGAACCAAGACATTTTTTATATTTTTTATTTATCATTATTTTTTTAAGAATTGTGAGTCTCGCATCCCTTTAAATACCCAGATTTAAAAGCTTTTTGCCATTTTATTAAAAGACTTATTTTTAATTTAAAAATTACATTCCACCCATAGATTCTTCGGAACTTTTACATCTAATATTTTTTCGAACATTTTTCGACCTCTTTTGCAAATTAGGATAATTATAAACAGGAATTATACTCTATGATGCGTGTGAATACAAAACGTCACTCTAATATAGGCGCAGTTTTTGAATTAAAGCCCTTTTTTTAAATTTACGAAATGATTGATAATATGAATAATTGCATTTTTAAATCAAAACAAATTTCGATATAGAACAAGAATGGATTCGAATTACGGTACAATTTACTGTATACTTATAAATAACGTTATATTAATTACATAAAATTATCATTTAACTTACCCCAACTAATGAAACCAAACTGAACATTCTGTGGATAAATATACTTACTCAATAGAAAATATATACTCCATAAAACTTTCTATTTATTCCTAAGGAAAATATTCAGCTGATTTTTTTAACTCGGGGCAAAAAAGAGCCCGCAGTATACTTTTTCAGTGTTCTCCTCTTTTTAATTCCTCATTACTTTTATGAGTGCGCATAATTAAGCAAGCAACACTCATCAGTCCAGAGAGCAAATGCGAGAGTGAGAGCAGTTGGGAATAGCGAAGACGAAAGCTCGGTGGATTTGTGATGATAAAACACAGTATTTTAAACGACAGAGGCTCAAGAAGTGGGGGGAGACGGTTGACCCTGAAGCTCCCCTAAAAATCGTCAAACAAAAGAACAATACCAGTGGGAATTTCCATCAGCCCCACATCGTCTTCTAGACTATAATTCTAATTTCCAGTACACCAGACAGGGCCCGACATAGCAACTGAGGTCTTCCGGGATTGAATCCCTACTCCCGCCACAATTTAGACCGAACATCCCCCAGGGGCGACATCTGGTGAGCTCGTACCATCTCCCACCCTGTTTGACCTCATAGAAGGACTCTCAGGTCTACAGATTTATCGTGCCCCTCTCCGGCCTAGACACGAAGGTATTGAATGGCGTCGTCCGGATTCGAACCGAGCACCCTCAGTCCAATACTCAACTCATTTCCACTGTGAACCTCACTTCTATTGGTTCAATTGTTTAGGACGTTAATGGTAATAGATTTAGCACCACACGAGTAAATATTCACAATATTTTATTTTATTCTAATTCACGAGCACCACATTCAAATATCTACATAACTTATTTACATTAATATTTACAATTGACTAACTACTTCAGTCATCTCACTCTGACTGCTATCAAACAAAAACGTAGTGCGTCTTTGGAGTCACACTCCCACGCACGCTATCTGGTCTGCACAGCTCCCATTAGCGACCACCAGAAGACTTGCTCTAAAATTTATGAATCCGTTCTTCAGTTTTTATAAACGTTCAACTTGTTTTCTTCATGGATACCCTGAATACTAAGCAAACAATTTTTGGAATCAGCCTCTCAATACAGGTGAAACATTTTTTTTTTTTTTTTACTTTAAGGGATCAAGGGACCTTCAACCTCGAATTTTTTTATTTTCAGTTTTTAACTTTATATACAGAGTGAGAATAATCAATGTTCTTTTTGACTTCATTGAAGACTCTTAGAATTCAAGGTAAGGTTTTTTGGCAGAAACATGTCTGTTTTTCAATAATTTTTTTTCAAAAACGCTGGCATTATTTAAATGCGCCATGCGTATTCCATATCATTTAAAAACCATAATTTTTTAATATAAGTTTACCTTATACATAAAAATATAACTGTGCATTGAATTCCTTTTGTAAGAATCAAAAGCCATAAATATATACATATATATATTTTTTTCTGAATCAACCTGTTACATTTTATGATTTTGAGTCTTTTTACTTTTTTTAAAGTCTACAAATTCGGAAAATACAAGTGGTTTCAAAGAATGATGCACACTTTTTTGGCAAACATTTCAATTAACAGTCCTGTGAAATTTGGAAGAAATCAGAAGAAAATAAATGCGCAAGGAACATTTTGAAAAGTGCTATCATTTTTTATTTTATTTATTTATTTATTTATTTTTTGAATAGGCCTTATTCTGCCACAGAATACTTATTTGAGAATTCTAAGTATCTTCAATTTTGTTAAAAAGAATATTAATTTTTCTCATTTTGTATACAGAGTCAAAATATCGAAATTAAAAATAAGAGGTTGAAATTCTGAAAAGAAAAATCTTTTGTTTTTCAGTGCTAACCAGTTTGAGATGCGGGATTAAGGGGAAAAGGGACCTTCAAATTCGATTTTTTTAATTTACAATTGTCAACTCTATATACAAATTGAGAATAATTAATTTTTTTTTTACTACACTGAAAACCCATAAAATTCAAAATAAAGAATTTTTGGCAGAATAATGCATGTTTTTCAAATTTTTTTTCAAAAATGCTAAAGTTTTTCAAAATGTACTATGCGCATTTTATAGTAATTAAAATCCTTAAATTTTGTATTACAAGTTTACCATATGTATATAAATATAAACGTGCATTTTTTTTTTTGTATGAATCAAAAGTCTTAAATATATTTTTTTTATATTCTGCCTGTTATTTTTTCATGTTTTTATGTGTTTACTTTAATTTATGGTCTATAAATTTGAAAGATATTTGTGATTTCAAAGAATTATGCACAGTTTTGTGACAAACACTTTAATTAACAATTCTGAGAAATTTAGAAGATATCAGAAGAAAATGAATACGCATGGAGCGTTTTGAAAAATTTTAGCATTTTTTATAAATTTTTTGATAAATATGTCTTATTCCTCCACAAAATTCTTAGTTGTGAATTCTAGGTATCTCTAGTATAGTAGAAAATAATATTAATTATACTCATGGTGTATATAGAGTAAAATATTGAAATTTAAAGAAGAACGATATTGAAGGTCCCTTGTACCCTTAAAGGTCGGTAGAAAGGATCAAAAAATATAAATACAAATACTTTTCTCCCGCGATCAAAACTCTCATTGTAGTTTTAACACACCCTAAATTCGAGAATAGTAACCTACATCTTCTTAAACATGCTGGAAGGAAAACGATGATAAAATCGTCATCGATGTAGGTCATTCCCATAATTAATCACGAAACGAAGAAGTATTTTCGCTTGCGATTTCGCATAATTACTTTTAGGAGTTGAGGAACATCATAAGTTATACACAACAGAACATTGTTCCCTCTAATTAAATTTTACTTTTAGCTTTCCGAATTCATTATTTATTCGCAGCCTTTTCACGCAGTTATTTTTTTCCCTATTTATGCACACTCGCAAAGCTATTTTTTCTTCTTCATTTTTTTTACGGCTCACGAATAAACTCACGCTAGTTAAGTAATAATAAAAAAAAATAATTAATTCTGTATGTCATAGCGGCTGAATGAAATGTTGATGCTAAAGACAGGAAAACTGCAGAACACAGCATTCTCTTACCCATTCATTTTACATAACGGGTGATGTTTTAAATATACCTTCCTTTATGTGTGTTAGCACATGCGCGATAGCTACATGCAAATAAAAAGTATATTAAATAAAGGTATTTTTAACGATGAAAACACAAAAATTATGAATAAAGAAATTTTAACGGAAAAACCGAAAAAATTTTATAAAGGGGGAAAAAGTAACAAAATGAGAAAAGACTTACACTACGTATCACAAATTCTAAACACAATCTTTGAGACTGCAGTGCACTAAACCAATTGGATTCGCTCACCTCAATCTATATACATAAAACAGTTCCGTAACTGACTGACTCACTGACATACAACGCACAGACCAAACCGCTGGACAGTGCTAAAGAGCTGAAATTTTGCATGGCGATTCTTCTTATAATGTAGGGGTGCACTCAGAAAGATTTTTGAAAAATTCATCTTAGATTTTTTTAAATTAAATTTTTAAGCTGTTTTTGTAACTCTTTTTAAGTTTGCATTTAAAATAATAATTTGAGAGTTATAAAATTTATATCACGAGAAAGATCATAAAAATTCCTTTAAAATGTAATCTTTTTCGAATCTTTACCTCCATTTTCTGATTTTTGGTGAATTTTTAAAGATTTTAGAATTTAGAAATTTTTAGAATTTAATTTATTAAATGCTGATCACGTGATTTCTTTTCTGGTACTTTAAATAAATTTATCGTCACGTGCATAACAACTAAATAGACAAAAAAAAAATTTTTTTTTCTTGCTAATGCGGCAGACGATTGGACATTATCCAAAAAAATATTAAAATACAATAAAAGATATTATGTTCCTCAAACTGTTCTATATTAACTGTACTATATTCTTTAGTATGTCCTATTACATTTAATTTGAACAGTTTCTTCTACATTATTTTGCCTATAAAAATATCCCTTATGATTTTTTTATAAATATGTTTTTTTTACATTAATTTTATACATTGATCGTCGTATTTATTATAAATATATATATATATATATATTGGCATTAATTGCATACATTGACCGTTGTATTTAATTTGAATGTGCTCCGTAGCGAAGTGCGGGTTTTCAGATAGTGTCAACATATGGAGAAAATGTGTCCAAGGATTGTCGACTTGAATCGAAAGATTTTTTTTTTAAGTTGTACTTTTAATTGCAGAGAAAGAAATTCGACACCTTGGGGAATTTTTCGTTTTTTAAAAAATGTAAATAATATTTTAAAATTTAAATGATTCGGAGGGGAAATCTGGTATAGTGTGTTTTAAACGCTCCGAAATTCCTTTAGTGGACGACATTTATAAAAGTAATCATGTTACAAGATGCAGAAAATACCATTGAGGCTATCTTAAAATACTATTTTTATTGGATTATCGGAATTTATGTAGCTTTCAATAGTATACACACTTTCTCCATAGGTAAACATTGAGGTGAGCGAATCCAATAGGATTAGTGCACAGCAGGCTGAAATATAACTATATAATTACAAGATAAAAATATTTTTTTATATACCATGATTTTAAATTTTCTGTTGAATCATATAAACTTGACATTTCTATGTATTAACTAGCTGAAAACCCGCACTTCACTACGGAGTACATTCAAATTAAATATAACGGTCAATGTATGCAATTAATGCCAAAACATATATTTATATTTATAATAAATACAATGATTAATGTATGCAATTGATGTAAAACAACGAAAATATATATTTATAAAAAATTCGTAAGGGATATTTTTATAGACAAAATAATGTAGAAGAAAATATTCAAATTAAATCCATTAGAACATAATAAAGAATATAGTACAGTTAATATTGTACAGTTTGAGGAACATACCTTTTGCTCTATTTTAATATTTTTTTGGATAGTGTCCAATCGTCTGCCGCATTAGCGAGAAAATTTTTTTTTTGTCTATTTCGTTGTTATGTCCATGACGATAAATTTATTTAAAGTACCAGAAAAAGAAATCACGTGATCGGCATTTAATAAACTATATTCTAAAAATTAATCTTTAAAAATTCACCAAAAATCAGAAAATGCGGGTAAAGATTCGAAAAAGATTTCAGTTTAAAGGAATTTTTATGATCTTTCTCGTGATATAAATTTTATACTCCTCAAATTATTATTTTAAATGCAAACTTAAAAAAAGTTACTAAAACAGCTTAAAAATTTAATTTTAAAAAATCTAAGAAGAATTTTTCAAAAATCTTTCTTAATGCACCCCTACACCATAAGAAGAATCGCCATGCAAAATGTCAGCCCTTTAGGTCCAGCGGTTTGGTGTGTGCGTTGTATGTCAGCCAGTGAGTTAGTCAGTTACGGAACTGTTATATATATATAGATAAATACTTTTTTTTTAATTTTTTGATAAATTATCCCATCAACTTGAAAGAAAATGATCATATGCGTAATAAAGAGGTATCAAATGTGTTATCAATCCTTTAGCTCGACAATTGGAAGTTAACTTACGTTTAACTTTTCATTCCCGTTCAGGCCGATAGATGGCTGCACCCTTCTACTAAACAAAATTAACTGAAAATGAATTCAATCCTGCTTGAAGATGGCTAAAAGTATTAAAATAATGCATTGTTATCGTGTTCTGAGCTATTCTAAAAGTTTCAAATGTCTAGCTAGTCGGGAAGTTAGTTAAAAATCGATCGCAAGATTTGTACCGGACAAACACACAAACACACAAACAAGAAAGCGAGTTAATAAAAACATGGTAACAAATATCGAAAACGTTAATGAGATCTTCTCAGTTTGAATTTAAACGATATGCTTATCAAGCCCAAGTTTACGATCCAATTTTAATTCGAGTGTGCCATGGCACAGTGGTTGAGAATCACTGATGTTTATAATATAACCACAAGAAAGGCCTTTAAATAGAACCGTTAATTATATTAACGCCACGGCATTTTTTTTTCTTCCACTTATAATAATAGCACATCATCTGCTGATGATATTAAATTATGCTTATACTAATGCTTATACTTTTTACAAGCCATGACCGGAATTACTATATTTGAAATCCAATTAATTCTCATTCTACGTGATAGGCTGGTGATATGGTGGCCAAAAAGCTTTCACTACAATTTAGGAATGCTACGAGCTCAGTTCAATCGACGTTATATTTTTCATATCTATCAGTATGACATTCATACAGTTGTTACGTCATAAGTTTATAAGTGTTGTTGTGTTTCTAATGCCCCCTGTCCAGAATCTATTCCAGACCAGGTCCATATAGGCTATCGGACACAGATATGCGGCCCTGGTTTTATAATAGCACCAAAGTGTTGGAGTCCTCTTTAGCCATTTGCCCCCTCAATTTTGCTCGAGCACTCCCAAAGACGATATCTGGGGGGAGTCGTACCCTTCCCCACTCTCTCTCTGATCTCATAGAGGGACTTTCCGGTCTAAGGATTTAACGTACCATATCCGGCCTAGACATGGAGTTATTTAATGGCACTTGTCGGGATTCGATCCGAGCACCCTCAGAACCGAAATCCGACGTGCTACCGCTAGCCTACCTCGGGCCGTACTTTCAAAATCGAATGTGTAAGAGCGGATTGATCCTACTATATCGCGTACTTGAAACTTACGTATTTATTACTTCGTCTCTTTCAAAAACTAAGATACTGTTTTCTGAAACTTGTTTTTCTTCTACTTTTACAGCGGCAATGGACAAATTTTAAGCTGTTTTCCTTCACGTCGAGCTCCCAAACCGCCAAAATGCCAGAAACCAGAAATTCCCTGCAGGAAGACCTGTTTCCGTCGTCGCTGACTCTAGCAGAGGAGAGCGAAGATGCAGATAAATTCAGGAAGAAGTTGATTTTCGGACTAGGTGTAGCAAAAATATTCTGTGGTGCAATGTTGGGCGTGTTTGGACTGCTCTCGATGAACATGGAAGCAGCCATGTCATCATTAGCTGGAGGTGTGTGGGCCGGTGGAATTGCAATAGCTACAGGCTTGTCAGCTATTTGTTTGACTAAATGCTCTAAGCGAGCGATACATGCTATCATTTTTCTGTGTCTTTCAGTTGCAAGCGTATTAACAGCGGGACTAGCGACCGTGTTTGTGGCAACAGGTCTCGCGCATGACGCCCAATGGCCAGCAGGGTATTATGTCGACAGTGATGGTCGAAGGGTGCTTTTCGCCGGCGACATCTCAACTAGGGCTCCTTTGTTAGCAGTAGCGTCTGTAGCCTTGACATCGGCGATCGCAGATTGCGCATTAGCAGTCACATGCTGTATTGTGGCGGCTCAGGAAGCTTGTCAGTGCTACGTATGTTCTGACGATGAGGATGATCCAGTCGATCAAGATTCTAGGGTGAGACATGATAGGTTGGTGACGTGGCTCGGCCAGCAGGCGCTGATGGATTTCATGATTGCCAGCGGAAAGTTACCGGACAATATGAACCCTCCGAACGCCATGAACAATAACCAGTCTGCTTTGAATTCCCATTCAAAGTAACATGGAATTTGAAAATAAAAACTATGAGTTTGTCGGGGTAAATATTTAATTTCAGGCATGGTTGTATAATGTGTGGTTCACAGCTGTCCTAATATTATGAGCGTGGAAAACAACATTGGGGAAGGAATCATTGAGTGTTATCATTGTCCTCGGGGAATATTCAAATGCTTCATATATCATTTCAAGTTTCAAAAGGTGAGAAACAACCATATTGCAATTAAAATGGAATGTAGAAAGAAACAAGCATTTTCGTATAGCAAATGAGATTGTGTCAACTATAGGTTGGTTGACTTGGAGTACTACCTTTACCTTCGGCAACACGAAGGCGGCTAAACATACAGCCGTAGAAAGGAGTATATGAATGCTGAAATAATCAGAGGTTGACATGAAGCATTAGCATTCAGGAGAGCGAAAAATGTAAGACTTAAAACTGCTGTGTACAAACCCTACTGGATTCGCTCAACTCTATGTTAACCTGAAGAAAATATGTCCAAGGATTGCTGACTTGGGTTGAAAGATTTTTTTTTTCTTGAAATTATACTCCGTAACAGAGAAAGAAATTTTAAACCTTGGAGCATTTGTCGTTTAAAAAATGGAAATGATATTTTTTAATTTAAATTATTCGGGGGAAAAAAATCTGGTCTAGTGTATTTTAAACTCTCCAAAATTCCTTTGGTGGCCGAAATTTATAAAATGAATCCTGTCGAAGGGGCAGAAAAGTTCAGGCTATCTGAAAGTACCATTATCATTGGATGATTAGAATTTATGTAGCTGTCGATAGTAGACACATTTTCTCCATAGGTAAACACTGAGGTGAGCGAATCCAATAGGATTAGTACACAGCAGCCTTAAGTTATAAGAAAAACACGACAAATTTGAGATGAATTTGTGCTAGTTTTATCTGACAAAAATACTATGTATATAGACATCCTTTGTACAATTAAAGATCTTGTGTATTTTACTGGTGTATACTCATTTATTTAAAGGTTAATGAAAGGAATTTTTAATGTTTTTGTTTTAAACATAAGCAGCAAATAACTCTTCGTCAGGTGTTTAGAGTCCCTTCATCTGCTTTCTCTAAATTTGGTATATAGGTGTTTGCTATATGTTGAGCACGTTGGTCATGATAAGGCAAATTAGAAAAATATTATTTATTTACAACGTAACATAAAAGTTAAATAAATTATTTTCAGGAAATCATATTTACGTGCGCAGTTATCGTAAATCAAAGGCAGAAAAAGAATACATAAAAATGATAATTCTTAAAGTCAAAAACAAAGATGAGTAGTTTCAGTCCCTGCTCTGCTGAACGATGATATGCCATCACAGGTATCTTCTTGCACCACTGCAGTAGGGAACTGATTTTTGTAAAGAAAATCTAAACTTCGCAGAGAGAGGTAAAAAGGAACTTTCTAACATATTGAAATAACAAAATGTCATCTTATATCTACATTAAAATCTAGTTTCTGGCTTCACGAATTTAATAAATTACTGATCTAAGCAAAATGATTATAGTTACATAGTATTCGGCCGCATTAAGCTATGAAATAAACAAATTTTACCAATATGGCAATCGTTCAGAACACTGGAGACAAAATTTCAATATTATCCTTGTTTTATTAAGCGAAAAACTTCCCATTACGGAACACCTCTTCAGATCCATGATTTTTGCATACATACTCTTGATCATCAATTCTATTCAATAAAAGTTGAGACACGTTTTATGCTTTAAACCAGGTTTAAATTTAAAGGCAATTTAAAACACATACACATGAACCAATTCTGCATACGACGCATCATACATCATGTTTAACAATTAATCGCGAAAATCCTGACATTTTTTAATATCTATTTACTACGCCATAATTCTTGAATCAATATATATATATATATATATATGCGAAGTGGAGATGTCGCACGCGCCGACTTCAACCAACGATAGCGCCCTCTGTGGCGAAACGAGGAGTGAGCCAGAAGACGCGATGCTGCTGAACGAGTAACGACTGGGCAAGAGACGCGACCGCTGTGATGAACTCTCCCCCTTTAAATTTCAACTGTAAATGCTGCCCCACTGTAAATAATGCCCCTAGACTAGATTTAGAGATAACTAAACGTTTCATATCGAGCCCGTGTTCGTGTCTCTGTGCCCACATGGGGGCTCGGCCGTTTTTTCCCGAGCAATTTCGATTTGGATTTGGATCTTCAACATCTAGTGAAAATGGATGCCCTGTGGTTCCTGCTCTCTTGCTGCTGTTTGGATACCTCTATATGTCATGTCGCACGCGCCGACTTCAACCAACGATAGCGCCCTCTGTGGCGAAACGAGGAGTGAGCCAGAAGACGCGATGCTGCTGAACGAGTAACGACTGGGCAAGAGACGCGACCGCTATGATGAACTCTCCCCTTTTAAATTTCAACTGTAAATGCTGCCCCACTGTAAATAATGCCCCTAGACTAGATTTAGAGATAACTAAACGTTTCATATCGAGCCCGTGTTCGTGTCTCTGTGCCCACACACACACACACACACACATATATATATATATATATATATATATATATATATATATATATATATATATATAAACCTATCGCAACCCTGCAAGAAAAGTGACACAACTCAAAAAAGCAGCATTTGAGAAAAATCAACTTAAAGAATACGATATAGCTTGAACTGGCATTACAATAAAACTGATACAACTACCCTCAGGTGGACAAATTGCGTAAGGGAGACGTGTGCCGCTTTTCGAGCACGATGGGGCACTTCATATATATTTTTCAATGACATAACCTCAAAACTGCCATTTTTTGACTTGTGTCACTTTTCTTGCCAGGATGCGATATGTGGCGCTCCAAATCTTGCGTCACAGAGTAAACAGCGTCCGGGCAGTTATCTCCAGTCGCATTATGCAAATATCGCAATGGAGAAACTGCCACTGGCGTCTACGCTGATTGGACGGTGAGATTAAAAATTCGGAGAACGACCGGAAGAAATCTCTTTCAAACTGGCGTCTCCAGTCGGTCACTCCACATGAAGTCGCACCGCGCTACTGAAACGTATAAAGCGTATTTTAAGAAAAGCTTTTCACTAGCATGCAATAAAAATATATAAACAATGAATCCAAAAATAAAGATGTAAAAATAACCGGTACTTAAAATTCGAAGTGTAAAAGTTACTACCACCTGCGATCATACGATACACTGTTACAATTGGCATTAGTCTAAAACTTGACTGCTAAATTCAAGCCAATAACTTTGAAATGACACCAAATAACAGTTAATTTTAATTACTTTGATACTGGGTAAATAGTTCCGTAACCAGAGATTTCGCTATTTCTCTAAGTTTAAATCTCACCCGAAATATCACGTTCGAATGAAATGTAGTCAGCAGTATGCGTTGATGCTACGTGTCGCGAGCTCGAAATACATCGAATAGGAAATAATAAACCAAAACTCTGAAGTCATCCCTACAAACGCAAGATGACATGAAAAGCTAACATTAAAATAAGCAATTTCCCTGCTGCCTTCTACTTTTAAGATGTTAGTCAAAATGTATAAAATACAGATTTATTAACAGATTTTGACGAATGCAGATGCACATCACACGGAAGTAAAAAATAAACTACAGCACCGGTTTGACAACAATACTATTCACATTGTCTGGTCAACTATTAGAACATTCAACTCGCTAACTCTAATAACCCCTTTCTACTTAAAATTTAGAAACATGACGCCACCAGTGCACATCCGAAAAGAATAAATAGAAGTACAAGAAAGCAACTTGTTTGAATTCGGCCGCAGAGAACATGGACATGGACAAAAAGTTTTCGTGAGGTTCCAAATAGGGCTAAGAAAGCCCTTTACCCTCGGTATGGATATGGGAAGCACTGAAGCTTTTCACGCATGGTCCAAGAAGAAATGAATCAAGTTTAAAAAAAAAAAATAAGTTACAAAATAAATTAAAGAAGTTACAAAGATAAAAATAAAAACATTAGAATTTAGTAAGTTAACAAAAAATTAAATCAGCAAGATATGTCAAAATAAAATATTCCAATATAAGATAAGATAAAAAGCAAAATAAAAAGATTAAATTCTCAAAAGTCGATGACGAGCCACAGAGGACCGCGAGCAGCAAAGATGTTAAACGCTGGGATCAAACCCAGGATGGGAAAGAACTATCAAGCAACCCGTGCTTGAAAACAGTCCGAAAAAGGAAGCAAGATGATGAATTTGTATTGCAGAGGTTAAAAAAGATCAAGCTTGACCACTGGTCGAGAGCAAAATGTGTTCCGCAGCCTGATTGGTTGACGAAACAGGATCCAGGAGCTTAGCAAAAGATATTATCAGGGAGGACGGCTCACAATTTGACCATGAGGATTCGCAGAGGCATATTACACGAACGAGACGACACACTTCCTGTTTCAAAAAAGCGTAAGAGGATGTGACTCCATATAATTAGGAAAAAAAGGGGGTGTGAAAATTCAGCGGTATAGAATGAATTTAAGGAAAACGGAATGACAAAGAAAAAATAAAAGTAAAAATTAAATTATGAGAAAGAAGAGTTGGGAGTAATCCCAGTGTCAATCACTAGAGTCGCTCTAGGTCTAGGATTAAATTCTCTATTGTCATAATCAGGAAGATTGGCAATTTCTTCATTAGGAGTGGAGTAAAGACTATTATAAAATTTAACGCCCTCGGGTGTCTTCTTAAGAGCTAACACTGTCTCTTCTATCTTGCTTACTTATTCTTATTTTTATACCCCTCCCACTTGTATTTTTACCAACCCCCTAGAACTTTACTATAATCTCAGTGCGAATATCTTCCTCATTTTTCTTAAATAACTGTGGCAACGCTGGTCCAGTGGATGCGCGTGCGCCTTGTAATTTTTTCTCCCGGGTGCGATTCTCGGCGTTTGCATTTATTTTATTACAAGGATTATTTGACCACTTATCCTGCTGTGTTGGAAATATGAAAAAGATAACCCTTTTCCTAAACCAATAACTTAACCTTAACTAACTTTTTAACGTAGGTTCCTGGGGAGAGAGAAGTTGAACTTCAGTTATTTAAATTTATTTGTAATCCACTACAACTTGGAATTATAAAATATTTTAAAATATATTGTATTTAAAATGTATACTGTATTTTACATTTTACGAAAAAATGATGGCAGATAATTTTTACTTCAAATAAATGAAATGGTGTATCATTATAGTATACTAATTGACAATCGATAAACAAAATTGAAAGCAACTTAAATTTAATAAGTTAACGAAAAACTGATAATGGATTCAAAAATTTTCAACAAAAAGACTCTTAGTTTTAAAATAATTTACTCTTTTGAGTATAGTCAATTTGACTCAGATTTTCAGGTCAAGGCCAAGATCTGACCTAAAATTATTATACTGTAATTAAAAGATCACATCAGAAATAACTGTTTGTCTTAAAATTAGAGAATTTGACATTGGGTTATTTTTACCAGAACGCAATAATTATCGCCATGCGAAATGCGCCAAACCCTGGCGGAAAAATCCAAGATGGCGGCCGTGCACACAAATCTAGAGTATCCCCCGTAACTTTATTTCTACTGATCAGATATACATAATATATAGCCTATGTCCATCTGGAATAATGTACCTTTCAAACAGTGAAAGAATTTTTCAAATAGGTGCAGTGGTTCCGGAGATTACCCTCCACGTACAAAATCGCTCTCTCTCTTTATATATAAGTATAGATTACTTATTTTACTTGTATTATGTTTTTACTGATAAGGGCTTATTTATGATATTTAATTACCTGCTGAGCAAATATATTTCTGATGCATAATGTTACAATTGGAGATACAATTGTTACAAGTCCTACAGACCTTGGAGCTCCGACAAATTGAAATACCTGAACCTGATTATAAAATTTAGTGGCGAGATTAATTATAGCCAGGCGAATGGGTTCAATATTTAGATCTTTGTGGAGGGAGTAGTTAGTTTTATATCTATTGGCTTTAGTGATTAGGCTTAAGGTTTTATTTTGTGTGCATTGCAATTTCTGGACATGACTGTTAGCCGCTGACCTCCATACAGGTACTGCATCATTCTTCATTCATCAATCAAATATACAGAGGCTGTTCGCACATTTTTTAGACGATTTTGGTAAGCGGTAATAAAAAATCGTTTCCTGCAAAAGAAATAATTGCAATTGTACTATGTTTTTAAAAGTCAAAATTATCGTCTGCGGCTTGAAAGTTTTTTTATTCAAAATGGCATTTTTAACAAAGCAGTGGTTCGAAGGCTACATTTATGCTCTTTCCGAAGAGAAATATGCATACTCCGTTATCCAAAAACGATGTGAGAGTCATGGTTTTGTGATATCTAAAGCGTCGACAGGTAATATCGTCAACAAGAAAGGAAAAAAACGTCAAATTGGAGCCTCAAGTGGGACAAAAATTCCAAACAAGTATCCAAGGAAAAAACGGACATCTTCGACTATTGCAAAGGTACGTTGTTTGATGTTAAAAGAAAATCCCCCTAGTCAAAGGACAGTTGAAAAATCAATAAAATGCTCGGTGTCCACTGTAAACAAAATGATAAACGTTCATTTAAATCTTAAGAAAGCGAAAAAACGCAATGTGCATCGTCGTCTTCCAAATCATATCGCTGAACGCAGGACACGCTGCAGAATTCTATATGAGAAACACTTATCCAAAGAAAAATGGAAAACAATTGTCACAATAGATGAATCATGAGTGTATTTAAATGATTGCAACAAAAAAAGAGCCATTTATTATCATAAAAGGGGAGAAAAAAATTTAAGTACATGGTTCAAAGAATCGAAAGAAAGTTTTTCTAAGGGATTCATGATTGTTGCTGGTTTTTCTTATAATGGCAAGTTAAAAATAAAGAGAGTGGAAAAAATGTCAAGATTAACTCCAAATACTATCAGGAACATATTTTATCGCCAATTTTTCTGAATGAAATACCATCGCTTTACCTACAGTGCCATCAATCTGTGAGACTCCATCAGGACAAAGCTAGCAGTCACACATCAAAATCCACTGTAAATTTCCTAAAAGAAATGAAACAAAAAACTGGTATCAAGGCCATACCCTTCACTGATATCCCTACTAAATCTCCCGATGTATCACCTATGGATTTTTGTGCTTTCGGACTTTTAAAATCTGCATTATCCAAACGTCGTCCCAAAACCCTTACAGGACTCTGGAAAGCTGTTCAGGAGGAATGGGATAGAATACCTCTTCTGACACTTCAAAAGGCATTATTATCCTGGAAATTGCGGTGTCGAAAGATAGTTCAGAATAAGGGATGTCAAATAGAACATTTAAAACACAAGAATTTTATGTAATTTAGTTTTGTGAATACAATATACATCGTCTAAAAAATGTGTGAACAGCCTCTGTACTTAACAAAAGTTTGTTGATTTTAATATGAAATTTGGATACAATCGACGGAACTTGAATAAATATATACGAGCAAATATACAAATCTTTAATTATGTTCATACATGTTATTTTTTTTAATTGAAAAAGTGCAGCAAATGCACTTTTTCACAAGTGGTTAAAAGTGAAATGAATTTTTCAAATTTTATACATTGTATGTACATATAACACAATCAGTCAGTGTCACCACTAGACGATATATATTCAAGAGTATCTTGGAAAAAATTAACATCTTGTGTTTCTTTTGTTTCACTAATTTTGAATACGAATTCGGTTATAAGATGCAGTGATTTTGATAGTTCTTTATATGATTCTTCTTAAAGTGCCATAATCATTTTTAAATCATGTTGGAATTGCACAACTCATTTGACATTGTCATTATTAGTAAGAAAATAATTTCAAAGTTTATTTCCAAGTCTTCTAGAATTGTACTTGCAGATAGTGGAACCATTTCATCATCACTACTACGTATAAACTAATGTGGAATCATCTACATTCTCTGAAATACTCTCTGATAACATTGCATGCAATATAAGCTACAGTGCAACGCAATATTCTTTATTCTTTTTAGATGTTTGAGCCATGCTAAAGTAAAAAAATCACAGTGTAAAAAATTAATCGGTTCTTTTCCGTGGACCATGTTATTTCAAAACCGTGCAAAAAAGAGAATAGTGTGTCTATATATGCATACTAGCTGAATACCCGTACTTCGCTACGGAGTGCATTCAAATTAAATACAACGGTCAATGTATGCAATTAATGCCCATATATATATATATATGTGTGTGTGTGGGGGGGGGGGTTCTGTCGATCTTGATGAATAAAAATGCCTTCTTTTTAAACAGATTTATTAAAAAATCAATACGTCGTAAGTAAGTAAAAACAAAACAAACGTCGAGAGCGTCTTCACGTCAAACTTCTTCTTCTCTCTCTACCTACACACTCACCGTCGTCGTACTTATATATTGTCGTTCCACCTGTTGCCACTCTTCACCTCAAACATTTTACACTCTGGAGTAACCTCTCGGAGTGCGGGAACTCCTGCTGAGGGGCGTGGTCAAGAACGGTAAATCAAATCCTACAATCTCGGCCATTCTGGCAGCGGTTTGACCACAAGCCGGCGAAAAGTAGATGCAGCAACAGTCACAGGGCAATGGACGACGACATCACATACAAGGAAACAAAAAAAATAACAGTTAGTGCACATAAATGAAGTAGGTTGGGTAGGGGATGCCCATGGTTTTAAAAATTCAGCACATGAGCTAGTCGTTATGGGACCTTCATGTTGTCCAACACGATGCACATCGTAGGTGTCATTGGGCTTCACCTTAGTCACTTTATAGGGACCTAAAAATTGACCTCCTAATTTCCGACCAGGACAGGCTTGAGTTCTTTTAATGGCAACGTAATCACCTACTTTATACTGAGACGGCTTACGCCGGCGCTTGTTATAGGATTTCTTGTTTTCTTCCTGAACCTTTAAAATTTGCTGTTTTGCAGATTCTCTTAAGTCATTTCGATTTTCTTGAAATTGAGCTAAAAATTCTTCATCAAGTAGCTGTCTTAATTTAAGCAACTCAGGATTGCGCATTTCCACTCCAAATAACAGTTCAAAGGGCGTTGTACCAATACTTCTTTGGTATGTAGAATTCAAAAGTTTGTAACTTATCGACGTGTTGGTACTACTTTGTCGGGTCATCCAAGGATAATTTGATCAAAACTGGAATGATAGTCCTAGTCAGACGCTCAATTTGTCCGTTTGCCCTAGGTAAACTTGTGGTTATTTTAACATGTTGGATTTTTTCGGTTGGCAATACGACTGAAATTCGTCAGAAGTAAAAGCTGATCCCTTATCAGATACAATGCGATGGGGATTCTCAAAAATTTTCTTTTGAAGCTCCAGTTTAGAAATGACTTCTTTTGAAGTGGTAGACTTAGTGGAGTATATCCACACAAATTTAGTAAACCCATCGATTATGGCAAAAATTTATTTATAATTTTTACATGTTGATTCTAGGAGACCTAGGTGATCAATATGATATGTCACAAGTGGAGCGTCATATTTAGCCAAGGGATGTAAAAATCCTTCTTGCTTACCCGATTTTCTGTTTGCTAAAATGCAAGGTATGCAATTTCGAATAAGGTTTTCGATCTTTTGTTGAAGTTTGTCTATGAAATATTCCCTTTTAATTAATTCTTCGGTTTTCTTGACACTAAAGTGGCCTTTTAATGTGCTTTTCTGATAATTTCGTTTTCCATGATTGTTGGTACTACAGATAAATTACAACCATTTTCTTCTTTATACAGAATTCCATTTTGCATGACATAATGTTTATATGGAATAGTTTCAATCAATTTCTTCACTGTCTCTATATGCTCATCTTGTTCTTGGGCTTTTCTGATCCGAATTAAGAATTCATTTTCTATTATTAGTGTTACTGGATTCCTGCTTAATACATCGGAGTGCTTCATTAAAATACATCTGCGATGTTCGATAGAATAGTCGTATTCTTCAAGAAGCAAAGCCCATCTTGCAACTCTGGTGGTCAAATCCTTGTTCTTTAATGTCATAGAAAATACAGAGCAGTCTGTTACAATTTTAAATTTCAATCCTAAGAGATACACTCGAAACTTTTTAATTGCTTCAATCACCGCTAAAACTTCTAGCTCGTAACTGTGATACTTACTCTCGGCCTCGGATGTTTTTCGACTCATGTAATAAACAGGATGCATTTTACCATCATTTGCGTCGCGTTGTATAAGTATGCCTCCAAATCCATCTTGAGAAGCATCATTATGTAATTCCGTTTCAGCATATGGGTCGTATAACTTAAGAACAGGAGTTTCCGCTAACTTTGTTTTTAACAATTTAAATGAAATTAACTGCTCAGGACCAAAAATAAAGTCACAGTTCGTTTTTGTTAAGTCACTCAGCGGTTTTGCTATAAGCGCATAATCCTTAATGAACTTGCGAAAATAACCCGTCAGTCCTAAAAAGATCTAATGTGTTCAACATTACGTAGTTGTGGGAAATTAACCACTGCTTTGGTTTTATTAGGTGATGGTATCACGGTATTATCCTTTATCACATACCCTAAGTATTCGATAGTATGCATTAAAAATTTACATTTTTTTCAATTAATTTTCAAACCATATTCACATCGTTTGATTATTATTTTTAAATGTTCTAAGGCTTGGTCACATGTCTACGCTGGAACAATTAAATCATCAATATATATCAACACAATACTATCGGATATTAAGTCTTGGAAAATGTGATTTATGAAACTAACAAAAATTGCCGGTGAGTTGCGAAAACCAAACGGCATTTTGAGAAATTCATAATGACCATTTGGGGTCACAAAAGCTGTATATTTTACACTATCCCTATGAATAGGCACATGAAAAAACCGTTTTTTAAATCAATAGTTGAGAAACACTTAGCCCCCTAAAGTTTATCAATCTGATCCTCGATGCATAGCTCAGGAAATCGATCCTTAACAACTTTAGTTTTCTGTAGTCTACACAAAACCTTATACTACCGTCTTTTTTTCTAACCGGAACTATGGCACTAGCGTATTCTGATGTACTTGGTTGAATAATGCCCTCTGCAAGCCATTCATTTATTTGCCTTTTAACTTCATTATTTTCAGGTAAAGCCAAACGTCGTGGTGTTTGGTGAACTGGAATATCATCTGTTAGTACGAACTTTGCTTCGAAACTGCACTTTTCAATGTTTTTAGGATTGTAATCAGAGATTAAGCTTTGAATATCATCCTTTAAATGCATATCGCCTATTTCAAGAATGTCTGCATCAGATTCAATTTTTACCGGGAATACTTCAAGATTATTTTTATTACTTAATGGTTCGACCAGTATATCATTTTTTTCATTAAAACTTCAGAAAATTTGAGTATTTCTCGACCTAATAAAACTCAATGAGGGCAAACAGTATGGTCTCTGACTACATGAAATGTTAACTTATACTCATTATTTTGAATATCAACATTTGTAGAAAATAAACCAATAGTATATACTGAACTATTTCCCAATCCATTTAACGTCAAAATATTTTTCACAAGCTCGGGACTACCAATATGTTTATAACAATCTAAAGTAATTAAATTTACATCACTACCAGTATCAAACATTGCGGTAATTTCATTCTTCATTATCATTATTTTAAGCATCAGATTTTTGGGCTTTAGACTATTCGCAGTTATAAATGTCGATAAATTACAGTCTTTTGCCACGTGTCCGAATTTCTGGCACCTAAAACACTTCATAGTTTTGTGAATACAAAATCTAGACAAGTGCCCTTTGCTTCCTCAATTAAAGCAAACTTTATCATTACGGTCATAACTTTTAATAGGGTGTTTCCGATCAACAAAATTTTCTGATCTCGGTTTTACTTTATTCAAACTGTATTTACTTTTTGTATTATCAAAGTTACATTTAACTCTTGCAATATCATTCTTTATAGTTTCATAAACTTTAAGTTTTTCTTTGAATTCGTTAATTGTGTGACAACCATATAATATTGTTTTATTATGAATGGTATCAGGAATGCCATTAATTACGTAATGCATTAGGGATTTGTCATCAACACTACCGCGACTACAAAGCGATTTCATAACTAAAAAATATTGTTGAACTGTTTCATTATCTTTCATATTTCTTTTAGCCAATGTTTCATGGAGCTGTGCAGAACTGCAGGCAGTGCCAAACTCGTTAATTAACAAATCTTTAACTTACTCTTCACCATAAGTTCACTAGTTCACTCTGGACAAACAAAAGCGCGTTACACCAAGAGATCTTTTGGCAAAAATAAACTTATGAATGTCAGATAAGCTAAATAACTCAGCAACATTTTCAAAATTTTCTACTCAACTAACAATATTTCATGAGATTCAGCATTAAATTTAGGTACAACACTTTCGATATCACTAAAATTGATTGATAATCTCATATTGTTTCGACTATCAACATCATCATAAAATTTTAATTTTGCCGATTCCTTTGAGTTAAAAAAGTTGTCAGAATGAACAGATTTACCGGCATGAGTATTTCCACACAGCACTGAATAATCACCTTGTATTTCTTCAATTCCACTTTCCGATTCGGATGGTTCTGAATTTTGAATGCTTTCAGCCAGAGAAGTAACATCACACAACAGTTTTAAAATACGTTCGCTGATTTCAGTTTACTAACCATGAAATGGAATATTCAAAATATTACAAATTATGATAAGTTCATTCAAAGAAAATGCATCGTTAACTTTCTTTAATTTAGATTTAAATTCAGAATCCTTCAACTTGAATTCAAAACCAGGAAAATTCCTAAGTCGCTCTCTATTTTTCCTGTCTCCCTCAACGTCGAATATAAATTTATGCAAAAGTTTAGTTTTATTTCTTTTCAAATTCTTCAGTGCATTGCGTATATCCTCAATATCACCAAGCTTCATTTTCACATGCAAAATCAAGCAAACAGGAAAAGAACAAGTTTTTACTCACCACTTTTTTTTTCAAATTATTCCCAGCGTCGTAATCCAAAACACAGTAAGCTCTATGCCACAATCTCACTTATAAAAAATTCCGACTTCTGACAACACTTTGTGGGTTCTGTCGATCGTGATGAATAAAAATACCTTCTTTTAAAACAGATTTATTGAAAGATCAATACGTCGTAAGAAAGTGAAAACAAAACAAACGTCGAGAGCGTCTTCACGTCAAACTTCTTCTCTCTCTACCTACACACCATAGGAACAAATGGCTAACTGTGTTGCCTAGGCCAACGCCTTCAAACACAGAATTTTCAGAAGAATTTCATCGGAGAGCAGAAGTACTACCTACACACCCACCGTCGTCGTACTTATATATTGCCGTTCCACCTCTTGCCACTCTTCGCCTCAAACCTTTTACTCTCTGGAGTAATCTCTCGGAGTGCGGGAACTCATACTGAGGGGCGTGGTCAAGAACAGCAAATCAAATCCTACATACATATATATATATATATATATGTAAATCGTAACGGATATTTTTATAGACAAAATAATGTAGAAGAAAATATTCAAATTAAATCTAATAGAACATACTAAAGAATATAGTATAGTTAATATAGTACAATTTAAGGAACATATCTTTTACTGCTGTGGTGTAGCATGGCCCACAGCAACCAAAACCGTATCACAACTCATTTCAGAAACAGACCAGAAACTTGAATTAAATTTTAAAACAAAGTCCTTTATTGGACATCTAGGTTACATGCTAATATTTACAAATATTTACAAGTCTGATGTGATGACGAGGCTCAGCGCCCAAAAAAAACGGCTCAGTCTAGCCTAAATTCAAATGCTCCTACGAGCTAAAACCCGTTGCTGCACCTCAGTCTCCGCAACGTCCAAAAACCTGGCTATCTCTGCCTCTCGTCTTAGAGCGAGAGCCCTCTTTATTCTTCTGAAGACCGGCTGACGTCATTCATCCGCAGGGCCACGGATTTCCGGTTCCCCTCGGGTCCACCCCGTTGACCACTTGCTCCGAACTTGAGAAACACCGTCCCCGGGTCTCTACACAAAAGCACACACCGACCCACCTTGCCTTGTGGTAGTGGCCTACTGGAAAAAGGACCTTCCGCATTCCGGCACACTGTCTGAAAATCAAATGGTTTTTCTTTTCGCCTGGAATATACAAAAGAGAAGACACATTATTTATCGTCTTAGAAAGATCCCTTTTTCCCGGAGTCATCTTTTCTTTCAACGGATTTTCTCAGTCAGCTAGTGGAATCAATGACCACTGTTGGGATGCCAGTGTGTCCTTTTCTCTTTATGTCGTGCGAGTTCTTACAATAAAGACCACACACATATTTCAACGACTTAGGGGAGATTTTCTCACGACGCTACAGATCTCTCCCCCCCCCCTTTAAGACATTAAAAAAGTCTCTTTTGGAATGTCCAAATGTTCGGGTAATGACATCCATCATCAGACATGAGATGGAGCACTATTAAGTTTCCAGAGAGATCACTGCGCGAGGGAATCTATCATCCCACTCTTAACTTAGACCAAGCATTAAGTGCTTCCTACTCCAATTTTTTCATAAAAATTATTACTACGCGTACTCAGTTTTGGAATTACAATTTCCGTTTTCCTTTATTTAAAACCATTGAGAGATTTGCCTCACTCAATTTATTTGCCTGGGTACTCGGACCCTGCATACAGAAGTCAGAACCTACAATTCTGTCCTTCCTCCAGTGTAATTACAAAACTGGTAACCAACACAACTTAATACAATGACAATCAATACACCATACTCGCACAAAACAATTACGAGACACTTAATCTCCATTAGTCATTTAATAATTACTTTACATGCCTCACAATTCAGTACAATTAACACAAAAAATCTTGTTATACACCACGTCCTTTCTGAGTTCATGACACTATTTTACATGATGTTGGATTGTAGATCAACACCCACATATCATATCACATTCGGAAAAAATACTACAGTTACCTCAACACATAATAAATTCATACGTGATTAAGACAAACAAAATACTCACAATGCACTAAGAAACTTACGTTAACAATTTCATACTGAAGACAACAAAAACATAGCCTCAAGGACATTCTATCTGCAGATAACCTTCTCGGTTCAATTATAAACTTAAGGGCGTCTAGCCTCGGTACATTTCTGCCAGACATAGCCGACATCGTACCCTATAACTCGTTTAGCTTCTATCCGCCAACACATTAAGCACTTTCATTTAACATATTTTAGCATAGGTACTACAACAATACATTACTCTAATCTTAACTTAATTACAAACATTACCACAATTTTGACCATATTTCAATTATCGACTATATCTTAACCTAGTTGCAATAACATGAAACAAAATATTACTCAAAGACACATTAAACAAAGAAACATTACTCAAAGAAACACAGTTAACACAACATACATTGATCACAACGTTAACCAATTAAAAATTTCACCATTGCTCTGTAAACTTCTCTTCAAGCAAAAACACATCATCGTGGATAACGATTACCAAATATAGTGGACAAAATTAAACTTATATTTCTTACTAAATATTAGTTATGTAATGCTTACTATTTCATTAAATATTCGGCATTATAAGATCATTAACTATTCGACATTCAGTTTGTCCTGTAACCCACGGAACATAATTTCTCCTATCCAAACGCGCGACTCAATCGGCCTCTTTCCCCTCGATTGGCCAGGAAACCGAAACTCACAATTGAGCCCACATTTATTTCTACACCAGGCTTCCACAATTCCATTAGGGTTTTTTAACGTCATTTCCTGACATAGAGTCATAACAAACTAACTCGTTTGGTTCCTTTTCTAACAAGAGCAAAATTGTATTGCAGTATATTAATGACAGCCTTCCTGAGGCCTTCCACCGGCTTACACAAAAAACGTCTTAGGACCTTTTACCGAAACAAAATCGTGATTATAATTGAACATAAGGAAAGATACATAATTTGCTTAAATTCATTCTCAAACTATATGGTCATGTTTTACCAACATATATGCACTTTAAATTTCACAAAATCATCACATAAAAGATTATACACTACAATTTCTTCAATTCAACTTTCTGGTATAAATTGATACAAAAAAAAACAATACGCATAATTATTACACATACATTTCTGGGTCACTGTTTCACGCAGCATTAAATTCTCACCTGACCCTCAAAATATCATCTAAGAATTTAAATTTTCCCGAACTTGATTCCTTTAAATTTGGAGTTAACCCTCCTCGTAGTATCTCGCTTAAGCTGAATTTTCGTGGAAACCCTCTCACACGACCCCTTAAATTCATCCTGTCTATTAATCTTCGCCCTCGCGAATATTTGCAACCTTCGGTTTTTCCTCGGTCTCCCGAAATTGCTAGGCTGCCTTTCTGAGTATTTCATACTCATTTTCATTTTGAATTTAACAGAATGTTGTCCTCCCTTAAATTTCTTCTTTAACTTGACAAAACCCTGGCGTCCCACCTTTTGTCTATGCCTTACGCAATTCGGTTTCTTTCTAGATACCGGACCTTTCTCTCTAGTTTTGTTCAAGCTCCAAAATCTTTTAAACGTCGCTTTCTTGCGCTTAATTCCACTCGCCTTTTCGCGGCGCTGTTTAGTTCTTATCACTACCGGATGTAATTTCACTTTGAACTCATTACAATGGAGTATCCCAATCCTAGGTAACCTCCTTCTCAAAATGTTCCTACTCGGAATCGCAACACTCGTTCCCTCTACATCCGCTGCATTGTTTAGGTTTCCCCTAAATTCCGTCAAATTCTGACCATCCATTTTAGACGGACTTTCGACCCTTTCGCGGTCCATGTTTTTCCGAATGCCATTGTCTAATCCCTGGGGAGCAATTTCTAAACCGTCTCTCGGCTCAACTTTTGCGGCTACATTCATCAAATCCTGACACGCACTTATAGTCCCTTCCACTTGAAAAGAACCTGATGAATGGACTCTCGGACAAAGGTCCATCCCCCTCTGTGCGCGGTCAGTTACACAAAACTCGGGGTTCTGCGGGTCATTCGCATTTTCCCATAACGACTTCAGGGAGGGACAATTTGCCTGTTCTTCGCCAAAAGTGGATTCGGACACCTGTTCTAAACCGGTTTTTCCCAACCCGCTCATTCCCTCCAAAAGGATCGGACGTTCTCTATGCGATTCTTCTCCCTCGCCGTCATCTGTCACCGGCCGTTCTACACCTGAATTTTCGTTTTCCGAATCAGATGCCCTCGTTTGTTTTGAAATTGATTTCCCCGTTTCCAATTATTTTTCCCCAATTGGACTTGAGTCAGAGTTTTCCCTTTCCGAGAGGCGTTTTGTCTGGCTGCGGGTACAGATCATATTAATTGGGACACTATTTTGTTTTTGTTTGATAAGTTCGGCGGTTTTATTTCCCAGAAGATAGTATCCCTGAGTTAAATTGGCGGGTTTAACTGCAGCCTTTGTAATTACACTCCCGAATTCCCCTTCTAAAGTCACCCAAGCAAGGGCTAGGCACTTACATTCATTGTCTAAAGGTTGCTTAATCCAGGTGACTTCCCCTATTAAATCCCCTGGATCAATCCAGTCTCTGTCAATGAGATCTATGGCTGCCCCAGTGTCTCTTAGATAACTCCTTTCCATCCCATTTATCTGTGCTTTCTTTAAATAGGGTTCAAAACAATCCCCTAAATCTACCTCCTCACTCAAATGATTCACGGCTTCACCCTGACCCTTTTTTTCAAGAACACAGGGCACTCGGCTTTAATGTGACCCTGCTTCTGACAAAAATAACATTGAATTTGACGTTTCTTTTCGTATGCCTGATCTTTACGACCATTATCGTTTTTACCGGATTCTCGTTTCTCCGTTACTTTGGGTTTGGCCTTCGAATTGTCCCTGAATTTGGAATGATATTCTACCTTAGGTTTATCCGGAAAAGTTTTTTTTCCCACTGCTTGCGTTCTGGTTTTCTTTGATAACCCCGAATACTTTCGTACCGGTCGCATTTGTCGGCTAACGCGGATGACGTTTTGATTTCATCCCAATCCTCCACGTACCGTTCTCTAATCTCAATTGGATCCCTTTTTTTCATCTGCTCAGTCAACATCAATTCTTTTAGGGACTCGAAATCTTTTATTTCTAGGGAGTCTAACCAATTTTCGAGATATCCCCTCAGCTCATAGGTCAAATCTGCCCATAAAGCTCCTGGTTTTCGCTGGTGTTCGTTGAACTTATTTCTTAACGCCTCTGTCCCCAATCTGAATCTTTGTAAAAACACTTTTAATATGTGTTGATAATCGTTTCCCTTTTCCGCCGGTAGTTTCACGATTATTTCTACGATATCAGCTGGTAATAATGGAATGAGTTGGCATACCCAATCATTTTCCGCGACATTCATTTTCTCGGCCTGTCTCTCGAAAATCATAAAAAAGAGTGTTATATCACTTCCCTTTTGGTCATATTTCGGGACCAAATCCTTTAGATTAACCCTTTGCACTCTAGATATTTCGGAAGTCGACGCTTGGGAATTTATGCTGCTCACTTCTGCCGCGTTTAGTAATTTTAATTTTTCTAATTCAAACGTTCTCTCTTCTCTCACTCTCTCTAGTTCTCTCGCTTCCTTGTCTCTCTCTTTGGCTTCCCTCTTTTTTTCCTTTTCCCTATTTTTGGCCTCTATCTCTTTTTCTTTTTCCCTATTTTTGGCCTCTGTCTCTTCCGCCAAAATAGCATCAAAACACTTTTTCGAGTAGGTCTCTGTGTACTCGGGCCCTGTTACAATTTTTTTAATAATATCCGTTTTTCTTTTCGTGTCCTTCGCGCACGCCCCTACTTCTTCGGCTAACTGAAGCAAGAGTTTTTTTGGATAAGTTACTAGGTACTCTTCCATCTTTCCCATAATTTTTCCCTACTACCAAGTACACTGTTCTAAACACTAATTTCTAATACAAGATAAATGCCACTAGGAAATTCTAAATTTGCTAGCCAAACACTCAATAATATGTAGACAACATTCAATAATATGCAGAATACACTCAATGATATGCAGAATACACTCAATAATATGCAGAATACACTCAAAATATACAGAATACACTCAAAATATACAGAATACACTCAAAATATACTAGTTTCAACTAGATATAATTTCACAAAAAATACTTCTTAGCATTAACTTTAAATTCCAAACCGAAAATTAATACGTTAATACATACACCTTGTATTCTATAAAATTCCACAATTATAACTGCACAAATATCCTTAGCAATATGCTAATTTTTAAATCATAATAAAATACACTTGGAAAAATACTAAACTCCAAGTTAATACCGGTACACAAAATACCCTTAGCACTAAGCTAAACTTTTTCAAAGAATACAAAAATACAATTGACTCAGAATCACAATAATAAACAATGAATATCTTGTGTATTTTTCATACACGCATACACCAATAATTGACACTTTTAGTTTTTCCTCAAATTATTTTATGCAGTGTAATTTTTCCAAAACTGAGTTTTTCCCTTAAACAAAGCAAAACCCTGGTGTAACAATACAAATAAAATTCCTTATTTGAAAACACAAGCCAGCATAACCATTACTTGTTTAATACCCAATTACAATTTAATAACTTCGCTCCAGTACAACAATTAAATTCAATTAGTACAATTCTAAACAAAATTATTCCACAATCCTGAAAACCTTTTGCCCCCTAGAATCTTAATTTAATTTTACGCTTGTTTAATTGGCCTTGAAACAATATTACCCGCCTAACTAATTCCTACAGAATCTCTCTGGACTTTAACTTAAAAGTTCTCACCTCTCGCTTGAAGACTTTCTCCGCTCCAATCTGCCGCAAGGGATGTAAACTCCGTCCACTAGGCTCTCCGGGCAATTTCTCCGTCTCAACACGGACTTAGCTGCTTATCCTGGAAACGTAGATCCCTCATCCATTCATTGAGATGAGCATCAATCCCACCGCTGCCACCATCTGTGGTGTCGCATGGCCCACAGCAACCAAAACCGTATCACAACTCATTTCAGAAACAGACCAGAAACTTGAATTAAATTTTAAAACAAAGTCCTTTATTGGACATCTAGGTTACATGCTAATATTTACAAATATTTACAAGTCTGATGTGATGACGAGGCTCAGCGCCCAAAAAAAACGGCTCAGTCTAGCCTAAATTCAAATGCTCCTACGAGCTAAAACCCGTTGCTGCACCTCAGTCTCCGCAACGTCCAAAAACCTGGCTATCTCTGCCTCTCGTCTTAGAGCGAGAGCCCTCTTTATTCTTCTGAAGACCGGCTGACGTCATTCATCCGCAGGGCCACGGATTTCCGGTTCCCCTCGGGTCCACCCCGTTGACCACTTGCTCCGAACTTGAGAAACACCGTCCCCGGGTCTCTACACAAAAGCACACACCGACCCACCTTGCCTTGTGGTAGTGGCCTACTGGAAAAAGGACCTTCCGCATTCCGGCACACTGTCTGAAAATCAAATGGTTTTTCTTTTCGCCTGGAATATACAAAAGAGAAGACACATTATTTATCGTCTTAGAAAGATCCCTTTTTCCCGGAGTCATCTTTTCTTTCAACGGATTTTCTCAGTCAGCTAGTGGAATCAATGACCACTGTTGGGATGCCAGTGTGTCCTTTTCTCTTTATGTCGTGCGAGTTCTTACAATAAAGACCACACACATATTTCAACGACTTAGGGGAGATTTTCTCACGACGCCACACTGCACTTTAATATTTTTTTTGGATAATGTCCAATCATCTGCCGCATTAGCAAGAAAAAGAAAATTATATTTTTTGTCTATTTCGTTGTTATGCACGTGATGTAAAATTAGTTTAAACTATCACAAAAAGAAGAGAAACCTCGAGATCAGCATTTAATAAATTAAATTCTAAAAATTAATCTTTAAAAATTCACCAAAAATTAGAAAATGGAGGTAAAGATTCGAAAAAGATTTCATTTTAAAGGAATTTTTATGATCTTTCTCGTGATATAAATTTTATAACCCTCAGATTATTATTTTAAATGCAAACTTAAAAAATGTTACATAAATAGCTTAAGAATTTAATTTTTAAAAAATCTAAGAAGAATTTTTCAAAAATCTCTCTTAGTGCACCGCTACACTATAAGAAGAATCGCCATGTAAAATTTCAGCCCTTTAGGGCCAGCGTTTGGTCTGTGCGTTGTATGTCACTCAGTCAATCAGTCAGTTACGGAACTGTTTTATATACAAGGTGCGCCCATAAAGTAACCGGACAAATTAAAAGATCAAACGATAAAATAAAAAAGTGAAAGAGTAATCGCCTGGCTAGAAAGAGTGACATCTCAACTCTTGTTAAAGCCAGTTTAAACTGGATATTTAGTCGTTTGTATATCAAAACGCCGTAGTAATTTTCATGTAATGAGAAGGCATTGTACAAAAAAATTTGCTTCGGAATGGAACAAAGTTGTAACATTAAATTTTGTTACAAATTAGGTAAATCTGCTACCGAAACTTTAGAGATGATTCGAACAGTATATAGTAATGCATCGTTATCAAGAACACAAGTGTATGAGTGGTACAACCGCTTTAAACGTGGGCGAGAAAGCATTGAAGATGAACCAAAGACAGGGCGACCTTCAACTTCAAAGAATGGGGAAAATGTGGAGAAAATTCATTCTTTGGTAAAAGCTGATAGACGTGTAATAACTCAGCAACTTTCAGACATGCTTGGGATAAGCAAAGAAAGCTGTAGATTAATTTTAATATAAAATCTGAAAATGAAAAATGTTTGTGCTCGTTTTATGCCTCGGATTTTGACAGAACAGCAAAAAGAAGATAGAAAAGCTTGCTGTGAAGATTTGCTGACTTCTGCGCAACAGGACAACAATTTCTTAAAGTGTATTACAGCAGGAGATGAGACCTGGTGTCTACAATACGACCCAGAAACAAAAACACAAGAGTGCACAGTGGAAAGGTCCGTCTTCTCCCATACAAAAAAAAGCGCGACTGTCAAAATCAAAGACTAAGGTGATGCTGATTGCATTTTTTTTATTACAAAGGTTTTATTCACCACGAATTTTTCCTTAAAATCGGACAATTAATCGGTATTTTTACAAGGAGGTGCTTTTTTGATTAATAAAATACAGGATAATGCGAGTTAGGAAGGAACTGTTTATTCTCGGCAATGGTTTCTTTTGCACGATAATGCTAGGCCCCATACAGCAATTTCTGTACAACAATATCCTGTTAAGTATTCAATTACAGTGATAAATCACCCACCATATTTTCCCGACTTATCACCAGCTGATTTTTTCCTTTTTCCGAAGCTTAAGATCGCTATGAAAGAACAGAGACTTGAAAACGTCTCGAATATTAAATCAAATGTTACGCGTATTTTGCGAACGGTTAGTTCCATCACCTATAAACAGTGTTTCGATGACTTGAAGAAACGTTGGAAAATTTGTATAGACACCTTTGGCGATTATTTTGAAGGAGATAAATTTATTTTAAGGTGAGTAACATTTTTATTATTTTTAAAAAATTGTCCGGTTACTTTATGAGCGCACCTTGTATATAGTAGATAAATATTAAATTTTCTCACTTATCTTTCACACAAAAAATAAATACTATATACATAGTGAAACTTCTCTAGCCAGCCACTATTTTTCAGAACAATGACTGGCCACCATAGAAAGGTTTCACTGTGTATATATATATATATATATGTAACGAATACAGAACCAGAAACTAGAAGGGAAGATCGTTACACCAGGCAATGTAATCTTTGGTTGTAGTTGTTGCTCGAGTGGTTATTAAATCCAGTCAATCGGTCCAGTTGATGGGAATATTATGTTTGAACACATTATGGAACAAATATAAAGAATGAGGATTATTTACATAATCTATTTACAACAGAGAGTAATAAGTGTCTTGTTCAATACATAAACAATGTTAAGTCACACACAGTACGACTACTACACCAGAACAATGGAAAGTTAGTTTCTTTTTGCCATATGATCATACATACACGCACAGAATATGAGGTAATCTAGTGCAACAGCCAGGCACCAAAAAAGATACAGTAGAAGTTACATAAAGATACATACAATATTAAGGTATTCTGACTGGAAGTATATTCATGGAGGTTAACCGCCCCTCTCCTAGAAACACAGCAGTATTTTTCCTGCACTTTTTTTTTTTTAAATACGGAGGTATCCCCTTAATGCTGTATTTTCCCCCATCCCCGCAACTTCTGTTTATGTTTTAGTAGCACCCTGCTGTTGCTCATGGAAGATTGTCCAATGTATGGTCATGTGCACAAGTGTAACAAATATTCCATTGTACCGACATAGTGTACTGGATATGGGTTGAACAAGATGCTTATTACTCTCTATAGTGTAAATAGCTTTCGTAAATAATGCTCATCCTTTATATTTCTTACAAATCAAATATAAGTATTGTCCATAATGTGGTCAGTACACTCATGTCCATAAATTAAGGATAATGCCAGCTCCGGCAAATAAAGGTTCAGAAACAAAACAAACGTGACTTATTCATAAAGCCTATTTATTAAACAAAAGATAAAGAACAAAAAAGATGGTGCATGTATGATACCATTCATAAAAACTACGATTCTTGCTCCCTGGAGCAATTGTAAAAAATATCTCCTTTACAAAAACTTAATATTACATGGTTAGTATGATGGAATACATTGTATGTCTCCCATGCGATGAAATACAGTCCGTACAACGCCTAGGTATACTGAGTATCAAATTATCGAGCTGTTCTTGGGGAAGATTACTCCACTCAACAAGCAATGCTCTCCCAAGTTCCGGTACACATGTAGGAGGTGGTTGACGGGCTGCAACTCGTCGGTCAGGCATGTCCCACACATCCTCTATTGGATTCAAGTCAGGTGAGAATGCTGACCATTCCATACGGGTGATATCCTCAGATTGAAGGCATTCGTTTACGATGTTTGCTCGGTGAGGACGGGCGTTGTCATCTATAAACACAAATTCTGCGCCCATGGCACCCCTAAACAAACGTACACGTTGTTCCAGAATGATGTCCAGATAAATGTGGCCGTTCATGGTTCCGATTTGAACATGCAGATCTGTTCTGGAGCCCAGTATAATTCCACCCCAAACGAGCAATCCTGCACCACCGTAGCGGTGTCGTTCAATGATGTTGACTTGGTGGTAACGGGTACCTGGCGTTCTCCATATGAAAGTCCGACGTGAATCAGACTGCCAGCTAAACCTGAACTCGTCGGAAAGCATCACACAAGCCCACTGTGACGATGTCCACATTGCATGTTCTCTACTCCAGGCTAATCGCTGCTGACAGTGAGTTGCCGTGAGCGGAACACATCTGACAGGCCTGCGATCATAGAGACCAATATTTCCCAAACGTCTGTACACGGTTTGCCTTGAAACTGTGGTACCCATGGATGCAGATAGCTGACGAGACAGGTCGGATGCTGTGCTCCGTCTGATCCTTTTTGCAGTTACTGCCAAATACCGGTCTTCATTCGGCGTTGTAACTCGGGGGCGACCTGTACGTCTACTGACATTTCTATCATCTTGGAATCGTTGCCAAAGCCTGATGATGCCTCTGTTATATCTCAAAATATCCTGGATTACATTGGTACAATGTAAAGGGGTGCGATAAACGAGTAGCTATTCGAAAAGGCACGTGGTTGGAGGGCTCAAAACTCCCGTTTGTGACTGCCCTCCGGTTTATTTACTGCTGGTCGCATAAATTAACATCAATTGAATGGGGAGAAAAACAGCTGGATTTGACAGGAAAGACAATTGTTGATTGGAACAATTATATGAGGGAAGTGTGCACTCATAGCCTTCTACAACGTGATTCGAAACAAATAGGAGGTCCGAACAAAATTGTAGAGATAGATGAGAGCCTTTTTACAAAGAGCAATAACCAAATCGGCCGTATTCTTCCAGAACAATGGATATTTGGGGGAATGTGCAAAGAGACCAACGAGTGTTTCATCGTAAATGTTCCCAATCGAAATGCAGCAACTCTCATGGCTGAAATTAGGAACAACATTGCAGAAGGAACTACAATTTTCTCAGACTCTTGGAAAAGTTACAAAACTGATGAATTGGAAGCAGTGGGATTCCAACACTTTAAACTGAATCACCGATATAATTTTGGGGATCCTGAAACTGGTGCACATACACAAAATATAGAACGATTGTGGGGTTTGGCAAAATGACGAAACAAGAAACACCGCGGAACTACCCGAAAACACTTGGATTCGTATTTAAATGAATTTATGTGGCAGCGACTGCACAAGGATAATGACTTGTTTATTTGCGCTTTAAAAGCTATCAAGGATTTTTGGCCGCCGAACTGATTGATAATAATATATATGGTTAGATTCAAGAATAATTCAATGTGTAATTATAAAAAACATAGTGGTTTTTACTTTGTTTTGATTTTTTTATTAATAATGTGTTTTAATAATATTTTTGTATTAATAATAAATTTAATTTGTTTAGAATGTTTATTTTGGAAATTGCTTTTCATTATGATGGCGCCAAAGGATTTGCGCATTTTCGCGAGCGTTGACAGGTCGACGGAATAATCCTAAAGTACCTTTTTCCCTTACTTCTGCAGGATTAAAAGTTGCTCTCTTCTTTTTGGGCATTTTAAAGCATTAATTTAGAGCTAGTCAATAGCGTTTGAATGGATTTATTATTATAGAAAAATAATCAATAATGTTTGAATCAATATGTATTGAATGGATTGAGATCACATTCAATATTAAAACACAGCAAATATGGTAATTATTATAGAAAAAGTATATACACGTATTTCATGATCGGAATTCTTAATCAAAACTAAATCGTCTGCTACGTTTCAATGCCACTTTCAGACTTTCTTAATTATAATATACACGTATTTCATGATTGTAATTCTTTCTCAAAACTAAATCATCTGCTATGTTTCAATGTCACTTCAGTTATATAAATCATCGCGTCAAGGCTAAATGCACGTGTTTCTAGCTAAGTCAACGTGTTCTGCAGTATATTTGAGTTTGAACAGGTAGCTTGGGATAGTTTTCAATTCATGAAATGGATAGATAAGACATTCATCGAAAATGAATGACTTTCCATCCTTATATTTTCATTTTTAAAAAGAAACATTCCGGCATTGCCACGTACATGAAAATAATATATCAAATTCATTCTTGCATGCGTCAATATATGAATAAATCACGTTTTTAATTCATGTCTACTTATTTTTATTGAAATGTTATACTTTAATTGGCAACATTGAAATGTTACAATGGCTTTGAACAAAAATATCCGGCGGTGGAATTACGAGGCTTAGTGACACATGGCGGTCGGTTGCGTTTCTCGTTGTTCTATCTTGTGTTTTCGCTGCTTTTTGGTAGGCGTTCTTCGTGTACCATTTGTGTATTGTTTCCTGTGTTGCGTTGTGCTTCTTGCGGCTGCTTTTCATGTTGTTTTTGAGATTTTTTCCTCGGTTTGGTTGTGGTGTTGGTTCTGCAGCTGCCGGTGACGGAGTATGCGGTAAGTGGTTTCTGAATTTTTCTTTTCTGGAATGGAGGAGTCGCCGGCTGACGACAACTTCTTCTGGTCTGCTAAGCTCCAGCCGCATGAATTTTTTAATGAAGCTTTGGGTCAAGGTGTGGGAACTGTAACAATTTTTCTTGAAAGTCCTGCAGGGGCTATCCCTATTTCACACCCAAAAAAACTGAAGGATGAGCTGGTCAGTCGCGTGGGTCCCAAGATAAGTTTAAGTTTTTTAAAGGCCACACGTAACGGAAAAATCGTTTGTGTCACGGAAGATAACAATACTGCCATCCAATTGTTAAAAATTAATGAAATATTGTCGGTACCTATCGTGCCCAGATTAAATCCGGATACACTTACGTCAAAGTTTTTACTATATGATATTCCGCTAAATGTCACCTGCAATAAAGCAGAAGAACTGTTAGAGAAATGTTGCGGAAGAACTGTTAGAGAGTGGCATTCCGGTTTTTGAAGTCCGTCGTTTTCAGAAGCTGACGGGAGGTAATCGTGTTCCGCTTAAAACCATGCTGGTAACAAAAATTGGGCAACAACTCCCTGACAAGATTCACTTGTGGTTCGAAGAAATACGCATACGGCCTTTCATAGATAGACCCCGGCAGTGTAACAATTGTTTCCAATTCTCACATTCGACTAGGGCATGTAAAAACGCTGTGGTATGCTATAAGTGTGGAGAAGAACATGCTACTCAATTGTGCCAGGCTGATAAAGTGAAATGTAGCAACTGTGGCGAGGGCCATGAAGCAATTAGCAAAAGTTGCAGCGCATATATCCGAGAAGCGGAAATAAATAAATTCAAATGCCTTAACCATTTAACGATCACAGAAGCTCGGCGTCGTTACGCACAGAATAATAACAATAGGAAGGCACCTTCCTATGCGGGGGTTGCGTCTCCCAGCTATAGGGAGGAAAAGATTAATCTACAGGAGATAACCACGAACTTTGAAAAGATCATGGAAAGATTAGAGGCTAAGTTTGAGGAAACCCTCCAGAATTTTTTAAGTACTCAAGTCGAAACTTTCAACAAAGTCATCGAAATAATGACATCATCCTTTACGAACATGTTACAAAAATTTCTCCCCCGACGCTGTCGGGTGCTCCGCCAACAAGAGAGAAAATAAAGAAAAAACAGAGACTGTCACAAGCTGATACGCCATCGCCCCTGTGCTCTACTGCTGGGGACTTCAGTTTGATGGATTTCTCCGGGACCACCGATCTTGATAATTCCGGTCCTCCGCCTGGGCTGCCCCTCTATTTTGAGGGGGCCATTCCTGACTCCCCTCCCCTCTAGGGGGGTGGGCTGTCTGGCGGCCTCTCTTGGTTTGTCAGTGTTCTTTTTTGTTTTTGATCTGGCTTCTTTTTTTGTTGTGTCGTGGAACGTTCGTGGTGTTCGGGCCAGGGCCGCTTGGCTCCGGTGTCCAGTTTTTGCTTCTGTTCCTGTTTTGCTTACTCAAGAAACCTTTCTTACTCTGGCTCTTTCTTTCGCTGTCAATCAGAAAGTCCTGTATCGTAGAGATAGGCCTGGGGACAGTGGGGGTGGCGTCCTCACCACGATCCAGCGCAATGTTATTTCCATCGACCTTTCTCTCCCCATTCAACATCCTTTCATCGAGTATGTTGCTGTTAAATTATGGGTCAATAATACTCCTCTCACCCTTGTAAATATCTATAATCCCAGATGCAGTTTTGACCTTGGCTTTTTCGTTTCTCTTCTTGATGATATTGAACCACCTTTTATTATCATGGGGGACCTAAATTTAAATTTACTAAAACGGGACAGTCAAGGCCTGGCCCCGGTGAATCAGTTTCTTGACTGGGTTGCTAGAAATGATCTTTGCATTGTTAACAGGGACATTCCTTCTCGTTTCATGGCTAACAATTCACCTTCTGTACTCGATCTTGCTATTATTCCTCTAGACTTATTCCCTATTGTAAAATTTTATATCCACCCTGATAGTTTTGACTCGGATCATTGTCCGATGTTCTTACAGCTTTATGGTCGTTACGCTCAGTGTGTTACTACTACCTTTCGACTTCGGACCAATTGGACTAGGGCTGGCCGAGATTTAAATAATAGCATGAATTGCCATAACACTCTTTCCTTCTCGGATCTTATGTCATCAAGTAAACAGGCTATCTCTGATAATAATCACTCTCAAAGAATTACTGGGACTTCCTACCCACAGTGGTGGAACTCGAGGTGCTCTTGGATCTTGGGGCAGAAAAGAAAGTATCTTCGGCTGGCTAAGCGGACTTTTTCGCGTGATTACTGGTTACAGTTTAAAAAATTTTCAAGTATTTTACGTCGTCATATAAAATGCAGCATCCGTAGCTTTTGGAACAAACTGTAATAGTCAAAACAGTATGCAGACCATCTATCGCATTCTTAAGAAGCAATCTACCCTACGGGCTTCTGGGGGGGGGGGGGACTTTGCTTTATCGGGTGTTTGTATCAATTGACCCTATCGTCAAGCTATCCTTTTCGGCCAGAACCTTTACCCTACTTCACATCACCCTCCTCTTCCGTACGCTCTTACCAATGTAATGGGGAGTTTAACAACCCTATTTCTACTCCGGAGCTCCAGCTTGCGATCAAGGCTACTAGAACCACCACTCCCGGGGAAGACGGCATCTCGGCAAAGCTAATCAAGCACATTGATCCTAATAACCTCTGCAAGATTGGTGGTATTTTTAATAATCTCCTTGGTACGGCTAGTGTCCCAAATCAGTGGCGCTCTACCATAATTCTTCCCATTCTGAAACCCAAGAAGCCCAGTACTCTGATTTCTTCGTATCACCCGATTGCCTTTACTTCGGTTTGGAGTAAAATTTTTGAACGCATTATTCTCCATCGTCTCACTTGCTGGTCTATTAGCCACAATGTTTTTCCTCCCGGCCTCGGTGGCTGTCTCTCCAATCGGGACAGCCAATCTGTCTTGGCCAAGCTGTACCTTGATATCCAGGAAGCTCGTCTGAACAAAAAATATAATCTCCTTGTAAACCTAGACATTGAAAAGGCGTACGATTCCGTTTGGATAGACGGGTTGATTTACAAACTGTCTTCCGTTGGTGTTGGTGGAAATGTTTTATTATGGATTTCTAAGTGGCTACAGGATAGGAATATTAAAGTGAAATGACACAATCACATTTCCCCCCCTCAAAAGGTTACGTCTGGAATTCCTCAGGGTAGCGTTCTGTCCCCATTTCTTTTTTCTATGTATATGCTTGATATTTTTTAAACGACCCCGCCCAGGGTTACTGTGCTGACTTACGTTGATGACATTTTTCTGTATGCTATTGGTGATGATCCTGCTACCACTTGCAATGATTTGCAAACAGCTCTTGATAACATTCTGAACTGGTGTAATTATTGGAAGTTTTCTCTCTCCCCCTCGAAGAGCACGGCTATAAATTTTTCAAGGGGTAGATTTCCCTGCCCTGAAAGCTGTACCGCAGGCCATCCTATTACGTGGAGTAAAAATATCAAAATTCTGGGTTGCGCCCTGTCGTTAACCATGTCCATCGCGCCTCAGGTCCAGTATCTGCGTGAAAAAACTCACCGCCGGCTAAACATGCTAAAAGGTTTGGTGTATAAAACTCGTGGCGCCACAAGCCGGACTCTTATCCCAATCGTCAATGCGGTTATCCGCAGTGTTTTTGACTATTGTGATTTCCTGTATTCCAAGAGTGACGCTAATACCATGGAGGCCTTATACTCCGTTGCCCTCCGTCTGGCCACTGGTCTCCCCCGGTGGACGCCGATCCCTGTACTTCGGGCTGAGGTTTATCAAAACAGCATTGCGTGCCGTATTCAGCACCTTAATAAATGTTTTCTTATTAAACACCTGTCACTCCATACCAAATCCTTGCTTTACAGTAACCTTCATATGTGTATTTCGGGAAACTCATCCAATATCCCTGGTTTGCTGCATACCATGAATATCACTATAGATACGTTCTGTCTGGGCTCAAGCTTTTTCCTTGACCCTGGCCGCATTTTTCTTTCTCATCAGGTGGAGATTGTTACGCACGGTCTCCCCCTTTCAAAATAAAGATCTCCCGAACTCGGTGATTTCAGCTTTATGGGCTGAGTTTGTCAATAATTACCAGCCAAAGTGCTTTTTGATTGCCACTGACGCCTCCAAGACCGACGACAAAGTGGCGATAGCGGCCTTTAACCACTCGACTAATTCTGGGAAAGCCATGTTAACCCATCGTTTGAATTCAATTTTTACCGCGGAAGTTCTAGCTATCGTTATTTGTGGCCAGGAGGTTGATCATGTTTTAATTGCTTCTGACAGCCTTTCCGTTTTCTCGGCGCTACATGTGGCTCATTCGAAGTCCCCAGCGGTCATCCTTTTGCTGCATAGTAAAATTATTAATGCGCTTGAGAGCATCAATTCCATTCGGCTGGTCTGGACACCTGGTCATCGGGGCATCTATCCAAATGAGGTGGCCGATGAGATGGGTAGACATGGACCTTTCACTACCGACCAACTTAATGTGGTTAGCCCGGAAGACATAAGAAAGATCAAAAGTGACATGTATGCTGCCGGGGAGGATGAATGGAATAGAAGCATTTATCGTCAGCGGTATGGCGCAATTAACCTCAAGAATCAAACGCATCGTAGGTGGATTTACCATCGCCAGATTGATGTTCTGGTTGCCCGCTGGCGTACCAAAACGATACAATGCAACCATCTTTGGCATAAGTTGAATATGGCTCGCTCCCCTCTGTGCGACACGTGTAATGAAAATGATACGTCAGATCATATTTTGCTAAGCTGCTCAAAGTTCCGGGTGCAGCGTTGTTCTTTATTTATTTCTCTTAGGATTAGCGATAACCCTTCTTATGATTCTGTTATTAATTCGGCTACGAGTTCGTGGCATGGGCTGGTTGCCCTGGCGTGTTTTACGCTTCGCTCCCTTGGTTGGGGGTGATCTCTGGTTTTGTTCGTTTGTCGTTGGTTTGCGGTGTCTGCGTGGTTTTTCATCCCCGTGTTTTGTTGTCCCGGGTGGGGCTTCTCGCCGCTTTCCTTCTCCCATGTTCGAAGTTTGTGTTTCAAAGTTTCTCCGTGCTAGTTGGTCTAGCGTCTGTCCGTCCATGTTTTTCCTTTTCGGGTCGTTATGTAGAGACAAAGCCGGCCGCCTGGTTATAGCATAAGTCTCACAAATTTTCAATTCAAAAATATCCGGGGGAATTTGGCGATTTTCAATATCCGTTGATACTTCTAACATAATTCGGGAATGGAACGTCGTAGTGGAATGAAAATAGCCTATAATCATCGCGCAAGTTCAAGCAATAAGTTGACAAAGTTTCATCGCAATCGGATGAACGGTACGACAGAGCATAAAATACGAACAAACATTCATTTTTAAATATAGATTGTGTGCCAATATATTAGCAGGGCCACAAAAATGTTCGTCGCGGACCCTGAGTTTGACACCCCTGATGTACACAGATACCTTTAGCTCAAGTCAACATTGATAGAATTTCTCTAAAAAGTCTAGGGTGATTTACCAGTAAAGGTTTAAAACTTTTGTCAAAAATTTATATATTTATCTCAATGCAGAAACAAAGCTTTATTCTTCTAACAAAAATAAAACACATTTCCTTGACTTCTAAAAATAAGGTTTATTTTGCTTGAAAATAAAAAGTGAAACAACTAAGTGTGTTAAAAACCCACTTAGAGCACAGGATACACAGAGTGTATTTTAATGTACAACACGTAGTGACACAAACACTTATGAATGCTAATGATTACATTAAAAAAAAAAAATCAGGACATAAAAACCTAAGTTTATTCACAGCTTGTACAATACAATTTGTGTGCTTCTGCAATGTAGCAGAGGTGCACAAAATTATTTTATATAAAACATTCTCCAAGAGGAAGCACAGTTACTTACAAATTCTAGAACACAAATTTAAATTAAAATGAAAGAAGTATTTTTAATGAATAGAAAGGATGGCTAACAAAAAGAAGACATAACACACAACTAATAGCAAAATTTAGAAGAATCTGTACCAATGGACTGGAATGAGTTCTATATACATTGTGAAAAAGCACTTTTCCCATACAATTAGATGATATACCAGTTTAATTAAGTGCAAATTTTATCATGAAAAGATGTCGGCTTAGTCCCTCGTAAAATACTGTATATGTCAGTCTTTTGACAGAAGAACAGTAAAACACTGGAGAGCCTTTTGAATCAAGAATTCAGTTCAATCTTTTGCCTTCAATTTTGAAGGATAAAAAAAATGAAGTTTCCCAAATTCTACAAAATACGTTACAAATTGTAAGACAATCAGATTATCCAGTATAGTATGACATACTGTTTATGGAGCCATTTGTTTAGCTTGAGCACGGACTCTCTTTTCATACTCCAGCTTGTTTGACTAGAAAGAGAAAAAAATTATAGAAATACACAATCAGCAGTTAATCATAATTAAATAAGTATTTACAATAATACATACCAATAAATAGTGTAAGCCTCAGCTTGAGCAGGATCTTTAATATTAGGTTCATTCAATAAATCTTGTATTCCCAAAAGAATCTAAAAATAAGAAATAAATTTTAAAAAAAAAAAACCCACTAATTTATAGATTTTTTGTTTGTCTAGACCAAATTAAATTTCTTAATATTTATATAGTATGATAAAATCCCTCATTTTGACCAAAATTTATGGAAATAGCTGATTCAAAACTTTGCACCAAGACATTCACAAGTTTAAATTTAACGTTAAAGCATTTCAAGATTACCTGAAGAATCATAAGAGATGGGATACCATGATGGAGAAGTACAGAAAAAACGGCAAACATTTTTAGATCACTTCTAACACAGACTTCATACTGTTTTTGTAAACACTAAATAAACTTTTAAGGGCTATCCCAAAATAAAAATTTTTTTTCAACATAAATGCGGTAAAGGATAGAAAAGCAACCTCGCATATTTACATTTCTTGATGCATTCCTTAATATTATGATTTTACAACACCAATAAGAAAGGAAAAAATTGTTATTTTAAAACTACCTTTAAATTTTAATATTAAGCTGCTTAAATTCTTTTTTCCCCTACGGATAAATTAATTTTTTATCTAGAATAGAATTCAGATAACCTGCTAAGCCAAAAAAAAAAATAAATAAATAAATAAATAAAATAATAACTTAAGATGTTTAAAAGTGAAAAGTTATTTTATAAACAAATAGATGAAATTTTTAAAATTATCACTGGTCACTAGTTTTCCCAAGCAAACAATAAAAAATGTACTGGTAAAACACACCAATTCATTTTATATAGATTCCACTGATGCCAGGGCCAAAAACCAGCATGACCATTTTACAAGATGTGCAATCCCTATATAGCTTTAAACTGAAATAAAAATCATTTGTAAGCTAAAATTTCACTTAAGAAAATTTTTAAATGAAAATAGTTATTTTGTTTCTGATGAGCTAATAAAAGTACTACAGATAAAATTCACACTTAGGATAGAAAAATCTTACAAAAAATTGTCACAAAAGATAAAAAAAACTGTTTACCCTTTATATCTTTTAAACTTTATTTATATAAAGGACAAGGGAAAAAAAGTCAAATTTATGACAACACAGATGACTGGCTCACTAACTCCTATAATATTGCACAGAAAACTACAAATAAAATGGATTACCCCTTACAGTTATGTTAACAGGATGAAAAAAAGGAACATTTCCAAATATAATCCTACCCAACTCATTTCAAGTTGTGTAATATTTAACAAAATACCTTACCAATAATAGTAAAGTTTATTAAAAAAAATTATAACTAGCATTGAATTTTCTGTAATTTCTGACATGAATGCTGTAATATATATACACAGGTAACCCCAGTATAACACGGCACTTCTTTAGCACGGATTCACTCTTAACACGGTTCGAGAATTGGGACCATCCCCACATAAGACTGTATTTCTATAGCACAGATTCACTTAACATGGTTCAAGATTTGGAAACATCACCGTATCACACGGTGCTTTTATAGCACGGATTCACTCTAACATGGTTCAAGAATTGGCTAAAACCCTTGTGCAACATGAAATGTAATAAAAAATATTGAAAGTGAACTTTATCTAATTTGAAATTAGGGAAATCCCTATACAACAGCTCAATAAATGTGATAAAACTTTTAAGTGTGAAAGATACCCATCTGACTTTTTCATTCGAGCGTGTACTTACTACGGTCGAATCCCATTATAGCGAACCCGGTATATAACAAACTCACAGATATAACAAAAGAAAATTTTGGTACTGCTGTTTTCCTATCATACGTAATTTAATTAGTATTGTGTCAGTTTAATGTAAACGATTTTAGTCGACTTAACTCATTAATGATAATTTTTAATAGATTTAATCATTTTTTTAATATGTCATTATTGAATACATATTGTAACTAATCAGTTATACATTTTGTGAACTAGCATTTTTCTTAATGGCTTGGATATGGTGAACGACTGGATAAAGCGAACAAAACCTTTGGTCCCTTGAAGTTCTTTATAATGGGGTTCAACTGTATCAGATTTTCTTGCATAATTTTCATGAATTATTAATACTTAAGTACACTTCAAGACTTTAATTGTGTCTCATTTTTGGATATGTAGATTAAAAATTTTCGGGTCAGTAGTACTCGGCCTTTTTTTAAAGAAATAATTAATGTTTTTATTTTCATGAATTAATCTGTAGCCCTAAGCTATGTCTGGCGAAAATAAAAAAATGTTTCTTAAAAGGCATTTCATTTTAATTGAAACAAAATTACAAATTTTAGATCAGCTCAAAAAGGGCGAAAAGATACGTCACCAAATTGTTGGATTTAAATGAAGTGACAATACGGACTATAAGGAAAAATGAACAGAAAATTAGAGATTCCGTTGCAGCAGGCTGTTCTGTCTCCTTAAACATGACATCTCATCCTAGAAGCAATAATTGAGCAGATGGAAAAAGCCCATAGCATCTGAATTGAAAACTGTTTAAAAAAAAAAAAAAAAAAAAGGGGGGGGGGGGATTACACTGAGAACCATATTATTAAACACAAAGCCTTGAAAATTTACCACTACTTAGAGGAAAATGGAGAAACTGCTACTAATCCAGATTTTGTAGCCAGCAAAGGATGGTTTGATTGTATGAGTAAATTCTTATCACTACAAAACCTAAAAATAGAAGGTGAAAATGCATCAGCCGATAAAGATGCTGCCGAAATTTATCCAATGGAATTGAAAAGAATTAATGAAAAGGGGTGGATATTCAACATACCAGGTTTTTAATGGCCGACAAGACTGCTCTTGGTGAAAAAAAATGCCCAAGAGGACATATATTCCTAAAGACGAAAAAGTTGCATCAGGTTTCAAGATATCAAAAGACTGTAACATTACTTATGTGCAGTAATGCTTCAGGCAATCACATGGTAAAACCTATGCTTGTTTATACAATCTCTCAATCCTCGTGCAATGAAAAACCTAAATAAGAGTAATTTACCAGTATACTGGGCAGCAAATAAAAAAGCTTAGGTGACTATGAATATTTAAGAATGGTTTTTAAACTGTTTAGTACCAAGAGTGGAAAACTACTTAAAACAGAAAAATTTAGATTTTAAAGTTCTATTTATATTAGATAATGCATCCAGCCATCTGCATGATTTAAATAACCCCAAATTTTTTTTTAATTTTTAACCTTCAAATACAAAACTGCTTTACTTCAAGTGTTAGTTCAGGGAATTATAGCTACATTCAAAAACAAATTACATAAGATCATTACAATGGGTTTTGAACAAAATTGATGATGAATCTATGGACATCAAGGAGGCATGGAAACTGTTCACAATTTTGGACTGCATTAATATAATAAACTCATCCATCTGAGAAATAAAACCGATGACATTAAATAGTTGTGAGGAGAGAGAGAGAGAGAAAAAAAAAAAGGCCAGAGTCAATTGAGAGGAAAATTTGATAGAGGCAGCAGAAAACAGAATGGATGCAAGTAGTAAAAATTGCTAAGTCTCTAGGAGGGGAAGGTTTTGACGATATGACTGCACAAGATATCCAAGAATTACTGGTGGAAGAAGAAATTAATGAAGCAGGTTTGGTAGAAATGATATCTGGAATCTATTACAACTCAGATGATGATAACATTATATCTTAAAGTTAAAAAGTTACTCTACAAAGCATAAAAACAGGCCTAGGCTTAGCTGAACAGTTAGAGTCATATTTCCTAAATGAAAATCCTTCAAATGAAAGAAGCACAAACTTTAAAGAGAACTTTATAAGTGCTTAGCACCATATAAGGAAATTTATAAGATCTTTTAACCTAAAAGCCAGCAATCTAAAATAACAGAATTTTAGCAAAAGGATAGAGCATGGATCTGAAGATAATATAGAAAAATGATCAGAGGATAAGGATATCATGCCAAAAAGAAAATGCCCTCAGTTAATAATGCTTAGTGATGATGAACAAAGCATTAATTCATATTAAATATATTACTTATTAAAAATTTTAATAAAGATATACAGGTAGCCCTCCTACAGCACAGCATATTATAACACGGTTTGCTCTAACATGATAAAAAACTGCAAAAACCTTTGTACAACACTGTTACTTCTATAGCACTAGATACACAAATTTTTGTTTAAACACATTTAAAAACTAAATTACCTTAAAATAATGACGGAAGGAAAAAATGAAACTATAGGGCTTACATGAAAATGTATAACCAAATTATAATTATTCATTTATAACTCATAAAATTACAAGAAGGCCTAAGCTTAGCTGAAAATCTTGAATCATCTTTCCTGAATGCAGACCCTTCCGCTGAAAGATGCCGAAAATTCAAAAGGAAGCTGCAAAATTATCTATCTCCATACCATGACTCTCCAATGACCTTGTAAGAACCAGCAAATAAACTAAAATTAGATTTTTTAAAGAGGATAGAAGGTTCAAAAAATCTAAATGAAGAAAAAGGTTCTGAAAGTGAAGGTAATATCATTCAATCGAAAAACCGTTCTCATTTGATTGTACTGAGCAGAGATGAGGAAGAAATTTATTAAATTAAGGTTGCATTAAATGAAATTTTTTTTTCTTTCATTTTGTGTTATACATACATTTATATTTTAATAAAAATTAAGTTGCTTATATGGAATTAAAAAGTTTATTTTTAATAAGTTTACAGAACGTAACCCCCCCCCCTTTTTTGAACTGTCTGTGGGTCTCATATAACATGGTTTCACACAACACGAAATTTTTCAGAAACCTATCTAAGATGTTATAGGAGGGTTACCTGTATATCTTAATTATGAAACTATAATAACATGTTCTTCAATTTTTGGAACCTAACCCCCTTTTTGTACTAGTTCTTAGTTTCATATAACAGATTCGCATAACACAGAAATTTTTTTTAACATATATATATATATATATATATATATATATATGCAAGAAAAGGCATACAATTGATAGGACAATCCCAATATGAAAAATTCCCTAGGCAGGTTTTGCACCTAAGTAAAAACTTGAATGCTTGTTTCTTATCCAAGTTCTTTAAAGAAATATTTAATAAATATTTCTTTAAATCAAAAGAAAACACCTAGTAATAAACAGTCTAAATTCCTGCAGGGCAACCTTTATCTGATCAACACATTCTCCCAGTTTTATAAACTGTATAATACCTGTCAGACTCTCGTCTCCCATTCCTAAGTGGAATTGATAATAGCGTCTTCAATGAACCCAAAAGAAACGAAACAGGTGTCGAACGATATACACCTTTGGAGAAGTGTGACAATAGTTGAAAAATCCATTAACGGCGCGCTATGGATTGTCGGCACCTTGGAAAAGTCGGCAGGAAAGAAAATTCGTCATGGATGGTTCGAGAAGGCGCTGAAAAGAATGGATAAATAGAGGCGCGGGTAACGAAGGGGGAGGATAGATTTGGACTGTGGAAGGGTCAACACGCTTACGGAGAGACGGGGAGCTCGTCGGACTTTGAATAATGAGCCCTACTCTCATGGTGGATTTTATGTTCGTCGAAACGAACCTTTGTAAATGACTTATTTAATCGAGATTTTAATGTGTTAATAAACCAGATGTAAATAAGAGTTGGTGCTACAGTTATAATTACTTCTACAAGATAATGATTTGTCGGATCACGACCATAAAGGTTAACAATACCCTTTACAAATAGTAACTAAAATATATTCCTTATTATATGAAGAAATCTTTGGAATGATGCATTCTATGGACTATTAGGTTAAGATGAAATTCAATTAAAATTTATGACAGTCCTTTTCTACTGACTATGAAGAGAAAATAAGTAATTCTTACGGACTTTTAAGGATCATTCAAACTCTGTACATGTAGTCTAATTGTTGTAATCAATAAAATAAGAACACTTGATATTTCAAAATCTATAAGCCCTGAAGCATTCAAATATACCTGTTTGATAGTGATTGCTGGACGCCAATCTTTTTCTTCATCTAACAAGGAGAGACAAACAGTGCCAGAAGGGTAAACATTTGGATGAAAAAGTGGTGGCTCGAATTTGCCTGGAAAATGACAGAAATCTATTTTAAAAATAAAATTCATGGGATATAAAAATTATTAACTGTTAACATTAAAACCATTGGTAAAAATGTCTATTTTAATAAGTATGTGAAATGAAATAATGTAGTCATTATACAAAGCAAAATACTTGATTAAGATTGCTGTTTAAATCTTCTATAGAAAAAAATATAAAAATTAACAAGTAATAAACATAAACATCATTCATTATTGAATTAATACTACAGTTAAGCATTATAGTCACTTGTAATAACATTTTATAGTGAAATGTTTTGTCTTAATAAAGAATTGGGTTAATCACTTCGAATCTCTCTTTGATAACAAAGTTTTCAGATTTATTATTTTTTTTTAAACGTTTTAATCTTAATCTATGTGGGATCTGTCACTGCAGAATTTTCAACTTATCAAATTAACTTAAATATGCTAAATAAATAGCATAATTTGTTTACAAATAAATAAGTATTCCCCACTCTTTGAAAGTTTGCTTTACTCTTTACCAATAGATCTAAATTAGCTGCTGTCTCTGTAAAATAAAAGGAATTAGAAGTCTACTTAACCTTTTTTTTTTAAAAAGGTGACAAGCAAAAATTTCAAGTTTTTTCCTAGGAAAGGAGTAGTCATTGGAGAACAATAAGGCTACATTCAGATCAGAATTAGATGCTTACACATTTTCCTCTTTTCCAAAACACTTTAGTTACCATTACATCCGACCACCTCAATCTCTAACAACTAAACCTAACAATCTAATGTCACCAACACTACCTCTCCAGTGCACTGCTGTGCTCCTTAATTACATATTTGCTCACTCCTTTCAACAACGTCATATCTCAAAAAACATGATTTTTCAGGAGAGTGATTTTAAAGTTTAAAAGTACATTAAAATGTAATGAAAATAAATATTATATCTGCTCTCTAACGCTAAATATTGAGCAGTGAGATAAGGCGATCTTGCAGGGACATACTACTCTTTCAGGGCATTCTGAAAACAGTCATAACTAAAAATCGCCGATTTTTGAGATACGACGTTGTTGAAAGGAGTAAGTGATATATATATATAATAAACTATTCTGCAAATATTATTTCCACTTTATTCAGACTGCTATTTTTTCATTCCAGTCTAAATATTAGTTTAATTGTAAATTTTCAGGGTCCTACAGCATGTTTGTACTCACCAGAATATTACTACATATATTTCTATAACACAAACTCAAAAGCAACCTATTTCTGGACTATGAGAGATTTCTACCTGAAATATGAACAGAAATTCAGAGCCTCCTCATAAGGGAAATTTTTATTCAAATAATTCAAATCAAATTATATTACACTTTTATATAGAATTCTATAGCTTTAATATTCAAAACTGCATTAATCATTTTCAACTGTACAGAATGAATTTCCTTACTCACCCCAATTTAATTTGGCTTTAGGAATAGGCAATAAAAATTAAAACCCCATACACCAAAATATCTTGAAATACTCAAAGGGATCTTCAGTAATTAGCTTGGTTTTCATATAAAAAATAAGAAGTGTGCAATATTTTAATACATAAATATCTTTAAGAGACCAAATTGTAGTAAAACTGAAACCAAACAAATATTACCATCACTGGACTTGAAATAAGTCCATGTTCCAATCTCAATTTGCAAAAACTTGACACAGTCAGACCAAGAAACATTTTTTACAGAAAATAATTAAAAACATATCAATTTATAAATGGAAGCTACTACTGTGGTTATTATATATGCAAAATCTGTAATTCACTTACATTTTGGAGGAGTAGATGGGTAATCATCCTTGAAAATCATTCGTAACTTATACTGGCCACCTTCCCAAGGAGTCTAGATAAGGAAAGAGACACTGAATATCTAAAAGCATACTTACTCAAAATGAAAAGGAAAGAAAATAAATTGATAGCAATGGAATTTTTTAGAATTAAATTTTGCAAAAGAAAATTACTGCTTTTTTTTCCAGGTATTGCGCATTCCCAATTCATAAGATTTAAAGTTCCATCTGGATTTTAGTTGGCTTTGCAACAAATCCCTATAAAACAGAAACATAACATTTGTACTATTACATATATTTTGATAAACATTACAAAGATTTTTATTTTTAAAAAATTATCAACAAGACATTAAAAAAAAAAAAATTTAGAGCACAACTTTTATCTTTTAATGTGGAGGCACTTCTGGCTACTTTATTATGGGAGCACCATTTAGACTAGCCAGCACTGGTCCCTATGAGGGGATGATATGGTAGCGACCAAACCCTACTTGGGATTTGAACCCAAGCCCACTGCATGGAAACTTATACTAACCACTATACCATGCCATTTTAGAATAGAATGATAAATGTTAATCAAATATTTTAACCAGAGGGAAAAAAAAAAGTGTTTGAGAAATATAAAATAGAAATTTTGAGTATTTTAACAATTTTTTTTAAATTCTTATATAATTCTTTCATAATTTTATCCACTTTCACTTGAGCTTTCTTCTTACATGCTTGATATCACACTCAAGTAAATGAAAGGTACGGAAAATACAAGAAAAAAAGTGTGCCTGTAAATAAGTCAAAAAACTTACAATGGATGATCTTTCCTCCAAGCTTTTCTTTCTTCAGCAAGACGAGCAATAGCTATACCAGACATTTTATAATGATATCCTCAACTATTAAATTATTTAACAACCTAAAAATTAACACAGGTTAACTAATGCAAATTACTTTAAAACATATCAATCGTCACATATTTCAGTAAAAAGTGTCAATATAGAATTCACCCATTTTAATCATATAAACAGAAATAAAACAACATACATTTGAGGGGGAAATTTAAGGATACCCAAACAAATTGTTTTTTCAATTACTATTGCTAAAAATCTGAGACCCAAAGGTTTAATGGGGCTATCCCTTAAAATATAAGCAAAAATATCACTCAATGAAAATTAATTTATTATTATAAGTATTAAGAAATTAATAATGAAGTGCATTTTATAAAAAAATATTCACAAGATTCAAAAATAGTTTAAGGCCAATCTCTACAGTGATCTAAAGTTAACCCCTCCTTATCCTTCTTAATATTTTAGAAGAATTTAACAAATGCTGACTGCTCTTTTAAGATGCTTGAAAAGGAATTTAATTGTAACTTTTCTAGAAAATCTAATTCAGATACAGAGTTAGTACAATGAAATGTTTTTTAAAAAAAACTAATACCTAAACTATTTCAAAACAGTGATGAAATTTATAAATAACTTATTAAAACAATAAAAAACAGGCTAATTTAAAATTAATTTTATATTTAAATCCAGTCAAAACATATATTTTTTTGGAAGGGAGGGGGACAATATTATAATTTTACAACAAATCTTGTATCCTGTACTTATACTTTTTTTTAAGACCAGGTGATTACATTTTAAAATCAGTTTCTTATTTAATGTGTTTTTAATCTTTATTAAGTTGTTTTGATTACTGTGCTCCTAAGTCAAAATAATCTGACAATCCTAGTACAGGTTTGTTAAGACAGAAAACCTCATACAGTTCCAGCTATGTCTCCGTTAACATCTGAGGTCACAAAAAGAATGATATAATCAAAGAAAAGTCATGTTCTTTAATTTCTACTAAGCAAATTTCAATGACAGTCAAGAAATTTTATATTAACTTGAGCTCATGAAATATAGTTTCAGACAAAGGACAACATTCCAAACTCTTCCTCAACACATTTTTTTTATGGAGCCACAGCAAGGATGTGGATTAGATTTTGAAAAATGCCGCGAACAACAAACCCATCTCCATCCCAATTTAACATTAGCCACACGATTTTTTTTCATTTCAGACAAGAAGGAGAGCAAGAGTCATTAGGGAGTAAACCCACATCAATTGCTAAAGCAATTGCGGCCTCCTCTGAATTTATTATAGACATCCATGTAAAAATTGAAAAATTTAAAAGTAAGGGATGCATATCTCAAAAAAAAAAATTTCAAAAAAAAATTGGCAGAAGCACAAAGACTTACGTTCAGTAAATTCCTAGTCAAAATGTACGTTCAATAGAAAACCATAGAATTGTTAACGTTTGAAATTACCAAGTGATTAAAATTAAATTGATTGGCCTTTAGATATTGTTTCCGACAAGAACGTTCTTTAGTTCCGTTTGAAATTACCAAGTGATTAAAATTAAATTCATTATAGATACACCACGTGATCTCTACGTAGATACACAGCAACAACCAACTCAACAAACAATAAGAAACCACCTTAAAAACATCGTAACACAAACGAATGATAAAATACCATATTGAATATTTATCCCCCCCCCCCAAAAAATAAAAAATCGCCAAATTTCTCAGCACAGGATACGGAACTCTTCCCGGCGATTAGTATTATAATGTGGCTATCTTATAATACTAATCGCCCATTATGCACAGAAAGGGAGTATGTTTTCAAATAGGACTTTTAGACAAATATCTTAACAATTCTTTTTAAATGTTTATACATTGTTAATTATTTAATGATTTTTGTACATTTCAAAGATTATTCAACTGTATAACTTTTTCAGATGAAAAAAGATATAGGATAGTGATACAGGTATTTGCTGATAACTGAATGTCTTCATAATGAAAGTAAGTTTTTAAAAAAATTGCATTTCATATATTTTTTTTAATTGACAGTCCTAATTTCCTCACTCTCTATAAAAAAAAAAAAAAAAAAAATCATGCATGATATTCAAAGCTACATAAAATTTTATATTAACATTCAATTTTCTAGAAAATTTTTTCATTGATGTTTTAATACTTGACATTTTTATTTAGTGACTTGAAGTTTTATTTATCCCGATTATCTTATTAATTGTGAACTTTAAAACATGCTGTGTCTGATCAAACTCTTGAACCTTAATGAAATGGTTTTTTTTTTTGTAAAGTTCACTTAAAGAAAATGCTACTCAGAACAGTTTTGAAACTTATTACAAAATGGTGACAAGTAGCACAGAATTTAGAACTCTTCCCCAGTTTTATATACAATCAATCTAAGCAGTCATTTATGATACCATAATAAGTAATTATCAGGACTATATTTGATGTACTTCAATTAATACATTCATAATTTCCAAACTGTTACTTCACATATAAAACCCCCAAGTATAAAACTACCAGTTGCCACATTTAATAACTACAACCAGCTGCAGATTAAGGACCCTACAGACCCTAAACTCCACCAAATTTTAAGGCCTCAAATACTACAGACAAACATTGAGAAGTTAAGGTAATTCATGTTAAATTATTTACATGAAATGCAATAAAATATTTATGGAGAACAGTACAATATGCCTTAGATGATTCCTTTAAAAGAAGCAAGAAAAAAAAAAAAGTGCTGTCCTATGGCAATCTTCATAAATCCCTTGGATGTAAAGGCTTTTTTTAGTCATACAATTAATTGGTTTTGATCCTGCAACTTTACATGGCTGAAGACCATGAAAAAATTGAATGCTAACGAGGCATGCGTTCTCAAGAAGCAATTTAGCAGTAAACGTTTAAACCATACATTCATATAAAATGTTTCATTGCAAACAACTGGTAATGCTAAATTAATTGACAATTAACAATATTGAAACGAGAAGTAGCATCATGACTGATTCACTAGTGAACAAATATATAAACAGCACGGCAATAATCACACAAAATAATGCCACATATAACAAAAATATTGGTTAATATTCTAACCTGGAATATGGCAATTGCAGTATACAAAGATCAATAAACAGATACGAACGATAAACCCATAATTAAATACAACAATAGATACAAATCGTAAGTTGATTGAAAAATAAATTAATTAATAAGTGTTGTATCAAAATTAAAATATTAAAACAAAGGAGACGCCTGCTTCAAGATTCTTTTTACACATTAAACAATTACTTAACCCTTATTTCAGACAACAAAGCTAAAGTGGAAAACTTTTCACAAATAAGGTACCATCATTTTTTTTTTCTGTAACAGAAAACATAAAGCTATAAAAAAATTAAAACATACTTTAAAATATATCTTATTAAAATTTCTTTTCCCGCCAACTTAAGAAATTTTAAGATAACGACACCAACCACACTTCGCAGAACTAGAGAACGGTTGCCTGTTGCCTATGGTGAGGGGAAAATACGTGGTTATGATGAACGAAAAAGAAATTGTTTTCAGATTTTTTTTATTCAAAAGCTTTTATAGACAGGGTAGTAATTATTTTATTTATTTATTCAAGTTAAATACGCATCCATTGTTATGAAATAATAAAAAAAGTTTTTGACTTATTTAATTACATTTTTTACATGCCGCTTACAGGGACTCTCAAATATATGTAAATATTTAAAGCTTAAAATATTTTCTATAACTACATTTTTCCATAAATCATTAAAATTTGCTCTTATTTCAGAGAACACCAGAAATGATGTATGTAAATGAATAAGAACGTATATGTAAAATTACTGGCATCAATCTTCTGGCGCAAGCTTGCGATTTTGTGTTTGGAACCAAAGTTGAGTGTGTTTTACTCGAGAGTATTATAACACAAAAATCTTTTAATTTTCTCTCTCGAGATGGCTGACAAAATGGATATTGACATGTCTCTGGACGACATTATTAAGAAAAATCGGGGCAAATTTAGTAGTTTTCGAAATAGAGGTGGAAGAAATTTACGTGGTCGTGGTTCGCGCGGTTTTCTTCGGGGTGCAAGTGCTAGAAGAGCTCGTGGGAATATACGCCAGTCTGTTGCCAGAGGAAAATTTACGTCTCTTCGGGTATAAAATTTATACTACTTTAAATTCAGTGTATCATTTGCCCATGTTTCACATCGGTGACTGAAGCCAACAAAAGTGTTTTTTATGTAGTTGTACTATCCTTCCCGAATATATCATTGTCAGTGTGTTAGCTTAATATCATTGTGGTATTGTAAAGTGTAAACTCTTAAATACTATTCTGAGTTTATGCATTACTAAGCAAAGGTAAGACAAAATTGTTGTCATGGTATAGGAGAAAAATATTTTCGTGGTAGTATATTGAATGGTTTTGGGGCTTTAATCTTGGGACATTATATTTGCATCACATTTCTTTTAATCATAATTGACAGTGTTATTTCTTTGTTATTTAGAAATCAACATTAACTTTAAATAATGGTGTAAAGTTTACTATTAAGTTGTTGGAAAAGGAGTGAGGAGAAATTATTAATCTCATTATGGTTTTTTTTATGATAAGTATATTATGAAATGTAAGTATATAATTTCATAATATACTTACTCATGGCAGTTTATGACATTGAAGTTTAATTCTCAGAACGTACATCCATACTCTGAAATCCATTCCCAAAGATATTGAGTTTGGATTTCAGAGTATGGAGGTCATCTTTTGTTACATGAAGAATTTTGAATGGCTGCAAACACATCACAATTGTGAAACTCTAACCTACAGACCCTGGTTCTGAAATTGAGGACTTATACTACTTTCTCATCATCTGGCAAAAGTTGACCATCCAGGTTAAAATTTTTAAACCTAGTTACGCTGTATGGATTTTCAGTGTTAATTCTAAATTTAAATATTTAAACTTTCAGTAAAGATCAATTTAATAAAGTATTTCAAGGTATTTATGAAAAATTTAAAGATTTAAGTAGTGATCTACTCTCTAATTCTTGAGAGCCTTAAGTAACTGCAGACATCACAATTTCAGGGAACAGCTTCCTTATCTGACCAGTTGCTTGCCAAACCAATTTTTTTCAGGCTAACCTTAGTCCCATTTTTGTTTATCCCAGCCCCCTGCACCTCAAGTGGGTAGGACTGGTTCTTAAACCCCATCCCTTCGTGCTACTCATCTGATAACATGCAACATAGCTTATTTACTTAACTTTACCAATAAAATAAGAGTATAAAGAAATTTATTAATAAATAAAACTCGTAAATTATCCGGTGATGATTTTTAAAATAAAATTGTAGTGTATTATTAAAAGTTGTGCTTAAGGAAAAAGCTGGAAAAAAGTATTACAAAAGGAGACTATTCCTAGAAATATCAACTACAATTAACCTGTTCGGGAACCATTTGAGCTGAAAGCATGCTTACTGCCAATTTTGTATCAGCTCCCGTCTACAAAATTCTCCTCTCCTGTTGACCTTCGCTTCTTTAATGTTCCACTCCTCATCTAAATAGAACTCTCCCCGAGTGACCAGTTTCTCGGGGATCTTTTCGGAGGAAGGCAATACTTCTACTACATCAATTCTTCAAGGTATGCCTGAAGATGATGGCCAGCATTGCCTCATTACTTGTTATTCCACCTCTTGGCAGAGCCTACATTCTTTCAACAATTTTTATCTTAGCACCCTTTTCTGGATCAATAAAACAGTAGTTATGGTTCACAGTAAAATGACTGTAGCCTGCATTTTCCAGTTTGTCTTTTCTGAATGCTCTCAAACAGTCTGAATAAATTTCCATCCCTCTTCTAAGTTGTTCAATATCTTTGCCATGAGTGAGCTTGCCTCTCTATTCGGTAATTGAATGCTGAAGCATTTGCCAATTTCTCAACATATCCCGCTGATAATTTACTGTTGTGGAAGAACCCTGCTAGCATTATTTCTTCTCTAGATGAACATGATTTCTTCTATTTTCACAAATTTATCATAGCCACCTATTCATCTGCTAGGTCATTGGATTAGATTAGTGAGCACATCCCTCTTGTATAACTATTCCAGTCAATGGTTGTATTTTCAGATGTTAGGTTGCTTATCACACCACTTAATGAACATGAGTTCCTCTGCCAAATATCAGTACTGTTAGGAATGGTATTCTGGAACCACTGAACTTGTTCCCAATATGGATGCCCTATATTTTTTCGTTTAGAACTTTTTATATCGCTTCTCCAAATGCTCTCATCAATAACATAAAGCTTCATTTCATGGCCATTTACACGTATTTGATTACGAGGTTAAAATGCCTCTTTTTTTTTTTTTTTGAAGAAACGATATGGCATCTTCCTTCAACACATTGGATTTTTGGGGACTACTCTAGATTTGTGTGCACGGCCGCCATCTTGGATTATTTTTGCGCTAACTTTAGTGTTTTGAGGAGTGGAAAAATTCTCGCCAATGTGTTTTAAGCGGTGTTTTCAAAACGCTGGATTTAGAATTTTTTTTAGCTTTTTTAATAAAAACCACCTGTTTAAGTTATGGAACTTAGAAAAAATTTTTAAAAATCATTTAAACATCGGACTTGGATTTATTTTCGGGTTTTTAATAAAAACCACTTTTTTAAATTATGAAACTTGGAAATTTTTTTTTTAAAAATCATTCTCAAATATTGGAAATTTTTGTTTTTCTTTTAGCTTTTTTTTTTATAAAAACCACCTTTTTAAATTATGAAACTTAGAAATATTTTTGAAAAATCATTTAATCATTAGACTTAGATTTTTTTTTCATTTTTAATAAAAACTACCTTTTCAAATCATGAAACTTAGAAAATTTTTTGAATAAAGCATTCGAATATTGAAGTTTTTTTCCACACCACCCAAGAGGTAAAATTTCCAAGACTCATTTGTTTTTACGTGGTATCGGCCAGACCCCTAATCAAAGTGTATTTTTTATGAAAAATCATAACTTTTCAAAAAAAATAATTGTAGATTTTGCTGAAAGGTTAGTCCTTTCACAAACAGCATTTGATTTAGGATTACCCACATTAGTATGATTTAATTTAATACCAATAGTTTTTGAAAAGTTAGTAAAAATTTCAGAAGTAAATTGGGTACCAAGGTCAGTTAAGATTAAGGAATGTCTGCCAAATTTGCAAATATAGCTTAATAAACACTCAGTGACTGCCTCCGTGATAATTTTGACAAGAGGAAAAAGCTCTAAATGCTTTGAAAAAAGATCAATGATAGTCAAAACATAGGTGTTATTTTTTAAAAGGACCAAGAATATCCATAGAAACAGCCTCATTAGGTAAAGTGGGAATAAGGTTTGTCTGAAAAGGTGCTGATACAATGGTGTGAGGCTTATTAACAGAACAAAGGTGGCATGATTTTAAAAAATTTACTGTATCAACATGCCTTGCCAAAAATAACGAGCTTTTAGAAAATCATGTCTTCTCGATGCCAAAATGAGAGACGTGACAAATTTTAAGAACCTTATATTTTAAAGAATGGGGAACAACAATAATATGAGAAGTAGTATTAATTTTAGATTTATCCCAGCATAATTTAGAAGGATAATGAATATAAAATCGGTGAATTTTGAAGACTTGGCAGAGTAGGGTTGATTTAGATAATTAATAATTTTGATCAATTTTGAATCCCTACTCTGTTCTGCCAAAAATGTGGATATGGAAATATCAAGAGGAGGGTCATTAGTGATGGGAATAGCTGGAGAATTTTGAATATGGTCAGTAGTTATAGCATTTACAGAAGTTATAGGGAGGACATCCTCACTATTAATAATTTCAGGATTAGTGGCTAAATTTTGAGAAGGAGGATCACAGGTGAGGTGAGAAAAATAATCTGCCAAAACATTAACTTTACCAGGAATATGTTCATAAATGATGGAATATTCACTCATTTCGAGTAACCCTCTAGTTACAATATCAGTAGGAGAAGTTGTATGCTTATAGTTGATGAGAGGTTTGCTATCAGTTAACACAGTAAAAGTTCTATTGTATAAATAATATTTAAATGCAATGATAGATTTGTAAAGTGCGAACAGTTCTTTTTTGAGGGTGGAATAATTTTTCTGACCTTGTTTATGTGACTTACTAAAATATGATATAGGTAATAATTTATCAACAAACTTCTGCATCAAAATGCCAGAAATAGTCGTATTTGATGCATCAGTGTTTAAATAAAAATCCTGATCCCACATGGGTAGTTTGGTTTAGAAAAGAATATTGACTGAAAGTTATTAAAACACTCTTGATGATATGGAGACCAAATAAATTTAACTTTAGGTGAAAAGATGTCAATTAAAGGTTGAATAAGAACAAAAAAATCCAGTTCAATCATTTCATTGGTTAGAAGGGGTTGCCAGTGGAGGTACCAGAACACAATAATTATCGCCAAGCGAAACGCACCAAACCCTGGCGGAAAAATCCAAGATGGCCGCCGTGCACACAAATCTAGAGTATCCCCGATTTTTGTCATCTCTTTGTAAATTGAAGATAAACATTTTTCAGAAAGAAATTAGACTATAATAAATATGAAGTAGGATTGAAATGAAGTATTGTTAGTCAGGAGTGCAAGCTGTTTGGCAATGGTTTGGGACCTCCCTTGGTAAGATTTTGCAGGGCCACTTTAATAAGATAGTACAATTCCTTTTCTTATTTACATCAAAATTTGGTATGCATTCCTTGGTTTTTTTTTTAACAGGTATGCTGAAAAAAAAACTTATTAAAAGTATGTGTAGTTATTTTTCTTGATAGAATAATCATTAAAAATGGAAAATATTTAAAATCTTCACATAATACTTGAAATAATGTGCCTGAAATTTAGTTATATAAAGAGAATGTGGAAGGTAAAAACCAAAACCTTTATCCCATTTCAGAAATGAACATTTATTGCTTTTATGGAATCGAAGTCATAATGTCTGGTTCATCGTGATGCTGTAAATTATTTTTGTGGTTTTTCTAATTTGACCCTTTTTTTTTTCTTATGTATTTTTAGGGAATTTCCAAGGCTAAAAGCCACGCTGCGTTTTTGAATACAAACAAAATCAGAAGAGCTGGATTATTGAACAATGTCGGAAGAAGTCCATCAAAACTTCTTATTTCAAATCTTGACTATGGAGTGTCTGATTCTGATATAAAGGTTTGTATGTTTTATATATATATATATATTAAAATATTCAGTTTCTTGGTATGAGTGCTTTTATTATTTTTCTAGGGCCAAATTTGTTGATTAGATTTTGTAAATGGTTTCTTTATGTTCTACCGCTCTAGGTTTAGTTTCTTTTAAAAAAATAAAATTCCTTTATTTTGAATGCATTGCTCTCTTATAACATTTTTCTTAAATATTTCTATAGATCTTTTTTTGAAAACAGAGTAATAAATTTAGAATATTTTGAAAATATTTAAGATGTTATATTAATCTTTTTTTTATTAAAATATTCTAACATAATTAATTTTGTAATTAGATTGTTATTTGAATTTTATATAAATAGCTGATGCCCTTTGGTGCAATTCAAAAACTTTTTGCCAGATGGCACTAAGTAGCACAGGATGTTGAATTTCTCCTACGTTTCTTTCTGATATTATTCAAAGTTTTCCTTTTTACATAGGGTATAATGGTAAATAATATGAAATGTTTTCTGTTTTCATCAGATTTTTTTAACCATATTATTTTCAAACCATTTTATCTTTAGGAATTAACTGGCATTTGAGAGTATTTCTTTCCTTTAAAATGCTCATGTGCCTCAAAAGGTGACCTTTCTAAAAAATTTTATTTCAGTGTCATTAAAAGGGTTTGTACAACTGCCAAGCTTTGGCAGTTTCAACAGCTCTTTGTTGAAACTGTTAAAGCTTGCAATGCTAGAGAGATTAGAAATATTCCTTTTAAAGAAATATGGAAACATTTTATGTAAAAACCTCATTGTCGATATCACATATAGCATTAGACATCTAGTATAAAAGGGTTAAAATAGGAAAAAGTTATCCTTTTAAATGTTAAGAGAACCATCCTAAGAATCTACTTTGCTCTAAACTTTTTTACTATCAGCTATTATTTGTTGATAAAAAGTGCACATGCATTAGAACAAAAATCATAAGATGTTTCTCAAAGTTGCACAATACATTTTAACTCATGGTTTGGTTTTGAGCCCTTTGATTATTTTTTGCTATGTGAGGGCTAATTAGACCTTGGCCTACTGCTTAAGGCTGATTTCGAACGGCTACAAACATCCATACCATAAGTGGGACTTGAACCCTCAGACTCTAGTACCGAATACCAGCACCCTAACCATTCAGCCATCATCAGACAAACGTCCATTTTAACTCATAATACCCATTATTTCTCCATAGTTCACACTTGGAAAACATTAGACAGGGCCTGGTCATAAAATCTCTTTTTAGCATTTCATCAATTCGACAAATGACATTTTTGTCTTCTCTATTAGATGCAGCCATTTAGGAGTTTAAAAATAAACTAAAACTTTCAAGTCAAAATTTTATTTCTCTTTGATATATACTCTTATAAAAGAAAAACATCTGTAATGTGGTCTTAAGGTGCAGTGTTCATTATTTGTATCATTATCCTACATCTTAGTATTTTAATCCTTGAAAGGTTTAAAATTATTAGAATATTGCAGGATTGTCCAGGAAATATTTGCATGTCCTTTTGAATGGTTTTGGAGAGTGCTCTCTAAATTTTCATTTCTTATATGACAAAGGCTGTGTATTTTAAAGTGACCATACATGTACTGGAAATCCTCAAGGAAAAGGTCTGCAGGATTTCTTTGATTTCCTCTGCTGAACCCTTGCATACACACGTAGGAAATCCTCAAGGCTTTATCTTACATTATCTTTGTGAGACATGTACACTTTGGGTTAAAACTGTGCAGTTCTGACCTGAAGGTTGAGAAAGAAATGTTTTCCAATCAGGATTTCGGGGACTCTACAGTCTACTACTGGTCTCAATGCACACACAACGGGGAAATTCTCAATGTTTGGACTGTGTGATCAAAACCTTAAGGATTTTCTCTATGTGCATGGATACCTTCAGCCATGATTATATGTTGCTTTCTGATGCTGTGAAGTTTTTTTTTATTTATTATGGGAACAGATGTGTCAGGTGTACCCCCCTTGGCAACAAGTTCAAGCCAAGGGGGTTTCCGCAGAGATGTTAGGCTTAAAATGTGAAATGTAAACAAAATATCAATAGCAACCAAAAGATAAGTTGAAAATAAACTTATTCGCTATATTAAACTTCCAAAAACATTACAGAAATCCTCAACCGCTGCTTAGAAGCAACAACGCGCATATCTTACGCTGGCTGTATTAACCCTCGTGGGTTACTCCTATTTCGGTTACACTCAAGGCCCTTGGGGTCATAAATGACCCCACAAGTTTTCCTTCAATTAATTTATTGATTATTGCATGTTACATATATTTTTAAGTTTACACACTTTTTAATGATAAAGAAAAATAAGACGCATCAAAGTAAAATTTAGTTTGTTTAAAAAAATATTTTTTAGAGGAAAACTTTCAATAACTGAAGATTTATTGACAACTGTTACAGACCTGAAACGAATGAGTTTTGCAAATGAATTTCAAATACTTATGACATTTTTATCCAGTCTCTTGGACAAGTTGCAACGTCCTTTTTTTGGCATTTGTCTTGCTTACTCATATTTGGATCTACAGTAGGATCTATTTGCGATTTCTTAACAATATTTGCGGCTGCTTCAGTTCTTGGGAGAAATATTCTCTCCTGTAGTGCAGATTTTATTAATTCATAACCTAATTCTTCCAAAAAATACCTTCTTCTATTTTTGTTTTCATAGTATGAAGGGTTAGGACCTATTCACATAGGAGTCTATTGCGTAGCGTAAGGGAAAGATGGCGATGAGACGAAAATAAACCAATCATAGGCGTTAAAAATTTCATAGCTAATCGTTTGGAGGTTTGTCATTGGTTAAATATATTTCAATACTTTAACGATCCGCAACAGACTCCTATGTGAGCAGGCCCTTAATTTCCCGCCAAATCACAAAAGCATTGTATGCAGATCCATCAATTATGTTGTAAAAAAGTACAACTGGCCAACGAGCAGTTCCTCTTTTACAAGTGTAAGTAGCAACTATTTGATCCAAAGTATCAACTGCTCCTTTTGTCGAATTGTAATCCAATATCATTGTTGGATTTTTTATCAGATCTATTACTTATATCACCTTTGTTGTGCATGGTACTAATTAGAGTGACACATTTGTTTTTCTTTGGTGTATATGCTACTAATGTAGTGTCAGTTGTAAATCCAAAAATTAAGGTAAATACCTTCGATCCTTTCGAATGAGTAATTCGATGGGAAGTTCTGGCTTATTTTTTCTTATTGTTCCAGCATAGTTATATTTCTTTTTAGTAGTAATTGGCCAAATTCATAAGAGGAAAATCAGTTATCGAAAGTAACATTATGTCCCTATAGACCATAGGTCAAATCCAAAACAACGCGTAAGGCTTGTTTTTTCTCTGGTGAACCATCCTTTGGCTTTCCATTGTACACTAGCATATTCCATGCATATGCACTTTTAGAGTCACAAAAATCCATATTTTTATGCCATACTTCGAAGGTTTTTGTGGCATGTATTGACGGAAAGGGCACCGGCCTCTAAAACTGACAAGTTGTTCGTCGATTGTAATATTATTTCCTGGATTGTATAATTTAGGCAAATTTTCAACCCGATTGTCCCACAATTCTCGAATAACAGCCAATTTATCACTCAGTCGCCTTTCTGCTCTAGTGTCTTTATTGTCAAAATGAAGACTCTAGATATAACTTTGAACCTCTTTAGAGACATTGCAGCTCGAAAAATAGGTCGTCCAAACTGTTCATCCTACTAACTTGTCAGTGCTCCGCCATGTGGTTTGAAAACCCTAGCTAAGATTTGAAGCCCCAAATAGCAATGCAACTCATTGTAATCCATTTTTTCCCACTTATTTCCGAATAATTTAGCACCTTCACTATTCATCATGTCTATAATAATTTTTTCAGTGGTAGGTGGAAAGTACAACAGAAAAGTAGATTTTACATCTATTACTCTTGATGTTGCATAGGATCTTGGTCCTGGTTTTAGTTTTATATTTACCGACGAAGTTCGTGCAGATCCTGCGTATGGAGTATCACGCCATTCAATTTTTTCATCTTTCGAAAGCATATATTACATGGATATAAGAACATGGGAGTGGTAAGCAAACAAGATAATATTTCTGGGGTCGCCAGTGACCCCAAAGGTCTCGTGTGTAAAAAATGCAAATTCGGGAAAAATAGAATAAATACATATAATAGCATTATTTTATATAAAAGAATAAAAGTCACAAAATGTCATTAAAAACAAATGGTTAATTAGCAAGATATATTAAACAGAAATTGCATTGGGGTCATATATAACCCCAGGGACGTTCAAGGGTTAAACTTCTAAAAACATTACAGAAATCCCCAACCGCGGCTTAGAAATAACCACAAACATATCTTGTGTTGGCTGTATGACACTTCCAAAAACATTACAGAAATCACCAGCAACTAATTTGCAGGCGTAAACACCAATTCTCCATACAAGAACCTACACTGAAGTGCCACTGAATTAGGGATACCTACCTAGTAACGAGTTGGGCCTCCTCTGGCCTTGATAACGGCTGCCACACAACGTGGCATAGATTCAACAAGTTTCTGGAAATATTCCACAGGAATGGCTTGCCTAATATTGGCTAAAGCTGTCCATAATTCAGTAAGGTTCTTTGGTGCTGTGTTGGCCTTTCACGCTTTGTTCCAAAACATCCCAAAGATGCTCAATAGGATTGTCTGGGCTTCTGGGTGGCCAATTCATGACAGAGAAATCAAGGAATGCTCATCCAACCAGCCAGTAGCCAACTGGGACTTGTGAGAGGTACAGTTCTTGCTGGAAAACTCCATTACCGTGCGGATAACAGGACAGCATAAATGGATGGAGGTGATCACCCAACAACTCTACGTACCGAATTGCATTGAGGGAGGTTGGTACATGCACCAAAGATCCCAAACTGTGCCACGAAAAAACACCCCAGACCATGATTGAGCCACCATGTCCTTGTACAGTTCCAGCCTGGCATGCAGGATCCATGGCTTCATGAGCCTGACGCCATATTCTTAGCCTCCCGTCGGCGTTAAGTAGTCGGAATCGAGACTCATCACTCCATGCTACTTGTTTCCAGTCTCTGTGCTCTCTAGCTTGCCTCGTCTTGCCCAGTTTGCCCGATCGCTAGTTTTTTTTTTCCACCATCCATGTATTCTTGGTATACTCTTGACACTGTCGACCTTGAAAATCCTAGCTATCTGACGATTTCGGAAATTGAATGGCCCATGTGTTGCACACCTACGATTTGTCCGCGATCAAAGGCGTCTAAATCAGGCAGTTTACCCATACTGGCAATTCCAACAACTAATTCAGAGCAACCACAGTATGCACTATATATGCAGTTACCACAGTGCCCTCACTTGTGCATACATGATGCGCAGCGCTACACAATTTGCATAGGCTTTGCTATCCCTCATTCAGTGGCACTTCAGTGTATAACACACCTGTTTTCCATAAAATGCATCCTAAACAACAATGTCAATTCAATCACATCACCCATTTTGCCACAAACTACACTCTACAAGACACAAAACATTTTCTTGGGAAGAAATTGATTAATCTAATTTCGTAAAAAGAAAATATCGTTAACTTACTTAGACGTATAACTACTGTATTCCAAACCACCGCATTTTAAATCACTCAATGTTTTCAAAAACTCAAACGTAGAAACACATAAAACAACCAACATGTAAGTCCATCAAACCACATCTAAAGTAGCAGTTAATTTCAAATAAACTGCAAAGAACCTCATTTAGCAAATAAATTTGCTAGATTACAAAATAGCAATGACGCATGCATGAGAAAAAAGCACAGCAGAAATAGCCGAAGAAATACAAAATGTTGTTCAATGCTTTTAACAAAAATTTTAAATTTCTCCCACTTTATATCCCTAACAACCCCAACAGTATGCCTATGTCTCGAAAATCTACATCTAATACTATCCAAAATACGTCACTGATATTTTGCAACAACATGGCCTCCATAATAAACCACATAATAGACAATGGCCACAAGCCTGCACGACTGAATAACCATTCAAACTAGGTTGCTACAAAAAAACAATCTTACCAAAACCGCATAGTTACCACTACACAAAATTGCCAAACTTGGCAGGGGGTGTGTCTGACACATCTGTATTATTATGTATATATGCAGGAGGTAGTTTTGATGTGTACATTTGAAAGATAGTAAATTAGCATAGTGGTACCTCAGTGCTTGTAAGTTAATTGATACCAGAAGGCACGATGAATACCGAGCAAATTTTTTCTGTTAGTAATGTAAATTGAATTAATTTGTTCCTAGAAACCAGAAATTTCATATTTTACTGGGCAATTTATAAATTTATGGTGTGTGTGTGTGTGGGGGGGGATTATGCAAATCTTTAAAACTACAGACATAAATTTTATTTCATTTATTGTTTTTTAAGTTATCTTCACTCACCTGTACTGAAAGGATGGCCTAATGGGATAGTAGTGAAGTAGAGGAGGAGAGGGGTTATTCTTTGGAAGGGCAGTCCATGACTGGCTAAAACATTCGCTGCTCTGAGCACTCGTTCCAGGATTGTCTTTTAACAGTTCGGCATGCAGGTTTGTTTTGCTACTTCTCACAAAATTGCCTCGGATATTGCTATCACCTGCCCAACTGTTTTTTTTAATATCCAAATGTACAACAATTTATATTTTTTCTAATTTCATTTAGACCTTGCTTGGTCACGGCCTTTGCACCTTCTAGCAACACGGCTCCTCTTAAAAGTTTCTTGTTTTTCACTATCAAAGAGAGCATTGTTCTAGGCATTTTGTACAGTGTAGCGAATCAGGCATGTGTCTACCACACTCATACTTAGCTATTATCTCATTTTTCTTTTATACTGAGATGTATCATTAAAACTTCTTGAAACTCATCATGGCTTGTAAGTTGTCAACTAAGCATCAAATGAGAAAAAACAAAAAGAGTACATAGTGAAATATGTATTTTTTTTTGTTGATTCTTGAGTGCAAACTACTATAATAATAGTGACAGTATTTTCGTCCGGAGAGAGACAGGTGCAGGGGCACCGTCTGTTCTCATACCATGTTTAGCATGTGCGGCGAGTACCGGTCACAACGTTGAATACCAAAGTAATTTTTTCGTTTCCAAATATGACGTACCAAAGCAACTTTATCATGTCCAAATGCAATGAGTACCACGGTATGACTGTATATATTATATATATATATATATTATATATAATATATATATATATAATATATATATATATTTATATATATACCTCAGTGAATGCAAAGGAGAGGAAAAGTAACTTATTGAAACTACTGTTTGCCAGTGTGCTGTTGTATTAGAGCTAACAAAATGGTGTTTATACTTTTTTTGTTGGTTTAATTTGTCCATGAAAGGCAAATTGATTATATATTTGAACATAACGAATGAAGATTCAAAATAACAATAAAATTAAGCTATGCAAATTTTGTCAATAAATAAGTTTTTGGAATGTTGCTTGTTATAAATAAAATTTGATGTTTCTATTTTTGGGTGGCTGCATACTATTACAATACAAACAAAAAAAATTTCCTGTGATTTTTAACAGCTGTTCTGTAATGCTTTTTTACTGGCATGAAAAGTACTAGAATATTATGTTGAGGAGATTGGAGAATTTAGATTTACTTTCTCTTGTCTAATTTTCGAATACCCTAAGGTTAAAAAAAGTCATCTGAAATTTTCTAAGACTTTGTTTATTGATACTTACACACAGATAAAATTCATCAGCAAACTTGTCAACTCGAACTGACAAATGAGGGGGCAGAAAAATATTCTAGTCAAAGGACTAGAATAAATTTATTTGGAAAGGGGTTGGAAGTATGAAAAGTGCCATTTATTTTAAAACAGTTACAAAGTTACAGTAAAGTACATGGTTGTATATCGTTTAATTTTAGTTGAGCTTTAGTACACTGATTTGATATATTTTTGTGAATTTGTCTAAGTTCAGAAAGATATTTCTCAATATTAAAATGAAGTCCTAACTTTTATTTTTATGTTTTTCTTTAGGAACTATTTGGAGAATTCGGAACACTCAGAAAAGCAGTTGTTCACTATGACCAATCTGGTCGATCTCTGGTACTGCTGATTGTTTGTATTTGAAAGACTCGAATAGATGCTGTTCGTGCCCTGCAGCAATATAATGGAGTGCCACTTGATGGTGAGACTTACTGTCAAAGAGAGGTGGTATATTTTTTCTGGGACCAATATTTTTTCTCTCTAAATAGCAATATTTATTGCTTAAAATTTGCACTATCACTCGAAAGAATTTGATGGATGACAACTTATCCTCATTGTGAAGGATTTGATAGATTTCCTGTACTGCTTAAGGTAAGAGGTGTCATTATATTTTCAAGGATAAGTACTTTTGCAGCTTTTTGTAACAGGGCTAAATTATTAAATTTAAAAAATTAGTTTTTCATTATAATAAATGATTTAACACTGTATGTATGTGTCCTCTTAGGTTTTTCCAAAGCCTCAAAAATTCTGGAATTGGATTTTGGAAAAATCAAAGTTTGTCTATCAGATTATAGGTGGGTTATTTGTTTAACTTTTGCCCTATATCAGAATGTCTTGTGCTTTTTAAAATTAGATACATAAACATTTTTTTAGTAAATCCCCCTCATTATTAACCTTTAATTTGCTGACAGTTTTACAAACATTAAATGTTTTCTCCTATCAAAATTATTTTTTTTTTTACAATATCATATATATTGCAAAATAAAGATAAAGATAACTCTATAGACATATTTCCCCCCTTTTTGATGTTACATTGATGTTTTTGAGTTACAAAATAAATTTTTTTTTCAGGACTGAATTCCTTTGGCATTAAAATAAGCTCAAATTAGAATATTGGTGTCTTTGTTATAAAAAATTAGTTTTAGAGAATTTATTTTGCACCTATTAACTGTAATGTATTTTCCATGACAACTTTGTATAGTTTGCTGTATTCAAGGCACTTCCTTTCTCATTTGTGGAATATTGCAGTTTAAAATAAAGATGGATGTTTTTTATTCAAAGAAAAGATGTTCAACTGTATCAATAAGTTTTAATGAAGGAAAACTCAATTTTTTTTATTATTATTTTTTTAAGATAGCTGAACAATAGCTTGCTTTAAGACTGAAACTGTTATGGTACAGTAGTGAAGATTTATATTGCCTTAGACAACAAGTTAAGCATGATCTTTAAATTAGACAAAAAGGCATGTATTCGGTCATTATAGCTAAAAATTGGGATAAATAAAATCTAATTTTGCAAAGCCTTTGCTGAAAGGTAATAAAAGTAATCTTAACCCCTCACAATTTTGTATTGTTCAAGGTCAATGTTAATTTGACAATTTTTGAATTCATTCAATGTTGGTAGTAAATTCTTGTGGCAAATCTTTGCTGTTTCATCACAGAGTACCATATAAATCTGTGGGTTTTTTTTTGGGGGGGGGGCAGATATAAATTTATTTTCAATCACAGCTGCACAATTTTGCAAGTAAATGTCGCCCGTGTATGTCATGGAACTGTGTAATAAACTATTAAACCAAAGGTTAGGTATTCTCTTTGTATGTGGTTAAAATCATCCTAAAATTTCCCATTAATAAAGTTATCTCATTCTGTATTGGTATTTCTATGTTGTTAAGCTTGTGTTTCAAGAAGTAAAAAGTTTGGATAAATTTATTTGTGCAAAATCTACAGAAAATGTATGGAGGGAATGAAAGCAACTTTCACAGTCAACATTTCAACTGTCCATTACTGTGTATTGTAAACTTAGGCTCCCTGATTTTTTTTTTTCCTCTCTTTCACACACAGATGTTTCCAAAATTAATTTAAAAAGTAATTTTAATATAACGTTTCAACAAGGAGAAAATAATCCGTGTTTATTTTGTTTTGTTTGTTTAAATAAAGTATTAATGCATCGATGCTTACCTTATCTTACTTAGATATTCAGGCTAGAAATTTGATAATTTAATACGTATCAATTTTCCCCACTTTAGATTTCATATGAAAAGCAAAATTTAAGAGTCCAATTAGTTAATTCTGTGGTTTCGATTTCATGTTTCTGTTTCTGGATGCCCTGTCTCTGAGTATTTTGTATAGTTTGAATGTTGTAATATTACTGATTCATGTATCTCAAGTTTGTCAAAATTGGGTCCTTCGGGTTTAGTCTGTTGCCTTGTCATGATTGATGTTAAAATTTTGACTCTACATATGAAACGTATAAATTTTTCAAGAATCATATCAAAATAGGATTTTTAAAAAGTTGATTTTACTAAATGCAAAAAAACCGTATGTACTTAAGTCTGTCTTTTATGGAGTATTTATTCACTATGATGTAAGGTTTTAATATATTAATCCAGCTCATTCAAAATGAAAATATATATAAATGATTTCGAAATCTGAGTTGAGCATACGATTCTTCAAGCAAGTATCTTGTGATAGCGGGAAATAGTGCCTCTGACAATATGACTACTGCAAGGAAAGTATCTATCAGTGCAACATGCGCTAACATGTGCTTTAGTGAAACTCTGGTTAGAAAGGGTTTTGTCCCAATAGATTGCTGTAATGAAAAGACGATTTCAAGCTGGGTCACGCCCAGCAAGACCTGTTTGACAGCACCTTGTGAGGTCACCTGGCTGGGGAGGAGGCTCCCTCGCCCGAATGGATGACATCACCAGGAAATGGTGAGTGGGCAAGCGAGGCTATAAAAGGGCTGTGATTCTTTTCCGGGGGGGGGGGGGGCTTTTTGCTGAGAGAGAGCGGAGGTTGCCAGACATTAGGTGACTGATTTGATCTCGTCAACGGGCGACGAGTGCACGTCAGCGAAGCGTGTGTGTTTTCTTTTTCGGCCATGGGCCATGTGAAACTGCAAGGCAGTTTGTATTTTGTAATTATGTGGATAACTTATGTACAGTTGTATTTTGCGTGAGAATTTCAACGCAAGAAATAAAGTGTTTATTGTACACTAACTCATCGTTTCGAGTCACTTCTTGGAGTTGTGGAAGTAGTCTCAGCCAGTTGAAGGACCGGAGACAATTTGCATGTGATTGCCCAGGGCACAGCAGTGGAGCATTTTCACCTTGGAGCCATCACAATCTTTATAAGTTTATATTTGGGTATAATTCTTTAAAGTAACTTGTAGCTTAAGAAGTATGACAAAGTGTTAATAAATGGGAACAGCTGTGCCAGGCAAATCCCTCCCCCCCCCCCCCCCCTGGCAAAAAGTTTACAACAAAGTCCCTTTCCACAGACCTGTTAGGCTTAAACTGTAAAATATAAACAAAGACATCAATGGCGACCAAGAAAGAACAAATAAGTTAGAAATAAGCTTACTGCTGGATGTATGAAAACTGTTCTATGTACACGGGATCTTTACTTTGCTCAGATACCCTTGCTCTACTCGTGTTCACTCCGTTACGCGCATTAAATTGACAGTTAATTTCAAATAAACTGAGAGCATTAACCAATAAATTGGCTAGATTACAAAATAGTAATCACGTATGCATGAGAATCCAATATCCTTCCATGGCTTCAAAATATAAAGGTTGCCATATTTTGGAACATTAATCGCATAGTTACCATGACAGACCAAAAAATCTCTGAACTTGGCAGGGGGAGTGTGTGTAATGCAGCTGTACCAATAATGCTCTGTCCTTTGTTTTTACATTTTTGAAGTATAAACTGGGTATGATCAAAATAAATGGAGGGGGGGGGGGGGGACCACACCACAGGTGTGGCTGCTGTTCATTAACATTATGAATGATTTCTGACATTCAGAAATTTTAGAGGAGCTTAGTGAGATAGTTTTAGATGTATTGTATCATTTGTCTACCTATAGAGTTTGTGAAATTGTTCATTAACTTTGAATATGTTGTTATTGCATCTAACTCTATTAGATTATGTAAAAGAAAACTGCTTATTGTGGTGTCAGAATAACTTTACCAGGACTGAATTGTCCTGGATTATTTACATTTTTCCATTGTTTTGTTTTCAATTACAAAAAAGTGAGCATGGCATAATATTAAAGACAAGAGGCACTAGCTAAACTTCTTTTTGTCTGAATGTGTAGGTAGACCTATGAAAATCCAAATTACAAGTTCTATTACGCCAAGGTTTAACAACTTCAGTAATGCCAGAAGAGGACAACTGGAAATCGTTTCTCAGGAAGGTAGTATTGAACATAATTTTGGTCTCATTTCCAAATGAATTTTCAGTTAACACTTTAAAGTGATTTAAACTTTCAGTGAAAATATTTGTACTGTACATTTTCAAATTTAAGAGAAAAAATAATAAATTTATGTTGAATACTTATTTTGAAATATAGTATTTAATATTGTTATAATACTTGTTACTTATTAGAGTGATTAATCAAGGACTGTAATTGAGACCATTTCACTAACTTTAGATTGTTGGCTTGCTTAAAAAATTTAAGTATTATTATTATTATAGTATATTAGTATGTATAAGGTATCCAGAAAATGACTCCCTAACTTTGAGGCTGAATTTCTTGAAAGCATTATCCTGAAAAAAAAAAGTAAAAATAACAACCTGCTCATATGAGATTCATAAATGGATTTTCCATTTTCATTTTCAAACTAATAGTTGGCCCTGTATTTCAACATTTTACTAGATATTTCCAAATTTTGTCTCAAGTTGTTTTGTTCAGTAATTGAAACTCATAATCTAGTTAAAAATTGTGTATTCATTAGAAAAAATCTTCAATTCCGGAATTATCAGCTGATTCTGTCCTTTAGATTCTTTTTTTTCTTTATTTTTGTTAAATCTTCAAATATGCCCATTTACATTGGTGCTTTCAAGATGTTCAGCCTCTAAGCTTGATAGTTTTTTTTTAAGACACCATGTATGTTTCTTTATTTAAATCTGTAGTGGAGGTGTCTTAATTTGAAAACATTTAAAGACTTTGTTTTTTTAAGTTCAGTTACATTTTTATGTCAATTCATATGTATGCAGATCTTAATGCATTAGAGATAACATCTAACACAAAGAAAAAGTAAATGCTAGTAGAATTAAGTAAAATTAGTTTCATCAATTTGGATAAATAAAATGAGCTATGAAAGTGTATTAGTGGTTTACTGTCTTTTGTAGTTTTGAAATTACTGTCTCATATTTGTAGTTCACTTTTGTAGTTTTGAAATTACTGTTGTTCATTGTACTCATGAGTGTACATCTGAAAGTAAACATTCTTTAAAGGAAAAATTTCTTTTGAATTTAATTTCAACAAATATAGATGGAACAAAAGTAAAATTTCATTGCTTACTGATGTGATAGTTTCAAGAACTGATAAATTATTCAATTTTAAAATTTGTTTAGGGGGCGTGGAAGAGGACAAGGACGTGGAGGTTTCTGAAATTAAATAAAACACTTCTTACTAAACCTGGTAAGTTATATTTCAAGATCCATAGTAAATTCTTAGGTTCTCTCTTTGAATTATCTGTATGACATAATTCAATATGCCAAAATTAACATACATTTGCTCTTTATTATTTGAATATAGTAGTACTCTTGGTTCAAGTTAAAATACCAGTATCCTTGAAATCAGGCTAAGGATTATTGATACTTGACAGTAATGCCAGTTAGCAGTACTTTTTATTTTAAGTTTACCATAAATTTTGGCAGTTGCTTGGTGACATTTATTAATCATTCTTAACACAAAAATAATTAAGGTTTGCTAGCATGGGAAAAAATCCATGTAGAAAGTGGTATTTAATCAGAACTACAACCATTTTACATGCTTTATAGATGATGATTAGGGGTACGTAAATTTTGCATTTATTCACAAAAAATATATACTCAAAAATTTTCGCATTTATTTTTAAAAAATCATAATTTTACTTCCTTGGTTAGGTAAGTATCAAAATTCTTAGTTAAAAGCTAGCATTGTAGTAGTCTCCACATTCTCTTAAGTCTTTAGGAATAAGTAATAAGCAAATTTTGAGAGTGAGATCTCATTTAAAGACTGCAGATGGTCTTAGTTAAGCAATTCTGTTAATAAATTATTATTACTTAATTTTGCTTAAAAAGCTGTTTATCACAGGGTTTTAGCCGAAAAGTAATAGAATTTTTTTTTTTTCATGTTTATTCACTCATATCAGCAAATCTTGCATATATTCACATCCATTTCGTAAATATGAAAATTACGTACCCCTAAAGATGATAGATCATAATTAAGACTGTTATATTAAATAGTATTGCAGCCATCTCTTCGTTGAAAGATAAATCTTATTTACAGAAAAGCTATTTTATGTTCGGAAAAAGACACATGTTCAGTAATACAACTAACTCTAGGCCAAAAGAAAAAATAATAAAATATTTTTGATCTGTTGTAAGACTCTCCTTCTTCCCCCCCCCCCCCCCCCCCCCCCCCAAAAAAAAAAAAAAAAAAAGTGAGTTGAGACAAGTTACTTCTTAAAATAAGGATAAATAATTCATTCTAATCCTTTAATTATCTGTAACGTGAATTTTTGTAAATGTTTAATTTTATCAAAATAAACTATTTCAGTGCTGTGTTAAATTAGCTTGAATTGAATATTCTATGGGTATGAGTGGTTTACTTACCTTTGTAAACCTGAATTAAAGCAGTTTTCAAATAATATTGTACATGACTTCTATGCTTAGAAATTTTACTAATTCTTTTTTAGGAAGTCTAGTAGATACCAAGCTGGATTAGCAACTGCTTCTTGGGCGATTTTTTTTTTTTTTTTTTTTTTTTTTTTTTTTTTTTTTTTTTTTTTTTTTTTTTTTTTTTTTAAATTACTATTTAATTTTAGTTTTTGCTTATGGAATTACTTGTCATATAAAAGTAATTTCAAATTAGAATATTAGCATATTATAAATGATAGAAATAATGTTTTGTGTAGTTCAAATGCTTCTTATTTTGATTGAAAGATTTTGCCAAGATTCATATGCTCCATATTATCAAGAAAGGAATTGCAGGATACATCAGTTCTTGACATTGAGAATCATCCATGAAAAGTCCTTGATTTTTTTTAATTTTGTTTTTAAGCATGTGGAGGGAAATTTTTTACAACTTGGGGGGGGGGGGGTTATTGCCTTCTATAAACGGGGATTTTAAGGGCCTGTTCACGTTAAATCCAGAGTGATACATAGTGGCAGTGTTAAAAATGTTAACCAATCACAAAGCTCAATTCATTGACCATGTGATTCGTCAAACCAAACACAAATCACATTAACAATCTTGGCTCCAAAGGGGTAATGCAACACTCTAGATACATTGTGAATGTGCCCTTCGGCTGAGTTCTGTATACTAATAAAACAGGATATTTATATGACAAAGTATAGATTTCAGAGGGTTTGTGTGGAAACTTGCATGATGTTTGATTTATTTGCAACAGGTTCACATAACATCTGTAATCCATAATTTAAAAAGTTAAGATTTTTTTAAAATTGTGAACTTGAGGAAACTGTGTTCCTGTTAAGCTTATTTCAAAGGTTTAAAGTAACTATTAGATTTATTGACATATCTCATTATCTAAGTGGCTGCTGAGGTGTAGAATTGGGGGTGGCACCATTTTCTATTTCATTCGACATAATTTTGTTGCTGTTATTGCTAATGTTCCTGAGGCTCGCACTACTGAGACCCCAGTCCAGTATACATGCAAAGATAAGACAGGAAAATAGAAACATGAATACACACACAGAGAATTATTATTTTACAAATGACACCAGTGATGGATGGTAGATTACAGCTCTCCTTGTGAGACTGGGTTCCATCTATAGCATGCAGAAGACTGACTATTGTCCCACATTACAATAATGCCTTATGCAGGATTCAAATACCCACCCCAGAGAGAGAAAGAAGAAAGGGCTAATGGAGATTTCTGGTTTTGATCCTATACCACTCATATTTTTCATCAGTCTTGCCATGTAAACATTGTTTTATCTTTAGGTAATCACTCTTGTAAATAGTTTTTTTTTTATCCATTTTTGTATTTAGTTGATTTTTTTTCCTGGTTACTATTGCTTGTTAAGTTTTTTTGTATGTATATTAAATCTTAGCTTTAACTATTTCCTTTTTTGTTGTTGTAGGGAGATGTGTTATCTGGTGTAACCATATGGCTTTAGTTTTGTGTCTTCGTGTGTTATCCATGTCATATGGAGCCATCAGCTGATTTTTCTCCTGTGTGATACTGTGTTGTGTTTAAAGAAGTTTTAAAAAGTAAACTATATATTGAGTGACTATTTAAAAGTTTTGAATAATTACTGTACTGCAGACTGGAGAAGGTGGATTTTTTAGAGCTTTTCATGCATTGTGTATTAAATTCATAATATTTTAATAAATATTTTTGTTCAGCTTATTGCATTCGTCACAAAATTAATTCATTGTAAATTTTTTTAATCCTTTTGTTGTGGAATTTATTGAGAAATAAATACTGAATTTGTATAACATTAAATCTGTTTTTTATGCCAAAATTTATCTGCTCTGTTGAGTTGTGAATGAAAAAAAAAATGGATGAAATGTTATTCTTCTTGAGATAAATAAGGGAAGGGATACATTTAGCAAATATTTGTAAATAAAAGTAATATAAATCATGATAGTTATAACTTTTAAGTATTCATAATGCACCCAAATTATGATTGAATCTTTGTGCAGTGGTTTTTCTGTTTTAATTGTGTAGAGCCTTGCCACATCCTTTTTAACAATTTTCATTGCTGAGGAGTTTTGTTTTTCTTCATCCTCTGATTACATTGTTAACGCTAAATATTTGTAACCTTAATTTAGACATACCATTAAAATAAAATTGGTTAATGAGGTTGTTTAAATGCATATAAATGAAATTGAAGCCTCTTATTTTGTAATGAGGTGCATAAATATTTATGTTCATTTTCTTGTCCAATAGTATTTACAGTTGTATCTTATATTGAGAACCAATGTTTTTGTAGTCTATGCAAATTTTGTAAAGTAAATTTGCTTATAAAATTTTGTGTGTATTTATTTTTCTACTAAATTAATTTATATCATTTGTTCGGATATTGGAGAAAATTTTAAAAAACACATGCTACCCATATACTGGAATTTTCCGTAATGTTAAGTCTATTGTTGTGATTTCATGAGCTGGAGACTTATGTGCAGGAAAAAATTATTAAATTCCCTGCAAATTTCTAGCACATTGTCAGATTAGACATATTTTTTCTTATAGACTTATTCTTATTTTTGTTTGTATAGATTCAATCAGCATCCATATAATATAATTTAACATTTTAATTGTATATCCTGCAGACGTTTAAAAATATTCCTAACGGGTTTTCCGTAAAAGTTGAGAAAGTTAACTGGTTACATTTGTATAACAAAGTTCTTTGAAGAACTTCAGATCTTTAATTTATAAAATACAACCTTAATCTTTTTCTTTTACCAAGATTGGAAAGGAATAACTTTTTATATTGTACTAACAGTACAAGTTTTTTTAAAAAAAAAAGTGATCACTATAATATATTCTTTCTTTCTAGTCGATCAAAAATTTTACTACAACATTGTACATACCATTTGTATGCATTTGTGTAAGGTTTTTTTATTTTGTTTTTCTCTCGCACATTACACATTCAGTCACCATCTTAGTTTAAATGCACTCAATGTCATAAATTGTACTAAAAGATAAGTAATATGTGTAGAATGAATATAAGTATATGTCTGGGCATTATTTAATATGATTATATTAAGTTAATGTGTTTTATTGGGGGTTACATAAGAGTTTAAATCGATATATTTATAATATAATAATTGGGTAAATTTGTAATTCTTTTTACTATCAAATACTATTTTTCATAAAACTTGATACCTTGTAAATAGTTTTCCAGGTTGGTAGAATTTTGCATGTATTTATATACAGTGGAATCTTGATCTATCGTTTCTCAAGGGACCGACTAAACTGAACGATAAATATGGGAAAATGATAGATGGGTGAACATAAAGCAATATGATTGTCCGGACTGGGTGAAATAAATGACACATTTGTGGAACAATCAATTGAGGTTCCACTGTATGTACATTTCATCAACCTAAAAGAAAAAAAAAAGGTTGTAGATTCAAAATTTTGTAATTTTTATTTTTCTAACCAGTGGCAACATGTATACCCCATCTTATCTATTTCAGATACTGAGATACAGAAAAATTAATTTTTCTATCTGATTTTAATCTAGTGAAGTAGGATTTATATTTTAAGTGAATTCCCTTAAAATATAAATCATTCAGCATGAAATTTTCATTTCTGGTGTCTTATGTTTTGACTAATACGTGACTGTATGTCCATGTTTATATTTCTGGTGTAGTATACATTTTAAGATTGACAAATGTTTACTGAAAAGTGTTCCTTAATAATAGCATTACAATTATAGATTTTCCAGTTCATTTGCATTTAATTCTGTGTTATCCTTGCTAAGTTTTAATTTCATTCTTGATATAGCATAAAGTGGATAGAAAGAAGTTATTAATACTACTGATTTGAATGTGCGAAAATTTAGTGTAGGCTCTTATTGTAGTACCTCTTTGTTTAGTTGTAATATTTTTCCATTGAAATGGGTAAATTTTCATTTGTGTTCTATCTAGATTTCTTTTGGGCTGCTAGAGATATAAAGTCATGCATAAAACTAGTTTGGTGCTGTATATCTCACTGAAAATTTCTAAAACAAAGTTCATGAATGCTATATAAGTATGTAGTGTAAGGAATCACTTAAATATATTTACTTTAAACAGAAATTATTCCTCTTAAACATATAAACGAGAGTATTTGTCAGCATTAATTCTGCTGGCCTTTTGACAACCTTTCATTAAAGTTTTTTCTTTTTTTCACATTCTCAGTAACAATTTTCTAATTGTTTTACTTTCATTCTCTAAAGAAAAAGTTGCTTTGTATTGCATGTTGAATCTCACCTTTTAAAAGATTTTAAAAACTACCTATATTCTTTTTATTTTGCATTGTTTTATATCCCTTGCATGACATTTTTATGTACAAAGAAAGTATTTCCAGTTTGACATTTGTGTAAGCATCCTAATGCATGTAAATTAGCTTCTATGAATGGAATGACTCCATGTTTCAATGTCAGATACTGCTTGCGATTACCAATTTACAGAAGTAGTTGTTTAAAAGAGTGGTCATTTGTAGATTTGAGATTTTTGTTAAATAATTCCAAAGGACTTGTAACAATTTTAATATTTTATAAAAGTATACTTATACACTAAGTTTTGTGGTTTGAAAAATTTTCATGAAGGTAAAGTTTTCTTTAAAATATCTCTTTAGCACTGTTATTAATTATATGTACTTCAAGCTTATTTTCATACCTAAATGCATGCAAAATATCCATTTGGCTATTCAAATCATTAAGAAAGCGCTTTCTTTTTGCTTTGTTTGTAGTTTTAAAAAGAAACTTTTTTGTTTATACTGCAATAAAAGGTTTCAATAATTTGCATCTATCATTGTATGTAACCTTTAAATTTAAATGCATTTATTAACTACACGCATGTTTTGTTACATTTTAAACTATTTTTATTTGTTATTGTTTTCCATTATCAGTTCAGCTACTGCTGCTAAAAATATGGCCATACATTGAGATTTGAAATTGTTTGCATGTATGTGGTGATACTAAGGATGTCATACCTGATATGCTTTATGTAACCTCAGTTTTGATGCTTTGCCATCAATTCCTCTATTAAATTGTGAATATTTTGTGTTATGCAGTGTTTTAAAAGATTTTAGTTTTTTCATTTAAAATAAAGTTTAAAAGCTTCATAGCTATGTACTGAGAAACTGAATCTTTGTTATAAAATTTAATTTTGTGACAATTCTACTCTCAGCTCAGATTTTTATAACTGAAACATATTGAAATTACTACAACAGCATGAAGTTTTCAGAAACAGGGCTTATATACATCACATCTGCAGTCAGTAGTTACAGATGATCTGCTTGTTATGGGCTCTTAGTGGCATAATCCATAAGTAGTTTAACTTATAAAAAAAATTATATATTTTTTTTTAATCTGAACACAGTGGAGCAGTTATAAGCATGATTACAGGAGGCTACAAGTAAATTTTATTTTCATAACCACATCTGTAATGTATAATATTGTCACTCAAAGTGCAAAAGATTGTATGTTTAAAAACTGTTCAGCATAATATGCTGAATAAGAATAAAGCAGAAAGCATATAATTATAGAATCAAATCATAAGGAAAAATCAGTTTTTTTGCTCTCCTGAAAAATTCAGTTTTTAGACATTTTGCACTTTGAGTGATGATATATTCATGCAATAAACTAGGAGGGTGAAGGATGGTGGGATAGCAATGTTGACTGACCAAACTTTTCTCCCCCATCATAAGTTCTTGAGGATTGCAATAAATTATCTTATAAAAAAAAATCTTTAAAATATGATTCATTGGCTTTTACTTCAGACCAGTTAAAGTTCACTGAAAATGAGCATGCATTTCCTTCGAGTTTAATATTCTGTTTACATTAACTTAGTTCATAAAAATAAAATAAGGCTGTCTCCTAAATTGTAAGCTGTAACACCCTGAAGTATGAATATTACTCCAGTTAGGATCTTTTGCTGCTATTTATGGGAATGATTTTGAACTAAAATATCCAGTATTTTTGTCAACTCTTATTTTTAAAATTAATACCTCAGTCGGACAATGGTGGAATCCCACACTTGGCATTTATGTTTGTAGCCATTCAGAATCGGCTTTAAGCAGTAGGTCCCAGTCTAATTAGCCCTTGTGTATTGGGCAAGTGCAAAAGTTCTACCAGTTTTTATTACCCATAAGAAGAGCAAATAAACGCAAAATTAACATTACCTATTATTGTGCATAATCCCCATTGCTATTTATAACCTTTTGCCATCTTTCTGGTAGGAGATGAATCCCACTGTGGTAAAATTCTGGCGGTTTAAAGTCAAAAAAGGCTTGGATGGCAGTTTTCACAGCATCAAGATCAAAGATTTTCTGACTGAAGGAATTGTTCAACGCACAAAATAGGTGATAGTCAGTTGGTACCAAGTCAGGAGAATAGGGAGGGTGGGATAAAACCTCCCAACAAAAGCCCAGTAACTTTTGGCAAGTGATGACAGCAGCATGTGGCCTGGCATTATCATGATGAAGGATAACACTGCGATGATTGATGAAACCTGGCCACTTTGCTACCAAATTTGAATGCAGCCTGTCTCGCTGTAGACAGTAGAAGGTAGCACTGATGGTTTGGCTGAGTGGCAGGACCTCCCAGTGAATTATTCCCTGCATATCCCACCACACACTCAATAACACCTTGGGATGAAGTTCAGCTTTTGAAGTCGATGCAGGCGGATCAGAAGGACGACACACAGTCCTGCAACACTTTACATTAAGGTACATAACCCACTTCTCATCTCCTGTCACAATTAGTGTCGAGAATAGGTCGTTTTTGTACCGGGAAAGCAAGGAAACAGGTGGTGATTCGCTGTCAGGTTATGTGGAACCCAACAATCGAACTTTCTCTTAAAACCCTACTTAACCAGTGTCCAGTGGGACTCCACTAATTCTTGTACGGTTGGATTCAGGTTGTTCCTTATGGCTTGTTCAATATAGTCTTCTCCAACGTGTGATGGCTATCTACTCCTAGCCTGATCTTGGCAGCTTCTGTCTTCCCTAAATTTACGAAACCATCGACGACATGTGCTTTCGTCTATTGCATCCTCCCCATAAATTTGACAAACATTACGACATGCTGCAGCTGCCTTACTCTTTGTATCGAACTCTTATAACAAACAATGTCTTATATGCTCCTTCTCACTTTCCATGTTACACCCTCTGAGATTTTCTTTTTAAATAATTAACTTTGCGAGACACGATAAATTTATGTGAGGCATCCACATGTTTGATTGGCCAACGATTTGAGTCATTACAATGTCGTGTGATGTCAATTCCATTGCAAATTTGCATCTCCAAAAATGGGTAGAACTTTCGCACTCACCCAATAGCAAAAAATGACCATAGCACTCTAAACCAAACCAAATACATACTTCAAAATTTAGTGAAGTAAATTTCTGCTGTGAAATGACTGTCTGCAAGACTGATGGAATGATTTTCCGAAGTCCAACCAAACAAGTTCAATTTAGAATGATTATTTTAGGAAATTACTTTTGGATGCTGACAAAGTATGGAAGTCATTAATCAAATTACCCTTTGTGCACTAATGTACTTGTAACTTGACCAAAGACATGCAAGTTTTATGTTTTTCTGTGGGCTGTAATTATTTTGAATTATTTACAAGAAACATGATAGTGACATGAATAACTGTAATTATTGTCCTGAAATTTTTGGCAAACCATTTAAAATATGTCTGGTGGTTAGTGTGCAGTCCTTTGAAGTTTAAGCTTCCCTGGTTTGATTCACAGTCTGTGTCTAAATTTTGCTGTGCTTCACAATATTTTGGGTATAATATAACCATGGTTGATACCCATCTACTGTAGTGCAAAGCTTAGTAAGTTTTATAAGAGCATAAATAAACACAGCAAACACAAATTAAGTTTTATGAAGATGACTCCATGTATTTAAAAAGTTAATTTCAAAGATATAATTTAAACTGAATAATTCTAATATGCTGTTTTCATATCAAGTACCAATCCTGTTTTAATAACTCTGGTAATTAAAAATCTCAGGTCCTGTAAACTCTAATATTTTAGATATTTTAAATAAAGGACTAACTATCATGTTTCATGCAAATAATTCTTAAATATCCTTTCATTAAAACTTATCCCTGAAAGTTTTTAATTGTGTATTAAATTTGTCAGTGTTATACATAAAAATTCCCAAGGAAATGCATTAACACCAACATATTTTGAACACCTGCTTTGCAGACACCTTAAGGCAAGATATATGGATTTTAATAATGCACTACAGTAGAAAAGAATTCTATAATGGACACTAACTATTGAACCTGCAAGATATCTAAAGAATTTCATCTTAACTAAAATTATTGAACCCTAAAAGAAATGAAATTATGGATTTTAGGCCCAAAAAATTTCAAAAGTTGGTTCCATAGATTCTGCATGAGGGCTTGCAAAATATTTAGAAAATTAAGCAATAAATAGTTCAAAATATTTCAAAAACTGAAAATAATTCTATAACGGAACTTCAGACATTGGTAAAACAGCACTTTTCTAATGAGTTCTACCAGGTAAAATGAAAACTCTGCAGGAAAGTGAATTTTAATATACTAGTATGAATTCCATAAAATATTTAAGAATTTGCACTGGGAGGCATGTGTTAAGTTAACTGACAGGAAAATCAGCTCAGCTCTTGCTCAAACATTTGTAACCATCTGTTACACTAGACATTTAGTAAAATTTTACTGAATAAATATTCAAAACATTCTACTAGCAGATTAAAACCTTTGTAGAAGACCTAAACCTTTACTCTATACTGCCACTTTGTTTTGGAAAGATCGACTTTAAACTATGCCCTGATATCTAAAAAGGAACGTTTTCCAAATGAGAAAACTGCCAGATATTTATTGCACTTTATTGAATTTATAAAGATACACAGTTTTGTAATAAATGCATTAATGGAATATATATGCTTAGTAAAATTTTATGTGATAAATCTAGATTAAAACTACAAACTTACACTTAGCAGTTTTCAAAAATTTGTATTTCTGAGGGTCATGTTAACATCTACTATTGTAAAGTTATCTAAATAAAAATCAATATTATTCCTTCAAGTGTTTCACAAAAGCCTTTGGGGTTTTAAAACACACACTGAAGCATACGGAATTTTTTTTAAAGTCACATTGGAATGATCCATTTTTGAAATAGTGAAATTATGAACAGATGTTTTCACTTACACCACTGAATTCTATTTAAATTATAATGAATTTCGCCAACGCATCTTCTTTGCTAGGTTATATAAAAGGCACTATTGTTTTCTGTTTGTTTTAGGTTAAATAGAGAGTAAATAAAAGAAATTTAATGAAACTGTACACAAAACATATAAGACACCATCACATATGGATACAAGTAGCAATTTTGTCCACTGAAGTGACAATACTAGTTCAAAGATGGCAAAAAAAAAGTTTCGTGATTCAATGCACTGACTTAAGAGAGATATTTTTGACTTAAATATGATGGATGATGAATGGCTATCATAACCTCTTTAAAGTTCTTTTCTTTTCTTTTAATAGTTTTAAATTTTTCTTTTCCACAGTGAGTTTGTTCTTGTCACCAGCATGTTTTTTTGCAATTGGACCATCTCCCTTTGATGCACTGCTACCCGTTGATGACTGTGGATCTTCTAAGCCCTCTTTGGTGCTTTTAGGAGGGCGTGCATGAATTTCAGTCATCATGCGAGCTCTTTCACAATAATCATCATACCTCTCTAGTAACAGCTTTCCAGCCTCTTCATTTAAAGCAGATTCGGGATTTGGAACAATTAATAAGCATTTTATTGTCTGAAATATTAAAATGATACAATTAAAACAGTATGCACTATTAATAATAATTTCATACATTATTTCAAAACCACATATTTTATCAAACTCATATAGTAAAGCAAAATAACATTAATTTAAATTGCTACACAGCTTAACTAATGGGCATTTAATGATTAATACTTTCACTATTTTTGTTTTCACTTTTTCTGTATAAGGTATGTAATATTTTCACTAAATTGTACAACATAATTTAATAAGTAATGACAAAAGTTACTCAAAACTCTTACCAGGATGTTCCAAACTGAATATAGATTTAATCTCTTGTAACAATAATTTTGTTTATTTACTTAGGTAGAGTTAATTTTTTTTAACAATATTTTATAAAGACACAATTTACTCCCCTGCTAGTATATGTACCATTGAAACATAAATGATAAAATTTCAAATTTTTTTAATATTCCTTATTATCATTTCTCAACAATTTGCACATTTATATTACACCCAACACTTTTTTTACACGATAGATAAGTTCCTCAGAAATCCATGTAAAAATAGACATTTCCTGTAGTAAAATAGGAGATGTGTTCCATGTCATCCGAAAATCGTGTAAGATGAAAAAAAGAACTATATTTAGTTTGAAAAACTGTGTAAAAAAAGTAATGAATCTATTGTTAAAGTTTTGATATACATACATCATACATAATATGAATTTTTATTGAGTAAATAAGTTCAAAATCAGTAAAATTAGTAGCGAAAAAAATAATCTAGAAACTTCAAATAAACTACTAGGTTAAAAATGGCAACACAGTAAAAGTAATTTTACACTCGCCTACACTTACAGTAGGGAAATATTTGTTATCAAACCATTAACGTATTCTATTCTACATAATTTCCTAAATTAACATTAACATTTTTACTATAAACTAATTCTAATTCTCATAATTATTCTTTAGAGGAATCTCAGTGTATAAACCACTGAAGTATACCAATTAATAACTATGCTTGTTTATACTAGAAATATAATCAATTGAGTTTAACTTAAGTTCCTAGGCTACACTTACAGACTGTATAAAAGAAAAATCGCTACACAGAAACAAGTTTTAAGTAGAAAAAATTTTATAGCATAAAATAGAATGGGTAGATAAAAATTATTTAAATATTATTGTATAATGGAACATTTAATTATTTAAGTAAATTAATTTTGTAAATTGTTTTAAGTAACAGTGCTACTAGTTTTGTAAGTGTGACAATAGAATTTTGATATGCACATACATATGTACTTACAAAACAATGATTTTGAAACTGTGTTAAAACTAAATAAAGCATGGGGGAGAGACCCCCCCCCCCCTTGGACTGTGCAACTTCAAATTTGTATATATAAAAAAAAAAGAGTTGAATGTACTTACAGGTTAAAAGTAAATACTTTTCTCATAGAAATTGGTAGAAAATCATTTAATTTTATGTAATATTTTCACAGATTGATAATCTTTCCACAAATTACCAAAAATTTTTAAGGTAAAGTGTAATTTAAAAAAAGACATTAACTTTATATTAATTCATAACAATTTGGCCATCTTAAATGGCCTGATTTGCTGTTTCAAATAAAATGCCCCTCGCCTGTTTTGATCACAAAATAAAAATTTAGGCATCCCTTGGGGTAAATACCTAACTCAATAATGTCTAGAATGAATATGAATAAAAAAATAATGGCTCATTTAAAGGTAAGAACAAGGTTTAAAAATATATATATGGCTTTAAAGACCTAGTATTATTAAACAAAAAGGCTTATGATAGTTTTTTTTGTTTTTTTTTAATGAAGGAGATTGTCTAACCCTTCAGGGTTCAAGTGATATCTGTTAAGTTAAATGGACCAATTAGTAGGTATGATGTTGACCCTGATGTCAACAGATATGACCAGAAGGCTCATAAAATAGACACTACTAAACCTTTTGAGAACATGAAGGGGTTTATTAGAAATTTTGGAATTGAAAGAAAAATACTTAAGCTATAATTAACAATGATCTATTAGACTTAAAACTGAAACATATAGTAAATGAATTAAAAACTTGTTAAAATAGGACGCTTACCAACAGAATGTGTTTAAGGCCTAGATCTGACTTCCAATCTTTTTTTAATGTGTTTACACAAATTTCTCCATTTCTAGCAACATTTGGATGAAATATTTTTGTAACAAAGTACCCTTTTGGAGGAGAAGAGGGAAAATCTTTACCAAGAATTAGTCTCACACGAAAAAGACCTTCTGCATAAGGGGTGCCAGCTGTAAAGAATAAATTATACATATACTTTTTGCTATTTGAAAAAATGTGAAATGGTAGTACATAATTAAATATCAATAAAACTATAAAATTTCCTCTTATGCTTTTTTCGGTACTTACGGAAGTTTACGGCCCCCGTGATAAAATGCCAATGATAGTTCAAAACCGTCGTCAAATCGTTATTGCAAAATGGCCTGAAATTCCAAACTGTTCAATTTCCTAAAGCCACATGTTATTTATCGTGAAATCTGAATTGCTTATCGTATTATATTAATTAATATTTTCTGTTCTAAGAATGTTTAGAATTTTTAGTTTACTGAGGAGTGAAGAAGATTCTATACTTTTCTTTCAAGAAGAGGTATTTTGCCTCGTAATCGAACCTCTGTAAATGGTCACGAAATGAAACTCTACATCAATGGAAATGTATGGCGGTGCAACGTGAAGAATTGCAACATTAAAACAGGCATCTGGTCTGATAATTGGTTTAGTGGATCGAGAATTCAATTTGCAACAGCGCTGCAATTTATTTACTGTTGGGCTGAAGAGCTCACTTCAATTAAGTGGTGTGAAGAGCAATTAAATATCAGAGATAAAACAACGATTGACTGGAACAATTTTATGAGAGAAGCATGTTCTTTGGATCTCCTCTGACAGCCTAAAAGACGAATAGGCAGTTTTGAGAAAATAGTCGAAATCGATAAAAGCCTGTTCGTTCGATGGAAAAACAACGAAGGGAGGATTTTAACCCAGCAGTGGATATTCGGCGGGATATGCTGTGAAACTGGCAAATGTTTTCTAGTTGAGGTAGTGAATAGAGAAGCAAGCACACTGATGGCAAAGATAGTCGAATACGTAGAGGAAGGATCCATAATTTATTCAGACTGTTGGCATGGTTATAAAACTAGGGATCTTGAAAGAGCAGGTTATTATGACAGTAAACCATAAATACCACTTTGTGGATCTGACTACGGGCGTACACATGCAAAATATTGAGAGACTTAAGGGTTCTGCGAAGTGGCGAAATAAAAAACAAAGAGGCACTGTTCGCCATCATCTTCAATCGTACCTAGCAGAATTTATGTGGAGAAAGACATTGGGACGATAATATGCACTTGATAACATATTAAAAGCAATCACGGAAATATGATCACCCTAAACTTAACTTTTTCTGCCTTGGTGATAAATTTGGCACCTAGGGGGCTGTGAACTTCCGTAAGCACCCTTTTTTCATCCTTATCAAATATCATGTTTATCATCTAATTGCTTTGTGATAAAAACACCTCCAAGCTACTAAAATTAATGAATTAAAATAGCATACACTTAGAACTAAAAGTATCTGATTAACCACAGAAGGAGGAGGAATATATAGTTTGTTGGAGTGCCACGGTCGTACGACTTTACCTCCAGTAGCAAGATATGTACATCAGAAAATATGAGATTAACTACAGACAAAGAAAAATACTATTTTTTTCCTCTTGGCATTTAAGAAAACATGATTTTCAACATTACAGTTTTAGGTAGCTTTTGCATTTAAATACAAAAGTAAACTTTCAAGTAAAACTCTCCAGATAGGCGTTCTTTACGCAACATGAGCTCTATGATTGAAGATTCTAATTATTTTGTTGCTCCTAAAGCATGTCTTCTTAACACTAGTTTAATTTATCAACATTAAAGGGCCCTTTCCCATTATACCGACTTGTCACCAATGTTACACAAAAAAAAAAAATCGCAAATTACATTATAAAGTCTCTAATTAAAGAAATATAAGGATACAAGAAAATACTCACTTTCACATTACATTCCTACTTTACAAATTATATTTTAATGTTTAATGAAACGGAAAGACAATAGAAGAAAAAATATATAATACTGACTTTCCACATTACATAATATTTTCTGCAAGCTAAACTTCTACTCTGGGCAATAAAGAATCCTTACATGAGAGAATAACTTTTACATAAAGTGTATGTAAGAAGTAGACAGAAGTACACATTATATTTGTATATAAAGATATAACTATAATATTTGACAAAATACTATAACAGTGTACGAACAACTACTATAATAATGGATATCCATTGTTGATGCCTTCTCCAGTTAAAGTTAAGTATTTAAATCTTATCTTATTTCTTTAAGTTTTATTTCCTTGTTTCATTTAGCACTTTACTTTTAATGTAATGTTAACTTTCTCATGTCTTATTTCAGTAAACAAAAGTTTTCACTAACATCTGTTTTACTTTATTACATACATTACTATAAAATTATGTTAATATATTCTATTACTATAAGTTATGTAATATATATTTTTCTCTTTGAACGATTGCAGAACTATGAAAGGTGCTGGATATTTCAGATGCAGTATCTAAGATATGACATGTGCTAATTCTATCGATTGCAGTTTAAATGAAAATATAGAATTTCCCAGAATGCTTACAGCAAGTTTCCTTATATCTTGAGAGAATGTGAAAAAATTCAAATTAATTCTTTACTTCTCTTTAGAAATAACTCTTTCAATAGCCTTACTTAAATAAGTCTTGCTAACACAAATTCTCAAAATTCCAAATCAATAGCATTACATGGGATTACCGTGGAACCTTGCTATATCAAACCTCAAAGGGAATGAGAAAACTTCAAATTATCGAGGATTTCGATATACCGAGGTTCAATTTAAAGTGTTAGGTAGGTTCAAGGGGAATGGAAAAACTTCGAATTATCAAGGTTCTACTGTATAAGTGGGTATAACAATAGTGCTTGACCAGCATTTTGTCGAATGATATAAATAATAGCACAGTTGTTATCCTTATTAGGCTAGTAATATGTTAAGTTTTGGGGTAATACATCACAAGTTTTAATATTGTCCACAGAGGTATTCAATTTTAATGTAGAAAATTATGAAAGTAGTATTTGCATCCATATTTGAGGATATTCAAATGGTGGTTTGAAATATACTGATGCTAATGTGCTTCTGCAGGGGCATTTTTAAATGACATTATAAATAGGGGTCTGAATCTGTTAAGAGGGGTTTTTATTGCATTTGAGAATTCTTTGAACAGAAGTGCAATTAATAATTATAGTTTGTTAAAACAGAGCAGATATTCATAGAAAACTGGAAGTAAAATTGGTATATCTGTATGGTGAAACTATATGTAATCAATGTTGCAATATATTCTGATATACAATAAACATGATCTTCAATTTAATTTAAAGCCAGAAATTTTAAGTCTGTGGACTTCTTAATCAAAAACATTAATTTTAGGTTCTTTTTAATATTGAAATTCAAATTTTAAGAGACAAGGTTACAAAAGAATTTTGAAAAAAATTTAAGATATCAAGTAGTTAAATTTTTTCTTCTAATTTTTCCCTTTTTATAAGCTTAAATTATAAAAACTATTTTGACTGTGCAAATAATATTTAAGATAGTGTTCAATGTGAAACAAAGAAAGTTTTATACCTATTATAACCTTCTTTTAACAAAATTTGCACAAGATATGAAAATAATAGACCAACGGCTCCTAGATTGACCACTGAACATAATAGTACCAATAAATAGCTCTTCACAACAAATTATCAGTATTTTTCATACAATTTTGTTATGTACAATGTAGCTATACACTTAGTATAATGAATTATTCAAATAAATACTTTGTAATAACAGGGGAAAAAACTAGGTAAATTATTTCACTACAAATTATTCTTTTATGTCATTTTCCCTATATTTCTCAAATACCCTTGAGGGACACTAAATACAGTTGGCTCTCTGCTTAACGACTTTCAAGGGACCGTGAAAAATCGTCTTTAAGTAGAGATCGCCCTTAAACAGAATTTGTGAAGAAGTAAAATTTCCCATAACGGAGGGGCCGGGACTGGGAAATATAGTCTTTAAATCGAGATCATCGTTAAGTAGAGAGTCGTTAAACAGAGAGCCAACTGTATATACCATTTGACAGATTACTTTTAAATTTAGAACCATTATATGACAAAAAATGAGTACAAATTCTATCAACTGATGAAATCCTTTACAAATATGTCTTATGACAAATTTTCACCAAGGAAATACATATACAAATGATACAAAAGTAGAATACCAGGTCCTTCAATAGCTGCTTGAATGTCAGTTATGTCTTCTTCATTAATGAATACTTTAATTCCCTCAGGTGGATTAGAGGATAATTCCCACAATTCTTTTGAGACTTGCCTAATAACTTGTGGTGAAAGATTTTCAACGTTGGAGCTCTAGAGAATAAAAACATAAATAATTATTTCTAAATTGATTGACTGCTCAATTTTCAAACATATAAAATAACAAAAAACACCCAAGAAAGTTTTTCTGATGCCTTTCATTCATTCAATAATAATAAATTTTGCCATTGTATAGATGATACAAAATTACATCAACATAATTAAGATAACTAAAAGGTGGGAAACTTGAAAAGCTCAACTAGCATACAGACACATACTGAGCTAACATCATAAACTTAATTTTGTATGAAATATTATAGACAAAGCAAGAGCTCTTCATTGAGATCAATAATTAATTAAAATAGATATCTATAAAATATTCAAATGGTGAAAAGAAAAGGAACAAGTGAGCAAAATTATAAATTTAAAATAAACAAATATTCAAACAAAATGAACAGAAAAAGGGTTAAAAAAATATTTATTTTTAAATGAAAATATTCAGTGATGCATTCAATTCACCAGGTTTACAAAAGTTTATCAATTATGTGAATCCCTCTAATGTAGTTTTAAAATTTAAAAAATATACATCATCCTGCGAAGTTTTATAATACAGTGCATTTTCAAATGTAATGGTATTCTGTTCAAGTTGTTTTTCTTGAGCATACCATGGTAAAAATGCTTTAAAGTTTTTTCTTAGGAGAAATAGATTGCATATTCCTATACCATTTTAAACCAGGAACAACTCTCTATACAAATAGGTATGTTTGTTCTGATGACATACAAATGTACAAGATATAACAGGGTCATATACAAATTAGAGTTCAATATTAAAAAAAAGTCTTAAAATTAATGCATTTTATTCAAATTTATAACTTTTAAAACTATAATATTTGATAAACTAGACAGCTTCAAATTTAATATTATGTTAAATGTTAAATCATTGGTTACTTAAGGAAGAGGGGGGGGGGGGGGGAGAAAAAAAAAAAAAAACAGGGTGAAGTAATGAGGGTAAATGAGAACGCAAAATCATATAGTTTCACTTTGAATCTAAATAAGCTTTTAACAAGTTGTTGTATTTATATGAAAATTTGCAAACATACTTTTGGTTATGTTCTACATTTATTTTCAGAAATCTATTCACAACATTTTTTGCTGTAAATATTTAAATTGTTTGTGTTTTCACTTGCTCCCGCACTTCGGGCAAGTGAGAACACGGGTCCCAATAAATCTTAGTTGCTTATAGCAAAATAAGTAGGGCACGGGAAAGAACAGATATTTCATGCTGAACCCAAGGCTATTTTCTTTTTTTCTTTTTACATTCTTTTGTTGGGGAGGCATTTGTTGTTCAAGTTAGCAGTGTCAGAAACGTCCGAATATTAACAAAATAAGTATATTTGTATTATTTGCTTTAGAGTAACAAATGTATGGTAAAAGTTCAAAAAAGTTTTTTCTTTGCCCAGGCCATACTGAATATTGTAGGACCAAAAAGACACAGAAAAAAATTAGTTCACTGCGCCTTCGAGGCCTAGGTTCATCAAGGAATGCTAATAGTCACCTGGTACAAAACGGCAACTCAGAAATAGTGATAACAGAATTAGAAATTCACTATATTCACAAAGAGTTTGTAATGTTTGCTCCACTCACATTTACTAACAGTTAGTCTAAATAAGTTAGTTTATTACAGTTTACTTCTTCAAACGTACAACAACAAAAAAAAACTAGTTTGTTACATAATTTACTATTTTTGAATGTCAAGGAATTAAAAACAATCATCAGCTGTTACAGAAATATGGCAAAAGTTGGTTGGTTATGAAGTTTTTCCAGCTAGAAAACGTATTTTGGCAAGAAAAAACTATTTATATGGCTGTTAAAAATACAAAGGTAGGTTTTTTTCAGTATATGGGACTAGTTCTCACTTGCCCCAACACAAAATTTTTATGGGGCAAGTGAAAACCCTGCAGTACTGAAGTAATATTTCAAAAAAATGGTTTATATATATTTTATCTGTATTCTTTGCTTCTTAATGAATACGTAGGTATTTTCAAAATAACTAAGTGTTGTGGTTAATTACTTATGATTTTTTTTTTTTTTTTTTTTTGCTGGAACTCGAACTTGGGTACCTTAGGTACCTTAAAACGCAAGGGTTTGGTAGGTATAAAAATTTTCAATTTTACAATTATTTTCTGTAAATAAAAGTTATACATAACAGTAGAGCAAGAATTTTCCTATAAAGGAAACTTGAAATTTTCTTAAAAAAGTTAAATTTTTTTTAGGGTTTTAAGCCCACGTTCTCACGTATTGCACTCACCCTATACATATAAAATGTTTTAATATGTTTAAAATGTTTTAATTATACAAACAGTTAATAAAACACAAATAATTTTGCATCTATATACATACATTGTAACAGTTATATGATACAGGAAATAAAAATGAAAGGAATTCAAACATTTTAATATCCTGACAATAGCATTATTTCAATCATCCTCTGTAGGAATGCAAAGCAAAGTTTCATCTAAGATGTCTATTGACTAATATGTCTAATTCATAATTCAGATTCATATATTCTACTAATAGATGACTCAGGAAATCAGAATTTCTATAAGAAAAACTTTTTCTGCTAAAATTTGAAAATTCAACAAATATTAAGTGTTAGTTCATTGGTAGTCTTAATGAAATTTGTCAAATAAACTATTATCAAAAAAGGAAAAAAACATGATTCAATAACAAAATTTTTCCTTCAAAAGCGATTCATAAATATTCAAAATAAAGAAGCTTTGAAAACCCAAAGCATAACAGCTTTATGCTAAATTTCAATAAACTGGATTATTTTAAAAATAAAAAAAACGATCGAAAACTGCATGAAATTTTGATAGAAACATTACACTTGAAAATTTTCTTAAAATAGTAGTTATTTTAGATATAAATATTAGGTTTTTCCCCATAACCATATAATTAGCATCCAAAATGTATAACTGTTACAGGAAATTACCAAAAATCAATGTTTCAAAACATTTTTTATCTAAAATTTTATATATTATAAATGACATTTCATATTACAAGTTTGTGAAATCAACTGATTTTTTGTAGTATGGTTTTAGGGACAAGAATTATAAACAAAAGGTGTGAATTGTTACATGTGAAGAAACCAGGCATTTATACAGAAACAAATGGGAAAGTGCCGATTCAACAGAATTTTTATCTTGGTTCTGTTTCAGTTCTTTTAAGAATTATAAGCAAAATCTACAAACTTCTCCAGGCATTATGTAGGGGGGTGTTTAGACAAAGATATGTGTGAGCTTAGCAGAATTCACTGATGTTTTAGTTGTGTTTGAGCATTTAAAAGAACTATAAATAAAAGCTATGAATTTCAAGTATCACGTCTGGGGGATTTTTACTCTTGGATACACTTCAAGTCTAACCCAAGCTGATGCTCTACCTGGTTAGTTCCCAGTAAACAGATTATTAGTTTGGTGGCTTTTTTTCTGCCATCTTAAGTGTGCCAAAAGGGATTAAAGAAGGTAGCCTATCATAAGGCCTGAAATGGGATGGAAAACATTGAAATTTGTGATAGAAATTTTTTGAGTCAGCAAACAAATCGAACTAATTTTTTATATTACTTATGGAAATTACCAGGTTGAAAACATTTTTTTAATACTTTTATCTACAAACTTTATAAGAATTATCTGCCAAAATAACCATTAAGAAGTAAATCACATTAACAGCAATCCTGAAAGCTATAAACATAAATATGAATTGATTAAATATTCTGAGCAATAAGTAGTTACATTTATTAGCTTTAAACAAATATAACGTGCATTGGAAATCAGCATGTTAAAGCTTCTTATGAAAATGATCAAGAAATAAAATTACTGAGAATAAACAAAAAAAAAAAGGTTTGAAATCATTTAAGCATGAGAAATTTTAAGACACTTTCAAATTTAACTATTTTAAAGGGGAATATTTTACTTTCTAAATTCATGAGTTTTCTAAACGCATCTTACATACCAATTTAAAAACTGTTCAAATGTTTTTGGACGACTGCAGGAAACAGACGACAGCTGATTTAAAAAAGAGATAATCCATAACAAAAACGCTAGCATTCTCCTAATTATCTATTTACAAAAGGTACTTTATTCAGCCTACACCAAACAGATTCATAGCGGAGAAACTGACACTAAACATTCGCCAGCAAAATTCTAAGTACGCAAATACGTAATAAAACTCCGAGATTCATTAACGTTCATTAGTCATTCTCCCAAGTTAATACTACATAAAATAAACTACGAAGAAAATCTAAATAGTGTCAAAAGAAATAGATGAAAGAATAAAACAAAATGCTGACGAAGGGAACTAAATATATATATGTTACAGATTACGGATAATTTTAGAAACAAGCACTTAATAAATAAAGAAAACCTAGCAAACTGTAAGAATAATTTTAGACAATTTTTGCAGCGAGAAAATGTATTTAAGTCACTTCACGGGAAAATAGAGTTATATGAAATGTATAAATTTATTTTACTTACCGTAGACATTCTCCACCCTCCAGCGTAACGTACGTTGATTCCAATCAAAGAAAAATAAAGTTTAATTACTCTTTACTCGTAAATACAGCTATCAGTATTTGTAATTAACAGTACTAAACGTTTACTAAAGTGATACAGACAGCCAAAGACCGTTAGATAGGGTCTTAATTCAAAATTTAGACGTAACGTTGAGAATCGAAAATATCTTCGATCACAGTTAAAGATGAAGTTTATATGCTCCAGGAGCTTCATTCCTGATAACAGTGACTCATACTGATTACGAAAAATCGCAAAGATATGTTACGAAATCCTTATACAATCTCACAAGTCTTCCTTAAAAATCAATTAAATACATTGAAACCACTTTTAGTTTAATAAGTATTGTTCATAAATTTTCACATCGAAATTACAGTAGTCATATCCGTTTCTAAAACCCGTGTATCAGTAATCAGTATGCATTCTGCTGATTCTGAGAATCAGTCCAGTACAGTAAAGACTTCCAAGAAAATTTCGGAAATCTTAATATTTTGTATTATTCCTTGAAATTAATATTTTGTGCAAACTTGATTTTCATTTTTTAAAAATTGACTCTGGTGAAATTAGCGCATGTAATACATAAAAGAATGGAAAGAAAGGGAGGGAGCGTGGGTTAAAGCCTGTTCATATAGCAATCCTTTAGTGCAAGCGAAAGGGTTTGTTCACAGTGGCACACCCAGGGGGGGCAGGAGGCCCTGCCACCCCCCCCCCCAAAAAAAAGTAGAAATATTGATTTTGCATTACAAATATTTTTATTCGTTCATCTCGCCCCACCCCCATGCATTATAAATATTTTTATCTATTCATCTCGCCCCCCCCCAAGAAAAAATCCTGGGTGCGCCACTGTTTGTTCACATAGCAGCCGTTAGCCTTAGCGAAAAAGTATTGAAATATATTTAACCAATGACAAACCTCCAAACGATTAGCAACGAAATTGTTAAGGCCTATGATTGGTTTATTTCCGTCTCAGCGCCAACTTTCCTTTTACGTTTCCAGTACCGGACTCTTATGTGAACAGGCCCTAAGGGCCTGTTCACATAGGAGTCCGTTGCGTTACGTTAAGAGAAAGATGACGTTGAGATGAAAATAAACCAATCATATGCGTTAAAAGTTTCATTGCTAATCGTTTGGAGGTTTGTCATTGGTTAAATATATTTCAATACTTTAACGCTCCGCAACGGACTCCTATGTGAACAGGCCCTTACGATGGCCCCCGCCCTTACTCGTACTGACATAATTTAAACCAATCACAGACCACAATTAGCAATTTCTTTGCTAATCGTTTGGATGTTGCTGTATACCAGACACTGACGTTTAGTTTTAAGCCTAAAAATTGTTTTTATGGTAAATTTACGAAAGAACTTTAAATTATACTTTGCATTAAAATTTATTTATATCATGTACAAATTATAATGAAATGCAATGAAACTTTATATTTTTTCTAAATATGAAAAAAATTTTATGACCTTTATTTTCGCTTATGATATACTATATTATGATACCGTATATCAACCGATTTAAGATAAATGAAATTTTCTTGTTTTATCTTTCTCTCAAGCAAAATTATTTTGATACAGCAAACTTAGATTTGATAATATTTTCTTCTTTTCATATCTATACTGACCCCATGTTGCAACGAGTTCCCCACTTTCACTGATCATAAAGAATTCAAGATTATTTAAATGATTGCCCCGGCATGAAGTTTTTCTCTACCAGATGGGTCTTTTTTTTCCATTTAAAATAAAAATTTATTCCCTTCTGTAAAATATTCGAGAATCGGAATTAGTTACTTCTCCTCGTAATTTAGAGACAGAAACGTGTTCATTAAAGGATGCTTTTGGTGACAAAGCTTTTTATTTATTTGCACACTTGACCCCCGCTTTTATTTTTCTTCAGTTCAGAACCATATTACCAAAGCATCATTTTATTTTCCTGCATATAGTTTTGGCATAAAAACCACGCTCTTAGAAGTATAGATAGCAGCAAACAAATTTGAATCTACCATCGTCTGTCTAAATTTAGCGAGGAATTGAGCAATAAATGTGATTAAAAATGCCCATTATTTAGTAACTTGGAGTCACATTTAGTGAAACTTACTTCATTCTGTTTTAATTCGTTTCAGAGACCCAGAGTTATTATATATCGTGTCCTAACAAATAGGGCCCCATTGATCGCAGTTTTTGTTGCATTATGTTACATACATTCTCAGAATTACAGCATTATATAAACAGAAACTTGGGGGAGGTGGGGGGAGGGTGCAAATGGTACATCGTCCACGAAAATCTAAAACTTCTTCCAATAATGAAAATGCTATTGCGCATTTCGGAACATTGATATTTGTGACACGCTTGATATCTGCGACATATTAGAAGAAAAAGAATGAGGAAAGCATTTTATATCTTTTCTAATGAGTTAATTTTTTTGTGTGTAACAATGACAAGAGATAACGATGACATAAATAATTTAGATATTTTGTAGTAGAGATTTTCTCCCTAACTAGTGTCACTTGTTTTGATGTTTGTATTATCTAATTTACATATGTTTATGTTCAAAGACCCATAATACAGTTAATTTTATCTCTGCAATATAGTTTTAAATTGTGAATCCCAGTGAAGATAGCATATACATTCGAGAGAGAGATTTTCGGTACAGTTTCTCGGTATTTCCGTGTAATATGAGGGCTGTTGATCAAGTTTGCATTTCAGAATTTCCCCTCTTCCTCCAGAAAACATTACAACTTCTTCTACTGCAGTGGGTCAATGGCTAGGGCGCTGGCATTCAGTTCAGATCCTGTGGGTTCGAGTCCCACTGTTGGCATGGATGTTTGTAGCCGTTCGGAATCGGTTTTAAACTGTAGGTCCTGGTCTAATAAGTTCTCGTGTAGCAAAAAGTTATTCTTAGCGCTCCAAACCAAACCAATGAAAACTACCTCGATGACTGACTTCGACTGTTATATTTTGTCACCTGCATGGCGAGGTTTTCAATAACATCAAAACTAAAATGTTAGTGTTGGACATTTTTAAGAAAAAGTATGTTAAAACATTAAAAAAGGTTTTTATTTGCTCCCTTTTTCTAGAAATATCATATCTATTTTATTTTTTGCAAGTCTTTTTTACCTTTCCTCAAAAAGGAACTATTTTTAAAATTTGTATTACATATGTTTACTATCAGCGTTACAGGATTGGGGAAAAGGATTCCTAGGACAATCAGGTGTTTAAAGCGTTAATAACGTTCGTCTATTACGTTATTTAACTATTCACTTCCTTTCAATAAAGGAAAAAACTTCAATAAATATAAAAATCTGGAATTTATAAACATAATTTTTTCCGTCTGACTAAATAAATATGCATGTTTAAATATATTTGAGTATTTTTCAAAAGCTAAGGTGTGATTATAGTAATTAAAGGATTTAATTACATTCTAATAGCATATATCGGTGGGTTGTAGTGAAAGCTATGATTTGTATTGGTTTTTACCGCACAATTCTCCTGTTTACATGTGAGGTGAGACAGGCTGAACCCTAGCCAGGAGCTGACGTGGGCTTAAAATAATTTCTAACTCGGGCGGAATCGGTCCCAGTTAGCTCTTTTGTTCCCACTGAGATTAGGTTAAAAGGTAAACAAATTAATGGGAACGAACTATTTTTAAAATCGAAATTCGTGTGTTTTTGTGCACAGAATATATTTTCGTACCCAGAAAAAGAAACATCCCTTTTGTGAGGAATTATAGAATAGTTACATGCACTCGCATTTAGGAAACTAATCCCTGATTATAGAAAAGAGTGGGGAATGTACTATTTAGACACGGGTAACCTGAGTTTTCTAAAGGATTCAGGCAAAATGAAGAAAAAATTATGGAGCTTGATCTCCCCCTCAAATAAATAAATAAATAAAAATTGGATGCACCACTGTTATGGGCAAAAATATAGAATTTACAGTTTTGAATAATTTCCAGTAATGGAGTGTAGTGACGCATGGTCAAATTTGTTAATTGCTTTCTCCCCATAACCTTAAAACAATTAGTTGTGACGAAATTAATCGGTACCCTTAACTAGCAAATATATACACCTCCAGCGTATACAACAGCGTTTTTACCTAGACGAAACCTAGGTCCAAGGCTAATGGGTATATACATTTGCAATTCTGTTCCTTCCCACAAGAATATGTTCCATTCAATTTTATTCAGGCGACACGTCCTTATTAAGATTTTTTTTTTTTAATTTTGGCTTGTACTATTTAACATATTTTACTTTCATAATTTACTTTGCATCTCTTAATAACTATCGTCACTACAATTAGTTGGAATAGAAAAGAAAAACAGTTTATACTTTCAAATTAAGGTATAATTAATTTTATCATCCAATGATTCATAAATTTTTACCATAGTGAGATTCTAGTACATCAGATATTAGTAAATTGAAATGACGTTGCTTGTCAATAGATGGCAGCACCAAAGATAGATGCATTTCTATCATAGTAGATTTCATGTCTACTCCAGATAGGTAAGTGACAGCGATGAAAAATATCATGACGATTTTATAGGACGTAATTATTTTAAGGGTAAGAGTATCGACCCAGGATGATGCGGATTTCATTCCAACTTTGTTCATTTTTATTCAGAGGAACAATCTTAAAGTCCGTTGCAAGAGATGGTATCGCCTCAACTGCCTTTCAGAGTAAATGTTGGGACCCCATCATGAGAAAATGCCCCCCCCCCCCCCCCATGTAGAAAATGCATTATAAATTACTATGTGGTCTAGGCAAAAATTTCGCACGAGAATAAAATACTATTAATTTTATAGCGAGGATGGTGGTTTGTAATAGGATGAAAGAAGAACTGTTCATTTGTAGCCATTGTTTAGTTTTCAAATAACAATGGTGCGTAAGGATAGTACAAAACAGATTACAAAACACCTTTGGAAACACTATTGGAGGTGAAGCGTAACACAGAGCAGGGGAACAAAAGATATGTACACGTCAAAACAATTTGTGGATAATATCAAAAGTTAAGTCAGTGGCGTAGCGAGCATAACTGGCGCCCGGGGCACGATACCTTTGTGGCGCCCCCCCCCCTGAAAAACATATAGTAATATAATATATAGACCCTATATTGGCACCCTCGATAAACATATAATAACATAATATATAGACCTTATATTGGCACTTCCCCCCCCCCCGAAAAGCATATAGTAACATAATATATAGACCTTATGTTGGTGCCCTCCCCTAAAAACATATAGTAATATAATATATAGACCTTATATTGCGCCCCCCTCAAAATAATATAGTAATATAATATATAGACCTTATATTGGGGCCCTCCCCTGAAAAACATATAGTAATATATAGACCTTATATTGGCATCCACCTCGAAAACATATAGTAATATAATATATGGATCTTACATTGGCGCCCCTCTGCGAGTGGCGCCCGGGGCATGATAGACCCCCTTGCCCCCCCCCCC
>OU015492.1:6551769-6571769 GCA_907164885.2 Dolomedes plantarius | reverse complement strand
AAAAGCACTTGCTTTAAAAAATCCAAAGCAAAAAAGTCCGTTTATTAGACTTTGAAAAAATAAAACCGAAAGTTACAATGCTATAGCCCTGATTTCTATCTTTTTGGTAATGTGTTTTTTTCTTTCAAGAAATTTATCGGTGGATTTCAGGGTATGATTGGTACATTTTCATTCAGATGGAGCGAAGTCTTCGAAGAATTAAGAGTTGGACTGATGTTATTTCTTTTTTATGGGGACCAGGGATCTTCAACCTCGAATTTTTCAATTTTCAGTTTTCAACTTTATATCCAAAAAGATAATAATTTGTATCCATTTTTTATTATATTGAATTAAAAATAAGGAAAATTGAATTAAAAATATTGGAATTCAAAATAAGGATTTTTTTGTCCGAATATTGACTGGTTTTCAAAAATAATTTCAAAATTTCTAACATTTTTCAAAATTCTCTATGTGCATTCCTAATCAGTTAAAAATCTTAGTTTTTTTAATATAAGTTTACCGAACATATATAAACATAACTGTGCAATTTTTTTTTTTGTAACTCAAAAGCCAAAAATAAATATTTTTAAATCTGCCTTTTGTTTTCTTTATTTTTTCCCATGTTTTCACTTTATTTCATGGTCTATAAATTTCATAAATATTTGTGATTTCAAATAATGATGCACAGGTTCGTGAAAAACATTTCAATTAACAATCCTGGGAAATTTTGAAGAAAACAGAAGAAAAGTAATGCGCATGGAGCATTTTGAAATATTCTAGCATTTTTGAAGAATTTTTTGATAAACAAGTCTTATTCTTCCACAAAATATTTATTTGTGAATTCTAATTACCTTCAACGTAGTAGGAAAGAATATTAATTATTCTCATTTTGTATACAACAGTAAAATATTGAAAAATTAAAAAAAACGAGGTTAAAGGCCCTTTGTACCCTTAAACATAGTAGTCATAATGGTATTTTAGTAACATGTAGGAGTCCTTTTAGCAATCTTTACCTCTTTGATTTCAACCCAAATCCTCCGTCATCTGTTGGGTCTCTCGCTATTCACGGAGATTCCAGCTGATCTTCAATATTGCTCCTAAAAGAAGTTGTTTAATTAAGCATTATACTCTGTTCACGTTATTTATAAATGGGCAATCTTAATCAATCATCCCTCCATTTTTTTTATGTTTCAATGTTTGCTTAGATTACAGCATTTTTGGTTCATTTGTCATCGTTCAAAATACTTGATCACTTTTATTTCCTCGGCTTAATCATATTACCAAGGTAATGAAGTTTTTCTTAAAGATTTTTTTCCCCTCTCGGCCGACAGATGGCAGCAATAAAATATGAAATGGACCCACCCTTTAATACAGTCGTAGTTTATTCCTCATTTAATTTAGACGAAGACTGGTGGGCGCGGTGGCCCAGTTAGTTAGATCAGCGGCCCAGTGATCTGAACGTCCCTGGTTCGATGCTCGTCGCTGCAAATCCACCGCCACTAATCCACCGTTCACTAATGGTGGCCGGGGCACGTAAAATAGGTCGTGGCTACAATGTCCTCGAAGTTCTCAAATTTGCCTCTGGAGGTGCGGGGTCAAGTGTTCCGCTCTCGTCACTTGACTCGGTTCAAAAATGAAGTCAAGTCGGACTTCAGCCCTAGTGGTACCTCGCCTTAAAGGGAAGCTGCTTACTACCCTTACTACCCAAGGACCTAGGATTTGAGGACCTAGGTCCTTTGGACTTGTTGTAGGCTTTCCTACACCAAGGGGATTGGAAACAACACAACACAGACGAAGGCTAATAGAAAAAATTCCTTTCTTTAAATTAGGCGACCTCTGGCCAGATTGTAAAGAAATTTGTTTTAATCTGTTCCTGCTCCTTTCAGGGGTTCAATTACTGTATTATTGTACACCTGTTTTTTTTCTTTCCTGTATTGAATAACTGACAAACAAACTTTAGTATTTTAATTCTGCCTTACGAGATTTTCGACTAAACGAATACTTGTACGGTTCGTAAAAAGAAGATTGGCTTCCAGTGAATTGCTTGTGCAAAATTTATTGAATGTTAAATTACTAGGTCACAAGCAAGATTAAAACACTTTTCGAGCTTTAATTTTAGAAAGGGTCTTAACGAGAAGCCCAGGTTGTGACTAATGAGAAGTACTTTTCAAGATGCAATGCTTCAGATTCTGTCAGGAATAAACAGGATAAAGGAGAGATAGATATTTATTACAAATCTCATGATGTTTTGCGTACAATTTATAACTGAGAAATTAAATTTTCAGAAAAAATTCAATTTATTTACTAATGAAACCATAAAAATTTCTGTCGTTCATCACGAACTAACGATTGGGTATTTCTAAAAGAAAAAGCAACGAAAAGTTTAAACGGGACCTTCTTTTCTGGCACGACAGCCCTGGCCCTCTATAGTACTTTACTTTAATGATGTCAAAATAAATTCCGACTCCATCAGCGTAACAAAGGGGTGGTCTGTTCCTTTACCATTTCCTCATTGGAGCAGTATTTTACGTACACACACACACACTTCTAAACAGTAAAATTTCTCTCGCCACCTAACCCTCAAAACGGCCAGTCTATTTCGGAGCATTTACTTGGCACCATAGAGAAATCCCGACGGCCACCTCTCAAACCGGCCACTATTTTTCGCAACCATGACTGTCCGCCATGAAGAAGTTTCACTCTCTCTCTCTATCTATTTATCTATCTATCTATCTATCTATCTATCTATATATATATATATATATATATATATATATATATATATATATATATATATATATATATATATATATATATATATATATATATATATATATATATATATATATATATATATATTATATATATAAAGTTTTTTTAGAGTTTGCAGGTTACCAAGGGGGATAAAAATTCCTATCCTTAAGTGGCATAGCTTTGAAATGCTAAAATTCTTTTAGAAATGATTTTCAGAGGAATCTAAACCAAATATATCTTGCGGGCTTGCATAAGTGCATTAAAAAAGGGCAAAATGTGTTTAAACATATCGATGATTTAAAAAAAAAATAAAAAAAATGTACTTTTTTAAAGGTGTTATTCCGAAAATCTCAAGTACTTTAAATAATTGTTTCTTCTTGCACACTTTCTAAAATATTTGGATGAAATTAAAAAAATGAATAATTTCCTTCCATTACTTTGTATCTGTCAGTATGGTATGTTGGGAATAATCCCACAAAAATATTTTATCGAGTTTTTATTTTCTTTTTGAGAGATAATTCTATTTTGTTCATAATCTACCTTTGCAAAAAAACTTATAAAAACTCAAATAAAATCAGTACTTATAACTGAAACATATTTTGAAATTTGTCATTGAATCTAAAGAAAAACTTAAGTTTCATTTACGTAATGATCTTTGATTGGTTAAATAGATAATTTAAAGCATCATAACTTATTATGTTAAATTTCAAGTCTCATTTTTGTACTTATTTTGGATTTAATAAAACAGTCATTATTTTGTTAAATCAAATATTTTCCTAATATCTAGTTAGATTTAGCGCTAACATTTAAGTCTCGGGCCAAGTGGCGGCCCCATCAACCGCGACGTACCAACAATAATTTTAAAATTTTGAATGCATTTTTCTTAGATTGTTGTATAGTTTTTTTGGTGTAATTTAAAATCTTTGTCAGCATCTTGAAATATACATATTCATGTCTCATTCCATGTTTTTCATACACAGCTTCATTTTCTGAAACTAGATGGCGCCACTATAAGATGAGAAATATTTATTAAGCAGTGTTTCGGTCCCTCTCTTTAGTTTCTGCAATTCAACATCATAAGTAATTTTCCTTAGAAGTGTTGTTGTTCATGGACTATTTTTTAGGTTACCGTAAGAAATATTTCGAGGTGGAAAATGTTGAAATTTTCAATTTATTATTATGTTAGTCTCTTTCTAGGTTTTCAACTTTTACTATGAAATTTCCTTTTAGAAAGTGTAGAATTCACGTAAAATAAATTCAACTAATCTAAAAAAGCTCAAAATTTCTCTCTTTTTGTTAAGGGGACAATGGATCTTCAGCCTCCTAATTTTTCAAATGTTCAATTTGTCTCTCTATATATTGAGTTTGAAAAATGTAGTATGACGAATTTTCTAGCCTTAATTTATAAAATATTTATTTTTAATTAATTAATTTATTTATTTTTTGTGGGTGGGAGGGGGGTCACCAAAATGTTTGCTAAATCGAAGGAAATAAATTCATTCAGAATTTGAATCAAGAGTCGTTAAAATTTTTAGCCTTTAGACTTTTAAATGTATGGCTATTGCTTTAAGGTGACAGGGGAGCTTCAACCTAGAATTTTTTAATTTTCAACTCTGTATATAGAATGAGCATAATTAAAATTAATTTTTTTGCAGCATTGAAGACACTTAGAATTCAGAAATAAATATTTTGTAAAATAATAGGCCCTGCTTTCGGAAATATTCTAAAAAAAAAAGGCTATCTTTGTTGAAAATTCTCCGCGTGCATTTATTTTCTTCTGATTTCTTCCAAATTGCTCAAGATATTTAATGGAAGTGCTTGTCATCTGTGCATCATTCTTTAAAACCACAAAAATTTTCAAATTTATAGACCATGAAATAAAGTAAAAAGATGCATAAACATAAAAATAACACAGATTAAAAGATATATATTTGTGGCTTTAGATTCATACTAAAAAAATCGATGCGAAATTATGTTTACATAATATATCGTAAACTTCTATTAAAAAAATTAAAGTTTTTAAATAATATGGAATGTGCTTAGGGCATTTTTAAAAATGCTCGCATATTTGAAAAAGTTATTGAAAAACAGGCATTATTATGCTAAAAAAATCCTTATTTTGAATTCTAAAGGTGTTCAATGTAATAAAAAGAAAAGTAATTATTCTCCTTCTGTATACAGATATAAAAATTTAAAATTTAAACGTTTGATATTGAAGCTCCCCCGTTTCCTTATAGCAACAACCATAAATTTGAAAAGTTAATATCTAATAATTTTAATAACTCTTGATTTCAATTCTGAATGTATTTATTTTCCTTCGACTTTCGCAAACATTTTATGCAAAAAAAATCTTATGTATTTTACAAATAATTATATAATAGAATGTTAAAGACAAGAAAATTCATCGTATCATATTTTTGAACCATAATAAGTGAAATTATTTTCAAACATGAAATATTATTTTAGTATTGACAACACATGCAAATCTCAGTAAATTTTCAACTGAAAAAAAATTGCAGAATATTTAAGACGTATAAAAATATTGAATATTTGAAACTTTACCTCCTAGTAATTGAAGAAAAGAGAGAAAATAACCTGATAATAAATATTACGTAATCAAAGTCTTACTGTGCATTCCAAATATAGATGGCAGCACTAAACTAAACATTTGAGCCGCTCTCTTGCAAAATCGATTTACTCTATAAAACAAAAAGTAGAGACAAGGAATAAAACAATACACATCACTTTTTGAAATTCCCTTTAAAATATAAATTCAAACACACTTTGTAGAATGTATTATTGCATATTGATCTATTATCGAACAACATACAAGATAGAATATCCTTGGAGTAATCGTTATTATTACGAGTGTTAAAATTTTTGCGTGACAAGTGGAGTGAATCTATTTGACGAGTGAAAAAAAGTAATTACATCCAAATCAGTCTTCAAAATATTTTATATTGCAAACAAAACTTTTAAATTGTCTAATAACTCACAAATACCTGTTTCAGAGTTCAGCAGTTAGACTGTAACCTATGAATTATTTAACTTTTTTTTTTTTTTTTTTTTTAAACTAAATAATTGACCGTTATCATCCAATTTCTGGGTTCGCATTGCCTAATGTTGCAATTATTATTTAGGTTAGAGTATGGAGTCAGTTGGATTGGCTTCTGAAATAAACTATTTATTATTCGGTGGCCAAAAATAATTTTGTCTTTGGCTGTTGTTGGTCCTTATTACTAGAGAAGTTTTTAATGGTCATAAAATGTTAGGATATCCATAAAGTGTGTGGACACTAAAATGGCAAAAAATTCATAGAGTAGAGTAAATCAATTTGGCTTGTGAATGGCTAATTTTTCACTAAGCGGGTATAAGCTACATGGGATATTGATAATTTCATTAATTTTTATTTTTCAATTTTAACTATTGTTTTCTACGATTAATCATTGCACAAAAAGGAAAGAATACATTCAGATTTTTAAAAGTAATTTTTCAATGTTTCCATGAAATATGGTTAATTTCAATAAATTGAGTAGACAAGAAATGGAATACTGTGTGGGGGACTTGCAAAGAATATTACATTTGATGGAGACATGAAGGTTTAGAAACGTTGATGTAAATGCACAAGTGCAAGTATATGGCCGCAAATCAACTTCCCCTAAAAATATTTTTAAATGATCCAGTCGCATATTTCCATCATTCTTCATTGTTATTTCTTCAAATTCTATTCCTTCATTTTTTTAAAATTTTGCTATTATGTCGTGTTTGAAAAAAAGTTTTAAAGTTCTCAGTCGAATACAATGTGTGTTCTTTTTTTATTTACCAGATATAAACGTAAAAAACAAAACAAATATTAAATAATTTGTCTTTTATAACATACCAAAAAAATTGAATTACTTACACACACACCTTATATATATATATATATATATATATATATATATATATATATATATATATATAAATAATATGGGCAATTGTTAAGTTTGTTTCTATCGGTTTCAAGAATCCCTTAGATCGGGGCCAAAACTTGCAACTCATTATGTTTATTATTTTCCTGACATTCCAAACTTTTTCGTTAAATAAAATTCCAATATCCTTCTAAATAAATATAAATTTATTTATAAATTTCTGTAGAGAGTAATAAAAAGAGTTTTGGGTCAACATTAAAAAGATAATTATTTTAGTTTTCTAAGAAAATTATTCACAAATAATTATTTAAAGCTTTTAATCAAATCCCTTTAAAACTCGGTTTTCTTTCAAAGCTTTAGAGATATACTGTAGAATTAGAAAATTGAATTATATTATACAGTCTTCTACAGAAAGTATTTTTTAAAATTTGTATACCATAAATACTGAAAGTGAAAGAACGGATTGAAACCTCTAACTGCTGCTGCCATCTATCGTAGAAAATTCGAAACAGTTTTTTTCTATGACTTTATTTTAGCAAGACGTAAGAAATTTACGTTAGAAAACAATTCATTTAATTATTTACAACCATTAATTTATTTTAAATAACTTTTTTTTAAATTTTCTTCTTTTTCTTTGCTTATTCAAAATTTTACTGAGAAACCTTGAATGTTTCTTCATAAATATGACAAATTGAATGATACGCATTTGGATATGATGGACTTTTAAATTTTTATTATAATTAATATATATATATATATATATATATATATATATATATATATATATTTATAGAAAAATTGTAAGGGATATTTTTCTAGACAAAATAATGTAGAAGAAAATATTCAAATTAAAGGTAATAGGACATACTAAAGAATATAGCACAGTTAATATAGTACAGTTTGAGGAACATTGTATCTTTTATTGTATTTTAATATTTTTTTGGGATAATGTCCAATCGTCTGCCGCATTAGTAAGAAAGAGAAATATTTTTTTTGGTCTATTTCGTTGTTATGCCCGGACGATAAATTTATTTAAAGTACCAGAAAAAGAAATCACGTGATCAGAATTTTATAAATTAAATTCTAAAAATTAATCTTTAAAATTTCACCGAAAATCAGAAAATGGAGGTAAAGATTCGAAAAAAAATCTCATTTTGAAGGAATTTTTATGATCTTTCTCGCGATATAAACTTTATAACCCTCAGATTATTATTTTAAATGCAAATTTTAAAGAATGCTACAAAAACAGCTTAAAAATTTAATTTTTAAAAATCTAGAAAGAATTTTTCAAAAATCTCTCTTAGTGCACCCCTACACTATAAGAAGAATCGCCCTGCAAAATTTCAGCCCTTTAGGTCCAGCGGTTTGGTCTGTGCGTTGTATGTCAGTCAGTCAGTTACGGAACTGTTTTATTTATATAGATTACATTTGAAAACACACTAAATTTTTAGGTAAATATACTTAAAGCATACGCAACTTTTAGGTTTTTAAATCATTTAAGAGTTTAATCAAATATTCTCTATAAAAGCAATATAATTATCGCCGCAAAGCCTACAAAAAGCGCCAAATTGGGAAAAAATCCAAAATGCTGGGCCTGGCCTGGTAAGTGTCTTCACTTACCAGGCTAGTAAGGCTCATTGGCCTGGTAAGTGTCTCATTGGCCTGGTAGGTGTCTTCACTTACCAGGCCAATGAGAATTAATGAGGCCAATGAGAACATAATTTCTCTTACATTTTAACGATGATTTGAAACAGGACAGCAGAGACAATTTAGAAGGAAAGTTGAAAATACTGAACAAAAATCTCTTTAAAGCTCTTTTGTCCCGAAGTTACGAAGAGTCTGTGGGTTAGAGTTCCACTCTTGGCATGAATGTTTGTAGCCGTTGGGAATCGGCTTGAAGCTGTAGGTCCCGTTCTAATGAGCCCTCGTGTAGCTAGCAGCCCCCCTCCCCCCCAAAAAAACAAAAACAAAAATAAAAAAACAAAACCGTAGCGCTTTCAACCAAACCAAACCAAATCAACCAATTCAAACCCAAATTAATGATCATTCGGAAGAAAAAGCCCCATAGTAATAATAATAATTATTATTATTATTATTATTATTACTTCTTCTTTTCAAAACGATTGCAGATTTAAGCAATTTTTTTTTTTTCAACTGGGAACAAGAAAAATTTTAACTCCCAATTTTTTGTTCCAATTCTGAAAATCCCCGTATTTCTGCCGGTTTCTGGCACTTTGAGAACGAAAAAAAAAAAAAAAAAAAAATCCCTTTTCTGCTTAATAATTTCTAATATGTTTTCTGTGACGCTGACTCGCTGCGCCGCGGCGATTTCGCAGCTAGTAAGGCCAATGCAAGTTGTAAAATTTCGTTCATTTTTTTTAAAGTTTTCTTAGCCTTTTATGCTTGCTATTCAGTTTTCTTTTGTAACTATTAAGTTTATTTGAAACTTTCAATTAAATCTGATTATCACAAATAGTTTGTTTATTCAAATAACAAAACCCATTTTTGTTTCTAAAAGGATTGGTTGAGAGAGTCCACGACGAATTTTTTTTTTCTTTTGACAAGTGGTCCTTGATCAACAAAGGTTAAAACCAACTGGTATAGGCGAACCGGCAACACTCCCTAATGCCCCTCTCCCCCCCCCCCCCCCCATTTTGACCTCGCACCCCTATGGGATTTGAAAAATGTACCTGTACAGAATACCTGTAAATATCTTTATTTCTTAATCTATTCAAGGTATCCCACTACGTTCGGAGCCCTTTTTTTGAAAAACTGTACTTGGGAAAATTTTTATGTTATTTTTCGAAAGAATATAACACCAAAACTCGAAAACAATGAAAAAATAGATATTAACGATGCAAATTTTTACAAAATTGAGGAAATTGGGTCGAAATTTAGCAAATTTTTACAAAAACAGCTCTAGCGTTAACAAAAAAAAAAAAAAAATTATGCATACAACATTAACTTCATGTTGTATGCATAAACACATACCTTTGGTCTTATGCACACATACCTTTGGTCTTATGCATAAACACATACTTTTGGTCTTATGCACGTAAGTACCTTCTAAGTGTAATGACCTACAAGCTAATCGATATCTCAAAATCTAAAAAAAAATACAGGTCATTATATGCAATTACATGTAAAATTTTAGTAATTTTCCATGCAATTTTTTATAAATTTTGCTATAAATCAACAAATAATATACCTAGAACCAAATGTGTAGTCCATTACATTCTTAGTACTATGAAAAACATACGTGAAAAATTTCATAGACATATCACGGTTAGATTTTGATTTTTTGCAAGAGTCGTTTACATTTTTGAGGAAAAATAAGTTCTTCAGAAAACACGATTAAAGTTTTCAACTTGCATTGAAATTCATAGCTGTTGCTGATCTTTATATCGCTATCATTTCATTCCTAATGATCGTATAAAAAAAAAAAATAAAAGCAGATTTAGAAACATAAATTTACAATCTTTAAAATAAAGGAATAAAAACAATTTCGGAAATTTTCGTCAAAATCGATGTTTTAAAACGTAGTCGGATACCTTAAGTTGTTTCTTTGAATAAATTTTACTTATGTTACTGGAGCTTTGTAGCGGTGTATTGTAAGAAGCACAACTGGCGACATAGTTTGCTTTTCCTAACCCATTGGTATTTTCTTGTCTTTTTATACAGAAAAAAAAATTTAAATCCTCCTACTAGACCCCCATATTTCAATCCTAATTTAGTGTTTTGTTTTTTAAAAATACAGCTTCATTCTAAGATTATTATTAACGAACTAGCCGCTGCGCGACCAGCATGGCCGCTTTTAGTTTTATATTTTCTTTTGCAAAACAACTCAACTGAAAGAAACCTATGTAAGGAATGTTACTATTACCTGTCATCATGAATATACGTTGTTAAGTGGTAGTGTGATCTCAGGCAAAAAATTTATAATCATTGCAAAATTCTCTATAAGGATGATTCTAGAACATCGCGATTTAAAAAATATGAATTTCCATTACTTCAGAACAGAGTTAAAGATAATACTGAGAAACCCAACAACAAAGATTTTAAATATTACACTCATCTCTGTATATATATATATATATATATATATATATATATATATATATATATATGTATACTAGCTGAAAACCCGCGCTTCACTACGGAGTACATTCAAATTAAATACAACGGTCAACGTATGCAATTTATGCCAAAAAATAAATATATATATTTATAATAAATGCTGGTTACAAACCCGTCCGACGGGTTTGTAACCAGTTGCGCCGTGTGCGTGGCTCCATTCAATTACATAGGTTGCGACTCATCACGGATTGGTTTGTGATTTGAGTCAGTTATCAGTTTCTTTTGAGTTGCTCCGTGTGCAGACGGCCTTAGGGTTAAAGAAGCTTCTTAGTTACAGACGATACTTGAGTTTCAAGCTCAGACGTGTGCGCGTTTCCCATAGTTTGGGCACTCTACTTGTAGATTAACTTCCAATAAATTAAAGGTCTTCCAATAATACTATTAACTCAAAACGAAATGCATAGAAACATGCAGCGCTTGTGCGCTATAAGCTGTTGGAACGAGTGGACGACGAAAAGACTTTTGTTTAAAGCGCTCGTTAATGGGAATCTCACTCTTAAAACGAACTTCGTTGCTGTTGTAAAACTTTGGACCGAGTGATAAAGAAGAAAAAAAAATAATGAAAAAAGTAAAAGGCGTTTTGATTTGTGAGTCACGTCCTGTTCTTTTTTCAAGCAATTATTATAAGACTGAAACAAAACATCACCTCTGAGCCGAGAAGTAGGGGGGGGGGGCAGAAATCAGGCATCAAATCCTCCGAAAGCAGACGTCAACACCTTAAATCCTCACCTCTGTGGCAAGAAACAAGGTAAAATGATAGAAAAAAAAAATCCTGAAAAGGTATATTAAAGAGGCTCACGCAACCGCCTTATCATGTCCCCCATGCTTTTTGGCCATTGGAAATTGTTTCAAGTGTGACAACCAATATTTTGGAGAGAGACCCCCCCTCCCCCCGTCCGGACGCTAAAATGGGGCACGTAGAACATAAAATCTCGCTTCTCCCATATAATGCGGAGCGTCGTCTGGCGAAGGCAAAACCGAAAAAGAAGAGATCTAACCGGACCACGTAATTGCTCTAAATGCGTGTAATCTCGCGTTACGTCGGGGGCCCTCCCGCGGGGCCCCTTTTCTCGCCGGGTGTCAATCACTGTCAGCCGGCCCCGCCCGTGGGTCCTTTCTGGGTATTTAGGGGCCCCGTGGTTATTATTTTTCTTTCATTGCTGGCAACGGAGACGCGGATGTGGCGGGAATGTTGTTGTAAGTTTTGATGTTCCCGGTGGCACCTTGACGAGCCGGCCTGTCGTCGCTCTGACACTCGGGTGCCCAGGGAAGGAGTACCGGGTTCATGGGAATACCCCCTCCCCTACTCTGGCTAACAGACAGGAAAATGCCTCCAAATTAAATATTGCCTTGCATTGGGATTCGATGAGTAAAATTACCAGATTTTGCAACGAAAAGTAATCAAGTTACTCATACTGGGTTTCAGTTTTAAGGGACTAGTGGACTTGTCATTACCAGTCAACAGATTCTCCAGCCGCTTCGCTAATCACCATGATCAAAACCTGGTGCCAACATCTTAATAATAGCTTCACGTATTAAAATAATAAATGAAATTAATATAATGAATCAATTTAATATTCAAATTTCGGCCAGATGTAATGAAATGAAGTAATCGGATTTTGAAATGAAAAACGATAAACCAATTTTCCTTCGTACATTTTCTCAAATCAGGGTTTGGTGCAAGGTCTTCACATATAACAAAATTTTAGTGCTGATTGTTCTGTCTAAATTTGCTCGTCCATATTATTACAGACAGATTGTCACTTAAAAAGAATAATTAGTATTCGGTTCGTGATGAAGTGCCGGTTCACCTTTATGGTGTTCCCATAAAAATAAGAAGCCAACCAAAGTATCAATTTTAGTCATCGTCTATATTAGAAAATGGTCGGTCTGATTTTTCACCCTCAAACGGTACAGTGGTTTGAGACGAAATGGTACCCCTATCTCTTTATGAGGTTTTTCGTAGAAATAAGTACACAATAAACATTTTTGTTGTATAATAGCATTTATTGATAATATTTTACATGAAATAAAACGCTTTTTTGTAGAAAAAATGACGAACCAATTGCAATTTTGCTAAACAAAGAAAATCTCTTTGGCATTTACATAGAATGTTGTATATATTAGGTCTAATATGTAATTTAGCCTAACTAGTTTTAGAAGTTAGTAAAACCAATTTTCCGAGCACAAAAATTATAAAAAATAACATATACTGACATTTTTGGCCTTCAAAATCGAAATAAATTAAAAATCGAAATTAAATTTTTTTAAAAAGGACTAGCGTTTATGAATGTTTTTCAACAAAGACACTCGTATTTACTTAGGCTCAGTGCACACGAGCGATCCGGTGTCGTTGCGGCTCCGCAGTTGCGATCAAGCAGTACATAGAGTTGAACTAACCGACTCACACGGACGAAGGCGTCTTCCGACTCCGTCCAATTTAAAACTCATTGTCAAGGTATGAGTGAAAAGTCGTCTGCGGTGTCCAAAATTGTCAAGCATCTATCAGATATTCAGATGTTAGTTTGTTCAGCAGCAATAAATGTGAGTAAGCGAAAGTGCAGCTGCTCTTTCACTGCAAAGGAGAGCTAATTCTTTCATTTAATTTCAATTCCGTGTGAGTCGGTTAGTTCAACTCTATGTACTGCTTGATCGCAACTGCGATGCCGCAACGACACCAGATCGCTCGAGTGCACCGAGCCTTATTCCTATAACTAGTAGGGTGGTCTAGTAGGTCTATCTGGTAGGGTTCCTTGTCAACTCGATCTCTTGCAATGAGAGGGGAGAGTGCGGGAGGGGGAAAACACACCCTTGGGTTGGATCCGACCCCCTTTGTACCGCTCGAGGGTTAAATGAAAAACTGGCGACTCTCGTTTCAAATCTACTCTTTCTATAGGAGCGTCTTCATTTTAAACATATTTGATACTTCACGTTAAGAAAATTTGAAATTAAACGAAAGAGTTAGCTCTCCTTCGCAGTGACAGAGCAGCTGCACTTTCGCTTACTCACAGTTATTGCTGCTGAACAAACTAACATCTGAATATCTGACAGATGCCTGACGATTCTGGACACCGCAGACGACTTTTCACTGATACCTTAACAGTGGGTTTTAAATTGGTCTGCTGCTGTTACAAAAGTCTCGCTTGAGTTTGACCGACCTACGTATAAAGTGTAGTTCGTGCACTCTTGACGACAATTTGTCGTTTTATGCAATAGCCTCTCATTAGCGACAGCACCTAATTGTGTTTTGTTACCTCATCGTGTTAACAGGTTAGTGTTTGCTTTATTTTGTAAATAGATAATAAATTGGTTTGTGCCGGTTCCAAAATTTAGAAGTGTGTTGAAATTTAGTAGTGCGCGTTTATTTCGAGCCTACGCCTGGTCAACGTAAATGGTTTCACGAACCACTTTGGCTACGCATCTAATTCATTAGTCAAGGCAAGTTATGTGATAGCAAATTTAATTGCTAAAAAATCAAAGACGGTGATTTTATTAAAGTATGTCTGGAGGGCGTAGCAGACACATTTTATCCCGAAAAAAAAAAAAATCTGTTATTAAAGATATTGCGGAAACCATCGAGAAATGTTTGGAATCTCAGTGTGTTACGTTTAGTTAACTTTTATTCCCTAACTGAGATTATGCTACCGATACGGCTTAACTTGTCATATTTAAACTGCAACGCCCCACCACCGCAATTAAAATGTAAAAGTAATGTCTCTTGCATTTTCTTCAATACACTCCTCCTCCATCCTATCGATGGCCGAATGGCTCGGGCGCTGGCTTTCGGTACCAGAGTCCGTGGCTTCGAGTCCCACTCTTGGCATGGATGTTTGTGGCCGTTCGGAATCGGCTATAAGCAGTAGGTCCCGGGCTAATTATCCCTCGTGTAGCAAAAAATTGACCGTAACGCTCCAAACCAAACCTCCATCGTATCGAGCTTGGAAATGTTCATTTGTCTTTTGTTAGAGGACTTTTTCCAACTGATTATGGGTTTACATGCAATGCTCAAGCTTATAACGCCATTTTCTAAGATATGGCTTTCTGCTTATGCTCTAGCCCAGGCGTGGGCATTAAGTCTATCGCGATCGACCAGTGGACCACCAAGACATTTTGGGGTGACCGCCTTTACTAAGACCTAAGACGCGCATACTAAAAGAAGCATATTTATGGACATATTATGTTTGTATCTTGAGTTTTGCTTTAAACGCGGTTTTAAAAGAGTAAGTTTTTTTTATTGTAGTTATGCAGGTAAGTACATATTCCGTATTTATTTTTAAGTTGTAATAAATATTGTAGACCTTTTTTTTTAGCTCACCACACCTACATCACTGGGTGGACCGCAACACCTTGAAAAAATTAGAAGTAGTCCGTACCCTGGAAAATCTGCCCACCCCTGCTCTAACCGATTTTTTGCGCGTGACTGTTATTTTTCATCAATATGATGAAATAATGTAGAACTCTCTCTCTCTCTCTTTTTTTTTTTTTTTTTTTTTGGTGTGTGTGTGTGGGTGGGTGGGGGGCCTCATTGCAATAATAATTTAACTTGAATTGATAGGATTATTTATACGTCCTTTTATTGCGACGAATATGATATTTATGTTTATCCGTAAGCAAAGCGATTATCACTCGCTTTTACTAGCTGACACTCCTAATGTCGAGGAATTCAAACTTACTGACATTGTCGCCGCCGTTTAGAAGCAAATTGTACTAACCTTGCTATCATAGAACTACTCGAGGTTACCAATTCGAGAAAAGCCCACAGTTTGTTACGATTAGATGATGAAAGAATCCAAAAATTCTTGAAGCACTAACAATCTCAACGAAAATGCAATAATGAGAAAGAGAAAGGGAACAAAAGACTTTCCCATAGAGGCACGGAAATGAGTAATATGCCACGTGACAGAGGGGTAAAATACCTTCTGTGCCCCGCAGTATTCTTATCTACTCCTCCTTTCAGATGTAAATGACGGCGAGGCGCATGTGTATCTTCGCATTTTTAAATCTTCCGAGCGTCTCTATTAATAGATTGGTTGGAACTTCCTGATGTTTTACTGTAAATAAGTTCAGCTTTTCTTATAATTACTCTCCATTTTTTTTTTGGCAACTGTGAAGTAATTTGATAGCAGGAAGACTCCAAGACAATTCTTTCAATCGATAAAAAATAACGTCATATCGAATAATTACTAGATAAAAAGAACTTTTTATATACCATGGTTTTAAATTTTCTGTTGAATCATATAAACTTGACAATTCTATGTATTAATAAATACTTTTTAAAAATTTTTTTGATGAATTATCCCATCAACTTAAAAGAAAAGGAAGTTAATTGGATATAACTTTTCATTCCCGTTCCTGCCAATAGATGGCTGCACCAGTCTGCAAAACAAAATTAACTGAAATTAACTGAAAATGAATTTAATTCTGCTTAAAGATGGCTAAAAGTATTAAAAAAATTCATTGTCATCGTGTTCTGAGCTATTCTAAATGTTTCAAATGTCTATCTAGTCGGGAAGTTAGTTAAAAATCGATTGCAAGATTTGTACTGGACAAACAAACAAACAAACACACACACACACAAACAAGAAAGAAAGTTAATAAAAAACAAGTAATATTAAAAAAAAAAATTAAAGTCAATTCCTACTTAGGTCAACAAAGAAAAATTTTATTTTAGTTACTTTTTGGCGGTGAATTGCGTTTGGCGGGGAATTGCACTGATATTGGCTCGATTCTGTGAACACCATTATTGCCGAGAAATTTTTTTCTCCCATATAAAACTAAAATTAATTAATTAAATTAAATTAATGAATTAATATTTGAAAAAAACTGTATTAACATCATGTGTCATCCACTACAAGTTTAAAAAAAAGTATTTGAACTTGAGTGGATGAATAAAAAGTATTTTATTAACGATTGAAAATTTGAACAAGATATATAAATATAGGGAGAGTGTGAACTAATAGTAGGAATTGAAAAACATGATCAAAATTGGGAAAAGTCTCGTTTGAAGCCTTGATTCCTTCTCAAGAATTTGCGAAACGCGTAATATCTTTTTACTGTGGGGCACATAAAAATAGCTAAGCATGGCTAGAACTGCCTTTATTATAAATATTTTAAAATACAGTCGAACCTCCATATATCGAAGTAGCAAATTACAGGAAAAAAATTCGATATATAGAAATTTCGATATATAGAATTGAGCTTAGTTTTATCATAATTTTCCTAAAAATAAAATTAAAGCTAATTTTTGTTTACGAAACTCCATTTCTAATTTATATGTGAATCCCATTAAATTAAGTTAATAACTAAAAAGTGAATTAATATAAAAGATTTATTGAGTACTACATATCTTTAAATAAACAATAATGCAGACAGTGGTTATAATAATCACAGTTACATTCTTAAAAAAAAAAAAAAAAATTACGAATATCTTGCTGAACAGTTAGTTTTGCGGAAAGTTCAAAGAAATGTTCATATTTATTCAGTCCACTAAAAACTTCATCAGGGACATTTTCCACGAATTGAAGCCCACGACGTAGTGTTTCAAATGCCAAAAATTGGGAGATTTTATTCTAAAGTGGAATAAAATCTCCCAGTTTGTCTTGAAAAAAATTTCGATATATAGAGATTTTTTCGATATATAGAAACAATTTTTCTATGTAATGAACATGGAGATTCGCTAAGAGTTCGATATATAGAAAATTTGGATTTATGGAAGTTCGATATATGGAGGTTCGACTGTATCTATAAAAGCTTTGCGATGCCGTAAAATGGAGCTGTATAAGGAGCCAACCGATGACGCGGCCAGAGGTAAGAAAAGTTGAAATTCTACCTCGTGTTTCTCCAGTAACCGAAAAAGGTACATCTCGCGGTGTTTTATCATTAATATCTGTAATTAAATCAAACGTAATTTCCTCGGCAGAGAGGCTGTCAAACGGGAATCTTTTAGAAAAGTTCTCCCGCATATCGATGCTGTGGATCTCCAGTGTTCGAAAGACGGATATGTGGCCCGGCGTGTGCACGTGCGGTTATCTTATATGACCTTAATTATCTTTCGACATCATGTTCATCTTCGGTCCTGCCTCCGTTTTTACGACCGTAAATTTCTTATCCGAAATTACCGCCAAAGGGACGTCGTAAGAAAGAGAGACGCGAAAACATAGGTCGTAAAGCATAAAAAAGTGTCGTAAAGAAAAAAATAAACGGTAAGATTCGGGGATCGGCTATACCGCTGAACAGGGTCAGGTGACTTTCATAAAACCGTGAAATTGCTCACGTTTAACGTGTTTGGATCGTATCCTTGTTGCCGTTCGGAAAATAATTATAACCGCGACCGTGGTCGGTGTGTGGGAGGGGAGCGGCCAACAATCTCCTGCCCTCGAAAAAACTGAAGGAATCCAGTCGATGAGGCAGCAGTCAGAAGTACAGAGGCTGTTCACACATTTTTTAGACGATGTATATTGTATTCACAAAACTAAATTACATAAAATTCCTGTGTTTTAAATGTTCTATTTGACATCCCTTATTCTGAACTATCTTTCGACACCGCAATTTCCAGGATAATAATGCCTTTTGAAGTGTCAGAAGAGGTATTCTATCCCATTCCTCCTGAACAGCTTTCCAGAGTCCTGTAAGGGTTTTGGGACGACGTTTGGATAATGCAGATTTGAAAAGTCCGAAAGCACAAAAATCCATAGGTCATACATCGGGAGATTTAGTAGGGATATCAGTGAAGGGTATGGCCTTGATACCAGTTTTTTGTTCCATTTCTTTTAGGAAATTTACAGTGGATTTTGATGTGTGACTGCTAGCTTTGTCCTGATGGAGTCTCACAGATAGATGGCACTGTGGGTAAAGCGATGGTATTTCATTCAGAAAAATTGGCGATAAAATATGTTCCTGATAGTATTTGGAGTTAATCTTGACATTTTTTTCCACTCTCTTTATTTTTAACTTGCCATTATAAGAAAAACCAGCAACAATCATGAATCCCTTAGAAAAACTTTCTTTCGATTCTTTGAACCATGTACTTAAATTTTTTTCTCCCCTTTTATGATAATAAATGGATCTTTTTTTGTTGCAATCATTTAAATATACCCATGATTCATCTATTGCGACAATCGTTTTCCATTTTTCTTTGGATAAGTGTTTCTCATATAGAATTCTGCAGCGTGTCCTGCGTTCAGCGATATGATTTGGAAGAAGACGATGCACATTGCGTTTTTTTCGCTTTCTTAAGATTTAAATCAACGTTTATCATTTTGTTTACAGTGGACACCGAGCATTTTAATGATTTTGCAACTGTCCTTTGACTAGAGGGATTTTCTTTTAACATTAAACAACGTACCTTTGCAATAGTCGAAGATGTCCGTTTTTTCCTTGGATACTTGTTTGGAATTTTTGTCCCACTTGAGGCTCCAATTTGACGTTTTTTTCCTTTCTTGTTGACGATATTACCTATCGACGCTTTAGATATCACAAAACCATGACTCTCACATCGTTTTTGGATAACGGAGTATGCATATTTCTCTTCGGAAAGAGCATAAATGTAGCCTTCGAACCACTGCTTTGTTAAAAACGCCATTTTCAATAAAAACAAAACTTTCAAGCCGCAGACGATAATTTTGACTTTTAAAAACATAGTACAATTGCAATTATTTCTTTTGCAGCAAACGATTTTTTACCAAAATCGTCTAAAAAATGTGCGAACAGCCTCTGTATATTTAGAAAAATATTAAAAACCGGCTTTTAATACTAGAAGACATAAAAAGCGAAAAGTTTTGAAAAAATCGTGAAAGATTTCAGGCGGTTTATATCAGTCGGACTTTTTTTTAATTGCGTTGATTTGCATCCTTACAAACGTACCGATAAAACAAAGCATGGTCTTTAATTTGATAGAATTTCCTAGAAAACATTGAAACCGAATGACATTTAAATGGTAACGAGTCCTCGTTATGCTGAAAACATTTCCAAGTAGCACATTTTTTCTTCCACAAAGAATGATTACGATAGATTTCGTCAGAATTTCCGACAGCTTAAAGAGAGTGTTAAAGACCAAGTTCTTAAAAATAAGATCTTTAAAAATAGAACAACATTTTTCCGGGCATAACTCTCTCTCCGAATATCGCAGTGGACTTTCAAAAGAAACCCGAAGACCAGAATTATAGACCCCCCCCCCCCCCCACATACACACACACCGATTAAGAATGTATTTGGAATGTG
>OU015492.1:6526769-6546769 GCA_907164885.2 Dolomedes plantarius | reverse complement strand
GTATATGTGTGTGTGTGTATATGTGTATATGTGTGTGTGTGTGTATATGTGTATATATATGTGTGTGTGTGTGTATATATGTGTATATGTGTGTGTAAGTAAAACAAAAGAACAACAACCCCAACTGCAGTTTTAAATTGAAGTACTCCACTTTAACCACCTTAGAGCTTTCTGACACAATAGATTTTTCAGAGTGCGACATAAGATGAGCAAACGGAGTTGTGTTCTGATTCTGTGCTAAAATATAATTATAGGATATTACAAAACTAATTTCCTTCAGGAATTCTCAAATTTGACTGCCTTTTCCTCCCTAGATATAGTGGAAAGATACATACAAAATTATATAAACATACGAATGTCTCGTTCGTATTACAACGCGATCAAATTTGGAAAACGCTGTAGCACTCCGGCAATGAAGTGTTCAAAAGCTTTTGTGCCCTGTTAACAGAAATAAACTAACCTAGAGTTCACGATTTGTTAGACGAAAACTACAGTAGAGGGGCGAGTGATGCTAGTAGGGAATATGCGTATTTACGTCAATGAGGTAGCCGGGGTGTTGAGCGCCAGGCGCTAGTTGAATCCACCCCGCTATACGATAAGGTGAATAGATAGAACTGGGAGTTTTCTTTTTATGATTGGGACTAGCTGAAAACCCGCACTTCGCTACGGAGTGCATTCAAATTAAATACAACAGTCAATGTATGCAATTAATGCCAATATATATATATATATTTATAATAAATACGATGATCAATGTATACAATTGATGTAAAAAAAACAAAGAATTATATTTATAAAAAAATCGTAAGGGATATTTTTATAGACAAAATAATGTAGAAGAAAATATTCAAATTAAATGCAATAGGACATACTAAAGAATATAGTACAGTTAATATAGTACAGTTTGAGGAACATAATATCTTTTATTGCATTTTAATATTTTTTTTGGGTAATGTCCAGTCGTCTGCCGCATTAGCAAGAAAAAAAATATTTTTTTGTCTGTTTAGTTGTTATGCACGTGACGATAAACTTATTTAAAGTACCAGAAAAAGAAATCACGTGATCAGCATTTAATAAATTAAATTCTAAAAATTAATCTTTAAAAATCACCAAAAATCCGAAAATGGAGGTAAAGATTCGAAAAAGATCTTATTTTAAATGAATTTTTAGGATCTTTCTCGTTATATAAATTTTATAACCCTCAAATTATTATTTTAAATGCAAACTTAAATAAAGTTACTAAGACAGCTTAAAAATTTAATTTTAAAAAATCTAAGAAGAATTTGTCAAAAATCTTTCTCAGTACACCCCTACACTATAAGAAGAATCGAAATGCAAAATTTCATCCCTTTAGGTCCAGCGTTTTGGTCTGTGCGTTGTATGTCAGTTAGTGAGTCAGTCAGCTACGGAACTGTTTTATACATATAGATTATGGGATACTGCATAGTCTCTTGGTTATGCTCTCGTGAAATTCTCTTTATATTTAAGAGAATGTTCATGGAACACAATTTCTTAAGTATTTTCGTAAAATTGCTTGAGAGTCGAAATATCACTATCTGCACATGAAAACGAAGACAAGAAGCGAGAAAATTACTTAGACAATGCATGTCGATATAATTGTGTACCCGCTTTGTTAACTTTCATTTAGCTCAGTGGTTCCTAACCGGTGATCCGAGAGAAAACAAAAAGTGGTCCACGAGGTCAGGAGGGATAATAATCATTTAAAAAAAAATGATTTCATCATTTCTAAACGACGGAGGATTGAAACAATTTTTTTTTTAACTGGGAGTAAAGATACTTTTAGTTCCCAATTTCTTGTTCAAATTCGGAAAATTTCCGTATTTCCTCTACGTTCTGACGTTTTGAGTACTGAAAAAAAAATCCTTGTTCTGCTTAAATATTTCTAATATATTTTCTGTGACGCGGACTCCCAGCGTTCCAGCAATTTTACAGCTAGTAAAGCCAGTGGGAGCCGAAAAATCTGACGTTCATTTTTAAGTTTTTGTAGGGTTTTTATGTTTGCTATTAAGCTTTCTTTTACGTTAAATTTGTTATTGTTGTTAAGTATATTTGTCACTTTTTATTACAGTTGTTTATCACGCATAGTTTGTTTATTCAGAAAATAAAACCCGAATTTTTTTTTACTCTAAAAGAGTTGGGAGAGGGTCCCCAAGGATTTTTTCCATGTTTTTATTAACTCGGTTTCTTGTTTGTGTGTGTGTTTGTCGAGTACAAATCTTGCAATCGATTTTTAACTAGCTTCCCGACTAGCTAAACATTTGAAACTTTTAGAATAGCTCAGAACACGATTATAATGCAGTATTTTAATACTTTTAGCCATCTTTAAGCAGTATTGAATTCATTTCCAGTTCATTTTGTTTTGTAGACTGGTGCAGCCATCTATCGGCAGGGACGGGAACGAAAAGTTAAACGCAAGTTAACTTCCAATTCATTTTCTTTCATGTTGATGGGATAATTCATCAAAAAAATTTTTTGAAAAGTATTTATTAATACATAGAATTGTCAAGTTTATATGATTCAACATAAAATTTAAAAACATGGTATATAAAAAGTTCTTTTTATCTTGTAATTATTAAAATTTTATTTATTTTTGACAATTAGTCCCCTATCAACAAAAGGTTAGTAAACCACTGATTTAGCTCTATGAATTCCAACGGTGAATATCAGTTTAAGCAATTGTTGACTTGTCGTCTTCGATTTTACATTATTTAACAATTTCCCTTGAAAATACTTGGCGCAAAGTGCATATTTTTGGATTTTTCTATCATGTGCCCAGTTGACTGAGAATTATTCGCCTCTTTCCAAGATAAAATTTGGTCACAGTGAACGTTTTCCCGTTGTTGCAAAATTTTAATGCTGTGATTTTTGTTGAACATTTGGCATTCATTTAGAACGTTTTTGAATATTATTGTGCGTGTCCGCCCTTCTTGTCTCTTTCTTAACCCTTTTCACAGCAGATTCTTAATCGCTTTCATGTCATTGGGTATTTTTGCAGCAATGAAATTGGCTGGTTAGTCCCTTACCGAGAATAACTCTCTTAAAGAGATGGTTGAAGCATTATCAGCTTTCAAGTTTCTGTTGAGGCAAAATTCTGGCATCGAAAGTGTTCCTACACGGCAATAGATCAAATTAAAAGCATTACTCTCTTTGCATCGAGACTATTTTATAAATACTTTTTTTTATCGAAATTCTTGGCACTGGATTTCCGAATCTGACGACAAGGCCTCCGATAAATTCCGCCAAATTGGAAACAAAAAAGAAAAAAAAAAAAAAAAGAAAAGAAATAACGCAATTCCTCGACGTCATCACTCAGTAAGATTAGAACAAGTAGCGGCTTAATTGAATTAGCGCACTTCGAGTAAGACGTCGGCGTAGTACATCATTTATAAGGATTAGTTCTGAAAACTGGCATCATTTATAACACTGGCATTACGAGCTTAAACATGCTGACGTCATACATCATCTGTTTTGAACACAGTTTGAGTTCGAACCGGCTCCCCCTTAAGTTTCGACCTCCCCCTTCCACACTCGCACCGAATAGATTGATAACGGTATTTCGATGTAAAGGCTTGTGGAGCGAATTTCTAACAGTTTGTTTTGATTTTCATGCTAATATGGGATTATATTTTGACTATTCTACCGTTTTACAAATGGTTTGGATAAATAATAGCTAGATTACTTCGAACAATCCGATAGTAAGGAATTATAATAGCCTTTTTTTCTGATTTAATGATTAATGGCATTATTTATTTATTGCTTTTTAACGGTGAGATTTAATAATGGAGTATATGTCACTTAATAACAAGTGGTTTAGTTTCATGAGATTTTTTTCCGTTAGTTTTCTTTATCAAATTACTAAAATGACGCGGTCTGGGAGAATGGATTGTGATGTTAATGATTAGGGGGAGACAGGCTGCGGATGAGAATAGTTTAGAACTAAATGAAAGGTTGACATCTTTGAGTGTTTTAAGGCCTACATCTCAGAATTGTACAAGATATGATATAGATTGAAGCAAAATTTGCAACTTTTTCAAAGAAATATAATTACGTTGAAGTTTGAAGCAAAATGGAAATAAATGTGATGTCATCCAACAAACTTCAGAAAGAACTATCTTCTATCACAAATCGTGGTGCAAAGTTTAGAGTGCTTGAAGATGACAAAATACATAGAACACACCCTGCCGGGCAAAGCTAGTTGCAAATATATACACCTCCAGTCCTAATGGTCTTTCGTTGCTCAAATCATGGTATCTTTTTGCTTCAATGAATACACCAGGACAAAGTTTGTAGCAGTAGCTAAACAAGAATTACTATTTAGAGAGGTTATTTGGACTTCTCTCTGTGTTACAACCGTTCCCTAAATCAATCGTTTTCTTTTATTATCCTACTTTAATTCCCAATACGAACATAAAGCAAATGAACATTTCTCGTATTAAAGAAGAAGAGGCAAGCATCTGATAAACTTACGAATATCCTAGTGATAAGACAAATGGTATTTATCTACTGGTTAAACGATGTGTATCACGTACTCTTGTTTTCAAGCTTTCATACGAGTCTTTTACCTTCAGTATTCTCTACAACTATTATGCCAACAGGGTTTCGACAATTTATTTTATCCTTTTACTGTTCTACATTGTCAAATAGCAGTCAGTACACTACTGGCGTTTTGGAAGTCACATTCCGAAGTGGGCGCAATCTTTAACTTTTTTTTTTTTTTTTAACCAATGCAGAGGCACTTGTCGTCAAACATTCGCCTATACTACGCCGCAGTTTTACTGTCCATTTTATTATGGGGGCACCATATAGGCGGACAGCATTACCCCCTATGAAGGGGACGACACAAGCGGAGGCATTTTTCGTGGCGCAACGCCGGGATTCGATCTGAGCACCCTTAGCACCGAAAACCAGCGCGCTGTACCACAGGGCCGCCAAAAGCCCCAATCAACCTTTAACTTAAAGTGCCTTTAACTTTACCCATGCAATCTTTAACTTAAAGTGACACAGTAGAGTGTCATTAAGAAATTTTCCCTCCCACATTTTTCACTGATTGTGTATGTGTATATATATATATATATATATATATATATATATATATATATATATCTTGCTTGGGAACTTCTTAATGGCAATAATTTTATTGTTATTTTACGAAGAAAATTTTGTAATATTTTACTTTTATGTAAAATTGAGGATTTAGGGCTCAATCGTCTCCGGTTTATGGCCTTTGGGAACGTAAAAATACCACTTATACAGAGGAAAACTTTAGCCTATAGTGGGTACTTAAACCTCCCAGGCTCGTTCTAAGATTCACCTTCTGTTTAAAATTCTTAAGATTAGTCAAAGAGCATGTTAAAGTTATTTCAACATGACTCACGCTCAGAAAATAATCATAGAGAAGTGCGATAGCATTTATAGAAAAGAGAGGAGTTTCTAGCATTAGTGCACTCTAGAAATACGAGAAAACCACACAGAGGTGAATATAACAGTGATGTTACTTGTTCCAATCATAAGCCTTTGATCAATTCCGTAAAGTGACGTCGTCACGTTCAACTGAAAACCAAAAATCCCTGAAATTAATTACAAGAAAGTTAAGGGATGCGCTTCAGTTCAATACGGTTCAGTTCACACACTTTGCTCTTAATAGGCTTTCGAAAAAATGTTAGTCGTGATGTTAGTCGAAAAAAACTGACCAGCCAGAATGCCTGCTTCCAATTTTGAATTATTCAAGTGGTTCTCGAGCGGTCGAAAGTGCATTTACATGGTATAGTATTGGCCCACATTTGTTGATTAGGAAAAAAAGGAAAATGCTGCTTGTTTTATTTCAGCGATAAATATTTATCTACATACCATGTTGCCTACTTTTCTCCAACACAGCCGGAAATATTCCACGGAAAGGCACTTTCCCTGATGGAGCAAAATCAGTAACCCAGTGATTTGCAGAACATAATGGCGTGGTGTCCTGTCTGCCGTTGTCAACGCGGTGGTCAGTAAAACTCTGTTGAGTATTTCTGGGACATTTTAGACTGACTTCTCATTTTTTAAGGGAAACAGACTAGATCTAATTTCTGTCGTATTAGTGACGTAAAATCCTTCTGTTAAGTTCTGAACGCTGGCACATTCGTTCCCTCACGATGTAGTAGAAATCCAAAGCTTACAGTCAACCTATTAAATTAAAAGCATTCACTTTTACCATCCATATGCAGTCAACTCTTTCCAACAAATCTCGCTAATGCGTTAAAACATTTCGGGAAATACTTACTGGGATGAGTGTCGATCTGACAATGCTACGGCGCAGTTTGCAGGTCCAGTCCACCCTTAGCCCGTCTGCACACGGAGCAACTCAAAAGAAATTGATAACTGACTCAAATCACAAACCAATCCGTGATGAGTCGCAACCTATGTAATTGAATGGAGCCACGCACACGGCGCAACTGGTTACAAACCCGTCGACGGGTTTGTAACCAGTGTTAGACGGCTTTAGGGTTAGCACTTTCTGTGTATGTGTCTCAGAACATTTGTTTGAATTGCATGACAACCACCAATCGAAATTCCACCGATATTCCCGAAATTCCACCCATATTCAACTGTTGCATGCTGATCTGTTCCCGCTCCCCTTATTCCATTTTTCCCATCGCGAGATCATGTTCTTCCAACACGAACTTGGTCATAAAGCGATTCTTTTTTAACTCTCAAACTGTTTTTATGAAGACTGTGCATTCTTCCAGTAATTTTTTTTTTAGACTAAACTAACCTCTGAAAAGATTTAACTGTCTTTCGTTGCCCAAATCATGGTATCTTTTTGTTTCGATGAATGCACCGGTTCCAAGTTTGTGGCAGTAGCTAAACATGAATTACTGTCCAGAGAGGTTATTTTCCTGTTAGTGGGATTGCTGATAGTTATATTAAAGTTACCTCTATTTCATGATTTTTAGGCCCTAGGATGAATTGGTCATAACTATCATCAAGCCCCCCCCCCCCCCCAGTGGCTACGTTACAGATTTGAGGCGCACGTACTGCTATGATAATGCAATTTAAAAAATTCCATTTACATAATAAAGAGGATATGATATTGCCCTAGAAAGAATTTATTAGCAAAGCTTCCGTTTGGATTCATTACTTTAAAAACAAAAGTTTTGGAAATTTTTTAAGCAACACTTGCAAAAAACAAATAATTTGAGGTATGTATGTAATACTTTTTCTGTGTCATAAAATTTGGTAGCTATTACTAATACTGATATGCATGAGAGCTTATCTTGGGGATCAAGTACCATTTTTCACTCCTTTCTTCTGACATGAAATCCTTTCAATGAAGATATTTTCAACTGTAAGATTCTGGACTAAAAAATGAAGATCACTCACTCTCTTCTTCTCCAAAAGTTCCTTTTTTCTCTCTCGCTCATATACTCTCTTTTTTTTCTAATGAGCCTCTCTTGTGTTTCGTTTTTTTAATGAGACGGTGTTTCTTTTTTGCCATGCTTTTTATTTTTTACTATCATGAGTTGTGCTGTGAAAAGTATTCTGCTTTGGAGAGGCTGCATACTTACGAGGAGCAGAAACCGTTTAATTTGGAAACTAGCGTTGGAAATGAAATGAAAAAAAAATGCAGAGTTATGAGAGCACAACAGGTTTACATCTTTCTCCTAAAGCTGAGAGAGAAAAATTTTCCAAGTTTCATTATTATTTGTCAATTGAATATGGTCTAGTGCAATGGTTTTATTTATTTTTTAGCGGTAGGATAGCATAAGGGTTAAGTTTCGTTTTACTGAGTAAGGAAATACGTATAATGTGTAATAGTGAAAATAATGCCACAAAACTTAATTTTTTTTGTTAGAATCATTGAAAAAATTATTAATCTATCCGGTTAGTAATCGACAAATTTTATCTGGTTGGAAGAGTGTCTTCAAAGCGATGAAACTGAAACGTTTTCAAAAACTGAATGTGTCTCTCGATTACAAACTCAAACCAACACTATTAAACCCTTTCGTTGCTGGCTTACTCAGTGCGATCTTGCTGATCTTGGGCATCCAGCAGACAGACTGCTGAACTGAATCTTTTAGAACTGAATCTTTTAGCTTATTGATAAAATGGCATTCTGTTGGGCTAAATATTATAAGAGATAGTGAATAAAATAATAGCAATACCTCTCAAAGTATCCATCACTAGACACCATCTGGAGGCCTATATGAGATTTTGGTGATGTGTTGTTGGTACTACTACTGTGAGGTTTCGAAATAACATAAACCACTGGCTTTTTAAACATGCAAACTTAGCATTTTATTTTAAACAAAACAAACAACTAACACAGCATTATATATATAATATCCCTTGCCTCTGTATAACACTTCCGGGCTGTACTCATCTTTCAATTGAAGCCCTCAGTAAATAAAATGCCGGTTAGGCTTAATTTCAATTTCAGATGTGGATCAGAATTTTTTCTTACCTAAAAACTAATATCTTCTCCATCAAATCACGTTTGTTCAGCCTATTTTTCTATAAAACATTCAGAACTAAAAAAAATTAGATGTTTTTAGCTGTATATTTAACAGTTTTTAAAAATCCGTTTACTTTTGCGATGAATTCTGAAAGTAAACAAACTTGAATTTGAATGAATCAAGTAGCTCAAGTATTCATATCGCGTAGTGAGCTGTAAAAAACTGGATGGCAGTCTACTACTCCAATCGCATGAAAATCTAAATAAATAAAAAATAATGAAAGGGTTTGCTTTTACAAGGTGTGGATTAAATGCAATATTGTTAGATAATTCGGGATATTTTTTAACTTTCATATACTTTTTCCATTATGACGTCATTATTAGTATTATGACGTCAAAATGACGGGTTGGATGGCAGTCTACTACTCCAATCGCATGAAAAACTAAATAAATAAAAAATAATGAAAGGGTTTGCTTTACAAGGTGTGGATTAAATGCAATATTGTTAGATAATTCGGGATATTTTTTAACTTTCATATACTTTTTCCATTATGACGTCATTATTAGTATTATGACGTCAAAATGACGGGTTGGATGGCAGTCTACTACTCCAATCGCGTGAAAAACTAAATAAATAAAAAATAATGAAAGGGTTTGCTTTTACAAGGTGTGGATTAAATGCAATATTGTTAGATAATTCGGGATATCTTTTAACTTTCATATACTTTTCCATTATGACGTCATTATTAGTATTATGACGTCAAAATGACGGGTTGGATGGCAGTCTACTACTCCAATCGCATGAAAATCTAAATAAATAAAAAATAATGAAAGGGTTTGCTTTTACAAGGTGTGGATTAAATGCAATATTGTTAGATAATTCGGGATATCTTTTAACTTTCATATACTTTTCCATTATGACGTCATTATTAGTATTATGACGTCAAAATGACGGGGTGGATGGCAGTCTACTACTCCAATCGCATGAAAATCTAAATAAATAAAAAATAATGAAAGGGTTTGCTTTTACAAGGTGTGGATTAAATGCAATATTGTTAGATAATTCGGGATATTTTTCAACTTTCATATACTTTTCTATTATGACGTCATTATTAGTATTATGACGTCAAAATGACGGGTTACCTTCTAGTTAAAAGAATAAACCCGAACCGTATAGCCACGAAAATACGCTTCAGATAGATAGTGGGCAAGGCAAAGCCACTGTGAAAAATCTTGCGTGATACTGCGGTATGGCTTGGCTATTTTATAGTAAAATCCAGACGTGCGTATTATGGGCCAGGTGTCATTTTGCATACTGCTAAACGAGACTCTAACAAGTTGGGAAATCTGAATCGAACTATAGGCAATCGTTCATCGCGAGGTGTGACGCGTGGTAGATATTGCGGGCACCACAAGTTACTGTCTATAACTGTCGACATAAATGGAAACGGGCGTGCTTCTCCCTCTTAGCACAACATCCGCCAGACGTGTTAGGCCGTCTGCACACGGGGCAACTCAAAAGAAACTGATAACTGACTCAAATCACAAACCAGGCCGTGATGAGTCGTAACCTATGTAATTGAATGGAGCCACGCACACGGCGCAACTGGTTACAAACTCGTTCGACGAGTTTGTAACCAGTTGCGCCATGTGCGTGGCTCCATTCAATTACATAGGTTACGACTCATCACGGACTGGTTTGTGATTTGAGTCGGTTATCAGTTTCTTTTGAGTTGCTCCGTGTGCAGACGGGCTTACTGTGAAGAAAGCGAATGAAAATCGCGCTTTGAGGAAAAGTTTGTGTAATCAGCCCTGTAAGTTAACCTCATTTCTTATTATCAGGCTTAACAACATTGGCGGAGTCACTAATACTTAATCCGCGGTACGGAAATTAGAGGGTAATATTCAGTCTTAAACTTACACATAATTATAGTTTTCTTTTTACAGCATTATCATTCACTTTACCCTCTTAAAATGGAGCTTATTTCACACAAAGATTTCGTACTGGATTATCGAGAAATTTTTGTAAGGCATTGCTCTAGGTGTTTTTTTTTTTTTTTTTTTTTTTTTTTTTTTTTTTTTTTTTTTTTTTTTTTTTTTTTTTTTTTTTTTTTTGGGGTCGTCCTGTGACACAGTTATTATGAACGATCATGCATACATAATTTCAGTAAAAACCTTTCATGATCTCTTTTAATGAAATGTAGTTTTTTCATTAAAATACAATGAATTTATAAGACTCTCCAATTATATGAAATAAGAGCTGATTTTGTTGAAACTTAAAAGAATATCATTTGACAATGTGGAAACCACTGCAGGGGAAAATGGTTCGACTATGTCATCATTGCGATGGCCTAAACTTAAAAATGGAATTTTCTGCCAATAATACATATGGTATGGTGTTTCATATTTGTACAGCTTTTCCTTGCAATTCCAACTTTACCACGAGTTTTTTTAAAATACATTTAATCTAAGCACATTTTATAAGATTAAACATATAGCTTTTCAAAATATAATTTTACAAATTTTAGAATCTATATATATAAAACGCGTAGGTATGCGGCACAAAAATCGACGATATTTCTACACTCCAAATGGCAACGACTGCAACTACCAGATGTAAACATTACCGGCCGTCATCAATTTGCAATCGCGTGTCAACATGGATTTACGCACTGAAATCAGTAATGCTCGAAGCGATCTGCACGATCAAGTGAAATTTGGGAAGTCTCAAGAAAGAAAGCTAAGAAGAAATTATTCATTAAGAGAGAGGCGAGAAAAAGAGCATAAATGATCGAGAAGTTAGGTTTAACCATCACCGGCATAGCAACCGAGAGCCAGTAATAGTTCATTTTCTACACTTTTTTCAGTACGTGATAAAATTTTACTCTATTTTTATAAGTGAAGAAATTTTTCCAACAATTTATTATTTCATATGATTAAGGTTAGATAAATGAATTGTGAACAATAGTACATACGGAGAGTGATCTAATCCACACTATATTTTAATACTTGCTGAATTTTTACTCCATTTCTCAAGTGAAAAAAATTTTCCCAATAATTTCTTATTTCATATAAGGATAAAGTGTAGATATTTTAATTTTGAAAAATAGTACATGCAGAGGGGGATGTAATTTTTAAAATCATTGGTGTTGGGTTTCTCAGTCTTATCTTTAACTCTGTTCTGAAGTAAAAGAAATTCCCATTTTTTAATCACGATGTTTTAGAATCGGCCTTATATAGAATACCCTTTAACAACGTATATTCATGATGACAGGTAATGGTAACATTCCTTACATTTGCTTCTTTCAGTTGAGTTGTTTTGCAAAAGAAAATGTAAAACTAAAAGCGACCATGCTGGTCGCGCAGCAGCTAGTTAATCTATAAATGGTGTTTTAATTCACTATGAAGAAGTTCAGTTGTTTTATGCGTATGCAGATGTTAATGGATGTGTGGAATAAGTCCTATGTATCACAAAAGTGTTTTACAATGCATATGAAAATACATTATCTATCAAATTAATCAAACCTTTTTTAAATTGTAAAAAATCTAAGGGCTTATTAATATATATATATATATATATATATATATATATATATATATATATATATATATATATATATATTATATATATATATATATGTAATGTATATATATATATGTTCAGGTACGTCTAAAATACTGTCTGATTGCGTCTGCCTTTTTATATTTTAGAAATTTATTTGGAGCAATATCGGCGATATTTAATTAGGAGAGAGAGTTAAGAAAATACTATTAACGTTTTTTTTCTGGCCTGGAGTTTTGATATTGGAAAGGAACATTCTCGCTTTCACGTTTGAATAACTCCCCATAATAGACCAGTTTATTAACCAATTAATTTCCCAACATTACGCGGTATATTGCGTGAGCTAATAGTGATAAAGTGAACACAAAACCGGGCTCGGTAATTTGCTACTCGCGTTGCATAATCAGCGGAATATTTCCCTCCATTCTACTCCCCAAAGATACCTCTACAAAATAGCGCCCTCTTATTTGTTTTCATAATGAGGATCTCTCCTCCATTTTTCTTTTGGCGAGTGTTTTGGAGACATGGATACCGACGCATAGTTACGGAGAGAAAACGGTTGGGCGAAAGAAGAAAAATTTTTCACTCGGGGAAAAATTTAATTTAAAAATATCTCTCACGTTGTTAAAAGAAAACAGCTCCGTGTGTTCCCGAATCACATTCCTGAAATTTCCGAAAATGAATGAATTTAATGGAGGAGATTTTTATTTCCTCACCTTTATTATGGTAGATTAATTATTAATGAACAAAAAAATTGATTACTCGTGGATTGCTCAAGCCTAATTTTTGCCGTAAACTAATGCATTAGCGAAGACGGAGCACAAAAATGCCTTAATTAGCCCGGCATTACAAATAAATTATTTTTCATATTCTTTAGAAGGCCATTAAAGTAGATTTTCACCCAATACGGGGCAGTAAACAAAGAAAAACTTTAATCCGCCTTTCAAATTTTTGAGTATGTGTGGGTGGGTGTGCGTGCGCGTTTGTGTGTGTGCGTTTGTGTATATATAAATATATGTGTATATGTATATATGTATATATATGTGTGTATATGCATATATGTATATATATAGATGTATATGTATATATATATATATAGATGTATATGTATATATATATATAGATGTATATATATATATATATATATATATATATATATATATATATATATATGTGTGTGTGTGTGTGTGTGTGTGTGTGTGTGTGTGTGTGTGTGTGTGTGTGTGTATCTGTACCTTGGAACAAAAAGGGCCGAAGTTCATTTCAATCAAATGTCAGTTCATCAATGTCAGAACGTCAGTGTCAGTTTAAGGATTTTTACAAATCTTAGTACATTGGCCCTTTTGACAATTACTGTATATCCTACCCTGATTTCACTCGTGCAGTTCCTTCAAATTTCAAAGTTTTGTACATTGGCCTTTTTTGTTCCAAGGTACATATATGTATATATATATATATATATATATATTGGTACCTCGACTTACGAGTTTAATTCGTTGCATGACGGAGCTCGTAACTCGAAATACTCGTATCTCGAATCAATTTTCCCCATTGAAATGAATAGAAATGCCATTAATTCGTTCCGGGCTCCCCCAAAACACCGCAATTTTTTGTTACATGTTCTTAAATAAGAAAAATGTGCTTATAAACGAAGGAACATTATATAAAAACGCAATACTATAGAATGTACTGCAATAAATTAGTTTTATTAAGTGTAATGTACAACATTTACCTTGGAGATCAGACTTGAAGATGCTGATGGAAGAGGGGGAGAAAGGCTGAACTGAAAAATTAAATCTTATTCGTTGATTTTTGACCTTTTCGCCCTGCTTTACTCACTTTCGCTTTTATTACCAGTTACTCTCTTAAAGTACACGAGTGAGAGACGGAAGCTGGGCGATTGTTGCATCGTTCACTGTGGATGTAATGTCCAGATTCTTATTTCTGAGAATCCGAAGAATGTTTTCTCAGAATCAGTAGAGAGAGGAGAGCTTGCGATCCTAGGACCAAGGTCCTCCCCTCCCTTAGACCCCATGGGGAGTTCCAGTGTGGGGGGGGAATTGAAGCTATCTCTCTGCGAGAGAGCTTGGGCGCTGTTCGGTTTCAGAGGGCGACACAAGTTTGGGCAGAGCAAGCTGCCCCGGGTGGTAATTGTTTAGTGTTAATCTCTCGGTTTAAGACGTGATAGTAGTCTCAGAATAATACGTATACAATTGTATAATAATTGTACATAAAGGTTGTATATATTATATGCTTCTTGTGTTTGCATTTGATGTGCACGTAACATGGCATTCGCTTCTCAAACTAGCGGTGGGATATCTGAAGCTTGCTCGTAAACCGAATTTTAGCTCGTAACTCGAAGTAAAAAATCTACCGATAGAATGCTCGTATCTCGAAAAACTCGTAAGTCGAGGTACCACTGTATGTATATATATATATATATATATATATTCGTGTGGGAACGCGGGTGCGTGTGTGAATGTGCATGGGTGATTTCTTTAAAAGAATTGTGTTGGAAAAGGACTTGCGATTTTCCAAATCGGAATTAGACTAAAAAATAAAAGTAGTTGCGAAAAAAAAAACGTATTTTAATATCGTGACAAGAGATTAATGAATTCGTTGTTAATATTTTTTTAAGCATTTTTATCATAAGATAAGTGATATTATAAAATGTCAATTCCTCTGTGTTGGAATTAATCTTTATTTTCGGTCATAACAATATTACCTTAACTTTCAAATTCCTATTACTATGCAATAATAGATGATTGGTTGTGACGTCAGCATGGTATCTGAGTTTACTTTTACTGAGTATGTAATTGTGCTGTATATATGTAAGTCACCATGTAACTTGCTAGATAGCTTGATGTATGTTAACTGGAATTTTTGTTCATTGTATTTTTAAAACGAGATGTCGTCTTCATTAAAGAATTTACTTTACTCTGTTTTTTTATTATTAAGCCAGTCTCTGAGATAGTTGAGCCATTCAAAAACCAAATATTTTCACTCCACTTTTTGATTTTTTTTTAATTTTAGTGTCAAAGCGCTCGATGGATTCCTCGCTTTTTATAGCCATAGTAAATTTCTCTAACAATAATGATTATCAAAACTCAATGACAAATTTTTTTTTTGCCATCGAATAATAAGTTATTTATTTCGAAAGCCAATCTAAATATCTCAGTTAATCGATTTCGCAAGTGAGCGGCTCATTTACAACTCAGAAAAGCGTCCTAAATCATAAGATTTTGCGAAATTTTTAACCTAACTTTTTAAACTTCTTTTCGACAGATAAAACTAATTTTGCCCCCTTTTCGACAGTTTAAAAATGTTTGTATGTGTATGACTGCCAAAAAAACTGTTTGAAACAACTTACCAATAAAAAAAACCGAGGATAACAGATCAAAAAAGTAGGATTAATGTTGATATTTTTTACGCAATTTTGTGTTAAACCTCGATTATTGTAATAATTTTTTTCGATTTAAATTCAAAAAAAAATAATTTTGAGAATTTAAACTAAAAATTTCTGTTATTACAAATATTTAACAAACTTGTAATATGCTTTTCATAAAACTGTATTCCTTATTATATTCATTTTTAGATATTTATATAAAAAACTTAATTATATTAATATTTGGACAAGATCCCTAATTTTAAGCGATTTTAATCAATTTAGCTTTTTTTCAATCTCCAGAAAATTTTTTCTCTTCACTTTTTTTTTAAAAAAACAACAACAAATATTTACTTTTTTTTAAAATATTTACTCTTTCATTTGTCGTGTAGCTATGAAAGGTAAACTCTTCCAGTTTATTATTCTGTAAAAGATAAACCTTATTCTATTTTCTTATTTTGGTGATATTTAAAGTGGTGACTTATATGGCTGGATCTATAAGAATTTAAAAAGAATATATTTGAAGTAAGTCTAAAAAACTTAGTTACAGAGAAATTTTCCTTCAGAATTTTTTTAGACATCTCTGGCAGTTAATAATATCAGCTAATTGGTCAATTAATAAGAAGAAATGGTCAGGAGATGGGGGTCATTAAAAATATATATGTGTATCCCCGTAACGCATCCCCGTAAGCTTTGTGTTTGATTTTTCTCCTACCTGAATAAAATGGATGTTTCTAGGTGAACTTGTTTGAACGCTACTGCATCCGTGCAGCATCTGTGGAGAAGTTCTTTTACGTGTGACTCTATTATTGTTAATTCCTTTTGCATGATAGTTCAGTGCACATTAGGTAGCGTAACCTTTTTTTCAAATTTCAACGTTCAGAAAAGAATGAGAACACATACAAACAAAAACAGAACAAATAAAAAAAGAAGACATAAAGTGACCAAAGTCATCGCCTCCCTTATAATTCTCTATCCCGGTGCTGATGGTCAAAGGTATACCATCATAAGTGAATTTTCAACAGTGAATTTTTACCATTTTCCAGGATAGATTTGTGATGGTTTACCTCCCATCAGGTCTTTCATATGCAGTAGTTTATAAATCTACATTTCACCATCTTGTTCTACATATAGGCCAGTTTCCTCAAAGAAGCTCCATCCAAAAGGAGTCACTTACAGTAAAAATTAAGAAAATTCACTTATAATGGTTTACCTCCCACGTACAGGGGGCGCAAACTTGTTTCGACCGTAATCCATATCTCTCGATCAAGAAGAAGAAAAAAAAAACACTAGAACGCGATAAAAATTTTAGTAGTAGCAAATAAAAAAAAACAAAAATTGGGAAAATTTTAGCAATAAAAGAAATAAGCAAATTTTGATACGCCATATTAATATCAACGAACTTTAGATTTTGGATGTGTATTTTTTTTGCTCATAACAACAATAAATAAAATGTCTCGCTTGACTTCTTTTCTTGATTTTCGCAAATCTCGTGTGACTAAAACTTCATATTTAAATATTTGTTTTGTATTTAATTTTGGTAAAAAGGAACAAAGGTTAAAACAGAGCAGAATTTCAAAATTATGAGTTTCGTATTAAAACATTGAAAATTATAAACTTCTTTTATCTCTATAAATTAAAATTTTTGTTTTTGTAATTAAGTGTTATATATATATAATAAATAAATAGAAATGTTAAAAATATGTAATTAGAAAATTTAAAGTATTTTTTAATAAAATAATTCAATATGATATAAATTAATTTTAAACGATTTGCGACCCCCCCCCTCCCCCTTTTTTATTCGACTTCCAGCGGGTCACGACCCACAGTTTGAGCAACACTACTAGAATGTCATAACAAAGAGGCTCCGACATGGTTCAATGGTAAAATCAGAACAATGTCGTAACTATTAATTTGTTAGAATATTGACTTGAGTATAACTAAAACTATATTTACAACCAAAATATTTTTCGCTGCTTGTAACTTAAAAGTACAACGGAATAAAGCAAAAACTACTTGTAATCTAGAAGGGTAAAGCACAAAGACTAGCCCTAACTTTTAATAAAACAGATCACCTCGTCTTAGTTAGTTTGCCGTTGTCTTTACTGGACCTCATTCTTGATCTCTTATTCAAACAACCAATGTGGTCTTATCTGGCTTAGGCTCAGCTGAAACTGCAGCTATAACAGAACTCTCAGAAATACCAGCTCAGCATATCCTGCTTCGTAACCATTAGCATCCTACTATGTTTGTAGCTTACATCAAATGTCATAGGTGGCCGATTCTAGATTTTGTGTTTGCCGCTTTCCTTTTTTGTCGCCTCAAAGTGAAAGCGGTTTGACTAACTATGAGAAATCTTCCGAGCATTGTTTCAGAAAAGGAAACTAAAATAAAAAAGGTTCAGAAAAATTATAGTAGCAAAACGCTGCGGAATTTTTTTTTTTTACATTACTTTATAAGATAATAAACAGAAGCTTTTAAAAACTATTCGCCATTCGGGCGGCAAGCATTTGCAACTTCAAAAGCCTAGTAATTTAATTACTGAATAAATAGTTAAATACGGGAAACAAAAATCTTTGAAAATGTGATTTTTATTTGGCAGTCGTTTCCATCATCGGCAAATGTTACGTTTATTAATCAGAGATAGCAGGATACGCATAACATGTTCGTTCGAGCTTAATGTCACAAACCATATAACATCTATCCTTATTTACAAAGACCTAAATACGTATTTTTATCATTATACAACAGAACCTTCAGCTAATTAGAGTTAATCTTCAGTTTTATTTCATGTACTCATGATATTATTCTTTAGAATCTAAGCACCAGAGAATATAAACTCCCCCATTAATGAACAAATAAGAGAGAGCTAAACTTAGGCCGTTTGCACACGGAGCAACTGAAAAGAAACTGAAAACTGACTCCAATCACAAACCAGTCCATGATAAGTCGTAACCTATGTAATTGAATAGAGCCACGCACACGGCGCAACTGGTTACAAACCCGTCCGACGGGTTTGTAACCAGTTGCGCCGTGTGCGTGGCTCTATTCAATTACATAGGTTACGACTTATCATGGACTGGTTTGTGATTGGAGTCAGTTTTCAGTTTCTTTTCAGTTGCTCCGTGTGCAGACGGCCTTAGATACATGGCTGCTATTCAGTTGCTCGTCATATTGCATTCAGTATCATTTTGCGAGTAATGAAGCAAATCTTATACAATGAAAGCTGATAGTTTCCTCCTTGTTCACCTAACTTCAAAATCTTTTAAAAATTATAACATGTTTATCACTGAAATTTTGTAACATAAAAATTAAGGGTTTTCTTCCTGCCTCTCCTTGTATGTATACGCAAGCTGACAAACAGATATTAACATTAAAGATTTAATAATCATAAATAAATAACTCCATTTATAGAGTACAGCAGAAAAGATTCGAACAAACCTTTTAAAATAGGATATTTTGAAGATACATAATTGCTAATGAATTACTAACAATTAAATCATTCCGATATTTTAAAATATAAGTTTACCTTTCATCACTTATACCTCTCATCGGGTATGAAAATTAAATAATCTCAAATTATTGAAGGCATTTTTATTTATTTTTTAACAACCACCACAAAAATACCTCGTGTTTTAAAGTGTAGCGTTATAGGTATTGTAACTTACATATTATTCTTCCTCGTCGGCCTGAAATGTTCAAAAATACTCCTCCTTTCCACGTTTGTTAAAATAAGGAGCATCTTTTTTTCTATATTTCTCTTTCGAATTCTCCCTTAATGCAGACGGGGCACTGCAAAAATGATATTTCGAGTGGGCAGGTTAAAGTCTTAAAATATCTAAACGGATTAAAATATTCGGAAAGTTGGAACGTCACGTTTCAGGTCGGTTTTCTTTGTTCGTATTGAAAGGATTTCCTGTAAATTCAGAAATACCCAACAATAATACACATTGCATAAGTTAGTTATAACGGGAACTGCTACTGTTCAAGGACAGAGAAAAAAAAGTTGGTTGATTTGAATTAGCATAGTTAATTGTGATTAATTGTTTTACTTTTTAGTTAAAACAAATATCTGTTTAAGTTACCTTTTCAGTCACAGCATCCGATACCACCCTACCGGACGCACAAAGTAGAAACTACTGTAGACAACTATTAGTAAATTAGGAACATACTTGTAAAGTACAGGCAGCATTTAAAATCAGGTGCTCCGATGAAGGAAGCAGAATTTTCTACAGCTGAAGTAAGCTGAGACCTTCAAACGAAGGCACTCTGTTTGACGCCGGGAAATTGTTTTACCAGTGTGTTAAGGTAGTTGATGCATTTGGAGTTTTGTTTTGAATTGGGACACGTTCTCCGTTGAATATGAACCCCCCCCCCCCTTTAACGAATATATATATATATATATATATATATAATTTTTTTTTTTTTTTTGTAAACACAATTTAGTCTGTAAAGTCAAGTAGCTTGTTTGGGGCAAGACTTTGTTTTACTCTAAACTGAAATCCCCGGTGTAGTGCAACAGTTTCGAATATAGTAATAAGCAGGGAACTTTTTTTCATGTTGTTATATAGAGGGTTATATCAACCATGAATTTTACGACA
>OU015492.1:6369269-6521769 GCA_907164885.2 Dolomedes plantarius | reverse complement strand
CGAATATCATTCATTTAAAACGCATATACACACACCGTTTTCCCGCTAAAATATTCAGATTCATCGAGTGTATTTTCTACTCAGAAATAAAGAGTTATTCCTTATACCTATATTTTAAATATGCTTAATATTTTTTTTACGATGTAATTTTTTAAAAATTTTCTCTTTGTTTTTGCGAATAACATGGAACGAAACTAATAATTTTGAAACAATGCATAGATTGAAAGGTGATATTGAGAAAAAGATTTTACATGATGAACTAATTAATGGCATAGTTTTGTTACAATTTTCTGACTCCAAAGCTTTGGTTCATTTGCAGCTCAAAAGAATTTCAAATACAAATCCTCAGAATCGTTCTAGAACGCTAACGAAAATTATTCAACATTAAACTGGGGAACAATATGAGTTTACTAAATGAAGACATTTCTGAAGTGAACATTTCTTCTTCATACAAACAATTTATTCGCTTTTTTTTAATATACAAATGTGAATCATGTTATCCTGTTCTTATTCTGTTCTTGTTCTGTTCCAAAATCATGTTAATCCTGCTCTTATTCTGTTCGAGATAATTATTATTTATATTAATTTGAAAAATTAATTCCAAACTAATTCCAAAATCATGTTAATCCTGCTCTTATTCTGTTCGAGATAATTATTATTTATATTAATTTGAAAAATTAATACTCACTGCAATGCAGAGTAATATGCTTAAAAACTACTAGCAGAAGTTAATTTATAGCTGAATCTCCAGATAATTATGTAAGTAAACTTAGCATTTGCTACTTTTTTTTACACACAACAGATTCGCACTTCTAAGTTCTTTCCTTATCCTTTAGCGTTTATAGCAGACTCTATACTAGTGATTCCACCCGATGTGCCGCGGCAATTTAGGATGCCGTGAGATCGGCCAGGGGGTCCGCGAGATATTTTTAAGGATAGACAGAAAACATTAGTAGGGACCACTTAAAATATACAGAGGCTGTTGACACATTTTTTAGACGATGTATATTGTATTCACAAAACTAAATTACATAAAATTCTTGTGTTTTAAATGTTCTATTTGACATCCCTTATTCTGAGCTATCTTTCGACACCGCAATTTCCAGGATAATAATGCCTTTTGAAGTGTCAGAAGAGGTATTCTATCCCATTCCTCCTGAACAGCTTTCCAGAGTCCTGTAAGGGTTTTGGGACGACGTTTGGATAATGCAGATTTTAAAAGTCCTTATTTTTAACTTGCCATTATAAGAAAAACCAGCAACAATCATAAATCCCTCAGAAAAACTTTCTTTCGATTCTTTGAACCATGTACTTAATTTTTTTCTCCCCTTTTATGATAATAAATGGCTCTTTTTTTGTTGCAATCATTTAAATACACCCATGATTCATCTATTGTGACAATTGTTTTCCATTTTTCTTTGGATAAGTGTTTCTCATATAGAATTCTACAGCGTGTCCTGCGTTCAGCGATATGATTTGGAAGAAGACGATGCTCTCCCTGGTAGAAGAAGGTAAAGCTATCCCTGGTGCTGATCGGTGCGGGTTCCCTCTCGGTATAAAGACTGAAAGAGTCTTAGTGAATGCTTGAGAGAAATCTCTTGGATGCAGACTTGAATAGTCTCTATGCAACTGTATATATTGTACATAAGTGGATCTCTAATATAAGCTGTATTGCAAATAATTTTGTATCTCGTGTGTTTATTTTCAACTACGAAGACGTTACAGTGTATTAATAGAATTTATTCTCGTTTTTGTTACTTAGATCTTTCGATAAATGAATAAAATCAGCAATGGTGTTAGCTATTTATTTGAACTTAAATTTAATATGCTTCTGATATATATATTCCATTTCAATTTAATATTTAAAAAATGAAAAAAGCAAAAAAAAAAAAAAAAAAAAAAACAACTAAAATTCTTACAAGGGATGTAATTAATGTTTTGTCCATTAATGTTTTTGTCCAGATCTCTAATCGAATTCCCAAGGGTGCCACAAACGTAAAAAGGTTGGGAAACCCTACTCTGTACTGACGTTGTGTCGAAACTAAAGCATGATGGCTGTCATAAAATCTTGTATTTGTGTTGTACTAGACCATGGGATATAGTAAAAAATACTGTATGACGTTACGAAAGTGCCTGCAAATATGACAATTGAGTGTATGTAAGTGAGTATTTTTGTTTGTTGTGAGTAATATGGAAATTGCAACAATTGAGATCCAAACAACAAGTTGCCAAATTTTATGGACGTATTTGTTTGTATTCCCACCTGTGACGGCCAGACGAATAGATAAGGAGCAAGTTTTCGGCACAAGAGTCTGCGGGATCGAATCTTACGATAAGTGTTAGTTACCATTTGGGATCGGCTTTAAGCTATTGATCCTGGACATTTTTTACTCCTGGACTAGCAGTACATGGCTGTCAAACGTTCCAGCCGAAACAATGCTGTTTCCTCTATACTGAGAACTACAACATATGCGGTATCAGAAAAGGAAATCTGTTCTGCCTTAATCCACAAATGATCCCTTTATACACTCACTGAGTGTAAAAGTCATCTGTTGTTCAGATTTATGTTTTGGGACATCCCCTAACTGATGTCCAATATTTTACAAATGCTCACGATTTTTACATATCTAGTCACTAATCCAGTTATATATACCTACACCTACATTTCATTTATATAACATGCCTTAAAAAATTCACTTTCCAAATATTTTACTTTTTTGGAAATAAATTATTTAATGTACGCACATCATGCAAAAATTATGATACTTGAGACCTGAAGAAACTTTCAGTAAATGCAGTAACAACAGACACTGTGTCAACTCCTCGCACAAAAAGGCAAACGCAACTACATAATTATTTTTATATAAACCGAACTCTCCACTGAAACAGACATTGTTCATTGACATATTCTCCCATATTATTATTCTTTTTTGTGCGTGGTCGATTAATTTGATTGACGCGTAGCAGTAACAAGAACAGTTGTGGAAACGAATTGGATTTCTCCTCACAGTCACCATATCTCATCAAATATTTACGTTTGATAGCCACAACACTGCTGAGGCGTATCAAATAATAGACTTGAGCAGTACTGAAATGCATTTGTGGAATACAGACCTAATTCTGCTCCGACGTTTGTGTAAATTGCAGGAGTTACCTACATTTAGGGGAAAGGAGAATGGAAGAAGAAAGAAATTTGTTATGTAACATAAGAGTTTTATCTATACAGAAAACTTTTGTTTTGATATGAAACGCAGGTTTTCGTAAACGTGTTAAAAAAGGCTCTGAACACATGAGGAAATTAAAATTGCAAGGTTGAGCAAAAGTCTAACACGTATAATTCTTTTCTTTCCATATGGGATTTATGAGAATTTTTTAATAGCAATAAAATTTTGGGTGGACAGTGGAACTTCAAACCTAACTTTTTTTGTTTTGAATGGATTTGCTTGAAATTTGAATATGTGATTAGTACCATAGATATGTAAAAGTGATTAAAATTAAATGATGAAATATTAATAATTTATGAATTATTAATTATATAAAAAATTGGCATAATGAAAAATGTTCCATGCGCATTTATTTTGCATTTAATATGGTAATTTTTATTTACAGGATACCTTATAGAACTAACAATGAAACTTTTTGCTTATTTTAAGCATTCATTAAAAATATAAAGAGAAAAAATAATAATAGTGAAAACACCCTTTTTATTACGCAAAATACCTACAAATCATCATTTCAAGTACAAAATTTAGAAATTCTGAGCTACGAAGAATAATTTTTTTCAATAAGATTTATTTGATATACAGTTAAGTAAACAAAAACTTAAATTTCAAAGCAATACGATAATTAGAAATGTGCCTGGAGCAGTTTGAATATTCGTATGACATGAAAATTTTTATTTTGAGAAAAACACATTTAAAGTTATTGCCATTAGTAACCACATTATATCTAAATTAAATACAAATTCCTATAACTAGGAAAGTAATCACAGAAATTAAAAATTCTTTTTGCAACACATTCCTACTCGTCCGCAGTTTCACAATTCAATAAAATAAAAAAATCGAATTTTTGGACAAATTTCACAATTTTGAAAGTCTACTGTCCCCATAAATATGAAGAAAAGGAAAGTGCTATGAAAAAGAAGTGATTTGGATAGCGAAGGTCTATAGATACGTGTTTAAACTTCTGGACTACGCGTGTAGCAGAAATGTTACACTGCACCAATGCCTAATCAAGACTCCAAAATGAAATTTCGAGTGTGGCTTCCCATACATCGAGTTTGACCCTGACGCGCCCGTTATAAATTTGACTTAACACGTTTGTGCCCAATTCCGCATTGTCCCGCGAACCAAGCATTTGAATATTCATTAACGCGTCTGTCGTCGAACTACACCAGGATATGCAAATTTCGTTCGGAATGGCAGTGCTATTTACCACACTTCCTCCCCCCGCGTACCCTTGCTCCATCTATCACCCTCTCTGACAAGCCATATCTCTCTGTTCGTAGCCAATCATCACGTATCGTGTTTTCTCGCTGCCTCGCTAGGTAATTCCTGTGGGAACTTCGAATTTTCTTTCGAGATGCTTATCTTCCCGCTTTTATGTGCCCGTGTTCCGTCGCGATTCTGCACTCTTTAATAATTCAGGATCTCGGCCGAAGGTATGAGACTCATTAAAACGGAAAACAGAGAGAGCTCAAATGTTAAGTGAATTGAGTGATATTGCATTAGCATAGAAGCATCTGCAAAGAGTAAAAGCTTTCTGGCTGATGAGATTTGAAAGTTTAAATAAGCAATTCATAGGAATCGATTTCCGCAGCTTGGTTTTCGCAAAATATCATAATGAGAACTCGCTTTTGGAGTGATTTTTCACAAAGCATTAACCTTCAAAACACTCAAGCGCATTTAAACTGCTTGTTGTAAATAGCCGGTTAACGAGGGTTGGTTCATACGTTAAAACATATCCTGAAAAGAAAACATTTTCAATAAAGGATAGCGCAGAAGCTTCATATCCCCATAATGAAAAAACAAATAAATAATCCAACAGATATAGATAAAAAAATTATACTAAAATAGACAAAAAACAAACAGAAATCAAGCACTCTGGGCATCCACGCACCAACGGCAAGATTCTGTATAAGTGCCGGAACTGAACCATAAAACAACAGAGGTAACCGACAGGTCTCGTCATCAGGGAGCCTAACCATGTCAATTACCTCAAGGGGAACTTTCTGAATAGGATGCAGGTAAGCCCAAAAGACATCCCAAGGCCCCGAGTCCCCCAAAGAAGCAATTAGTCAAGAAGAAAATGAAAAGACAAACACAACTTACAGTATGGGCTCAACGCACCTTACAAGCAAGCACACAAAAATCCTAATGCAAAGTAATCGGTGCCTACACACCCCGATTCCGTAAGTGACGGTAAGTTGGGTCATACGTTGGTTTAGATCGCGACGGTCGTCTTTTGCGACACGGGGTTTGAACCGGGACCTTCAGCTTTCAACCGATTCCGAAATGGTGCAAACACTCGTGACCAGATCGCAAGTGGTTATCAAGTCTGAATGTTTATGATCTTTAGCTGTTCACTGGTACGCTACTACTTTACTCCTTTGAAATTTGAATCGGGCGTTTATCTGCTTACTGAAGGAAATTTCTTTAAATCCTTTTTAGGTAATCTTATGCAAGTTTCTTTTTTCTTCTTTCAACAATATTTACTAGTTTTGATGCAATAATTTTGTGGTTACAAGTAAACCATTGTTTACACTTGTCGCCGATGAAATAAGACTGTATAGAATTTATCAGACAAAAAAGTGGTATTGTGCAGATAAAAAGTGACAAGAGAGACGATTATTAAACCTTATTGATTTATCATGTGAAGGCTAAGCAAACAAGTTGTGTATGGCTTTTGCTGTTTCCCGGTACTATGACCTTAAAAGCTTCAATGGACTAACACTTATACATATAGTATCATTAATTACGATTTTACATGTTGGCTGTATTTTAAATATTGAATGTACCGAAAAAATCGATTGAATGTTATCGAAGTTGGACTTTACAGTTTTAGAATGTGAGCTGAATCTTTACTTATGTGTTTCGTAAAGTATATATACCTTCTCTTCAAACTTCTTTTATCATTCCCTAAAGCTAATATGTAAAACAGAGTTATACACTTCTGTTTTCTTGTTTCAAAGAGTTTTGACATTTTTTAATATTATAACACATTTTTCACGAGTTCAAGACTTGGTCTCATATAATTAATATATTTTATGAATTAAATCTTGATACAAAGTTAACAATTTTTGTGCTAAATGTAAAATACAAACTTTTCTTGAAAATTAGCTACTAGTAAAAAATATTTTTGACAATATTTAATTTTTTTTTCCGCAGGAAGTTTTATATTTTTATTTCTGTATCCAAATGAATTGATTTTCTGTAATTTTGCATTAAATTTGTTTTTAAATAAAAAATAATTACAAGATAAAAAGAACTTTTTATATACCATGTTTTTAAATTTTCCGTTGAATCATATAAACTTGACAATTCTATGTATTAATAAATACTTTTTAAAAATTTTTTTGATGAATTATCCCATCAACTTGAAAGAAAATGAAGTTAATTAGAAGTTAACTTACGTTTAACTTTTCGTTCCCGTCCCTGCCGATAGATGGCTGCACCAGTCTACAAAACAAAATTAACTGAAAATGAATTCAAATCTGCATAAAGATGGCTAAAAGTATTAAAATTATGCATTGTCATCGTGTTCTGAGCTATTCTAAAAGTTTCAAATGTCTAGCTAGTCGGGAAGTTAGTTAAAAATCAATTGCAAGATTTGTACTGGGCAAACACACACACAAACAAGAAAGCGGGTTAATAAAAACATGATAAAAAAATAGTGTTTAATAATTAACTTTAAATTGAAAAAGTTTAGAAGTGGATACTGAAACCGTCTCTATTACATCTACTTCAAGTTACCTACGAAATTTATGGCTTTAAATTACGGAATACGCAAAATATGCAAAGTAGGAATATTCAACTCCTAAATATCCCCAATAGAAAATGAACTGTCGGCTTCCTACCCCTGTTATATAAGGGTCTCAGAGCCTGTTCACATAGAATCCGACATCATTAGCATTACGATTCCGTTGGCGCTGATTGGTTAAATGGGTCAATGATTGGTATATGATTGGCTAAAAACTTTTACGCTGACGCTGACGGTTTCCATGTGAACGGGCCCTTAAGGGGACAAGGGACTTTTAATCTCGTTCTTCTTTAATTTTCAATAGTTTACTCTACACCCCTGACTGTCCCTTGTGTTCAAATGGAGAGACTATGGATTTTAGACATTTGACAGTTTGTGCTTCTTTAGCCAACATTAGTTCTAACGTTTTACTTCTTGACAACTATTATTCTAAGGCTAGTTTGTATTGGGCCGCACGCAGGGAAATGGTCTTTCCGACTAATTCCTCGACGTAATTTAAAAAAAAAATATTTTACTCTATATACCCCATGAGTATAATTTATATTCTTTCCTACTACACTGAAGATACTTAGAATTAATAAATAAGTATTTAGTAGGAGCATAAGACCTGTTTATCAAAATATTCTTCAAAAATGCTAGAATTTTTCAAAAAGCACCATGCATATTCATTTTCTTCTGATATCTTCCAAATTTCTCAGAATTGTTAATTGAAGTATTTATAAAAAAACTGTGCATAATTCTTTGAAATCACAATTTTTTTCTAATTTATAGACCATAAAATAAAGTAAAAGCATAAAAAAATAACAGACAGAATAGAAAAAAATTATTTAAGACTTTAGATTCACACAAAAAAAAATTAAATGCACATTTATATTTATATACATTGGCAAACTTATAATGCAAAATTTAAGAATTTTAATTAATATAGAATGCGCATGGAGCCTTTTGAAAAACATCAGCAGTTTTGATTTTTTTTTTTTTTTTTGAAAAACAGGCATTATTCAGCAAAAAATTCCTTATTTTGAATTTTAAGGGTTTTCAATGTAGTGAAAGAGAAAATTAATTATTCTCATTTTGTATACACATTTAAAAACTGAAAATTAAAAAAAACTCGAATTTGAAGGCCCTTTGTCCCCTTAACGAATTATGTGAATCGACCACGGAGATCTTCAAGTTAGTAACGCTGTAAATGAAATAAGTTATAAAGATCCTAATGTAAATCTATGTGTAATTTTCCTGTCAGTACATTTCTAACCATAGATTAGAAAAATTATGTTTTAGAATACCGCATTTTGAATTTTGAATATCAACGCTCGTATTTTTTCAAGAATATTTTTATTTAAATTTTTTTTTTAATTTTGTAGCTTTAGACATCAATAATTCAACGCCCTGCAAAGAATTGACCACGGAAAATTTTCAAAGTTTAAAAAATGCACTCTCAATTTATTAAACGTTTACCTTCGTCTACCCATGGGAAATTTTTTCGTAACCAAACATCGCGATTGAAGGTCCGTGATGTCAGCTGAAATAATAGCTCATAAAGTATTTGTATTCTCAACATTCTCGATCTATAAATACAAATTAATCTTGCTTCAGTCGATCGTTAACCCACGCGTTATTTTCGCCAAGAAAACAATTTTTTTAACTCATGAAATTCCTTAACGTATTGCTTCTCTGCAAGTTTGAATTCTGTCATTAAAGTAGAGCAGTTGTGACCGCCTCCGTTCTTGAGCTGCCGATTCATCCATCTTTCTCGGTGACAAGCCATATCTCTTCATCGTTATCTCACAATCTTGTTTCGGTTTGCACGGGAAGAGGTAAAGATTGTTGGAACAGGCGCCTAACCCTCGATATATAGCTACAGTTAGAATATTCAGTGGAAATTTATGCGGACGGCAGTTGCTTGGGCTTTATTATTCATAAATAAAAACAATATTAAATTAATCGAGACGTGCTTCCGCATTGCAGGGAAAATATATTTTGCAATGTTAGCATAATTTATTAAACTTATGGGTCTTAGAGCTTGTTCACATAGAATCCGTCATCATTAGCATTAAGATTCCGTTGGCGCTGATTGGTTAAATGGGTCAGTGATTAGTATATGATTGGCTAAAATCTTTTACGCTGACGCTAGCGCATTCTATGTGAACGGGCCCTTTACGAATTATATCAATCGACCACGGACTTCAAGTTAGTAACGCTGTAAATGAAATAAGTTATAAAAATCCTAATGTAAATCTATGTGTAATTTTCCTGTCAGAACATTTCTAACCACAGATGACATTAGACTCCATATAATTTGTTGAATTGCATTAAATTCAGCATGTGGAATAACAAAGATTGCATGTGCTGTAATATTGTAACTTAGATATTAAAAAAACAAAAAAAAAACTGGTGCTTTAAGGGGACTCACTACCCTTAAATCTTTAAAACATCCGGTTTTTTAAAAAAATATATATGTTAAAGCCTGATCATTTCTGAACAAAATAAAGCAAACCGCATGAAAATATTCCTTTTAGTTCCGAAGATATTGATATTCTAAATATTTAATTATTGATCAAATTTATGGTAAGAAAAATTTTTAACTTATTTTTCTCAAAATATAATTTTGCATCATTCCGCAACTGATATCTTAAAAACTACGAAACATAATTCCATGAAATTTTTATCGCTGCATAATCATGTTATTTTATTGCGTCTGAACTAGAATTATTGCAATCACTGCACATTTTGTTATTTTTTCAGGGGTAAATTAATTAAAAAATTTAAGGAAATTTTAAGTATATTTTGAGCAGTTTAAAAAAAATTGAAAAAAATATTTTAATGTTGAATGTTTTATGTTCAATTGTATTTTGAATTATTTGTTTTAAATATAAAACAGGATTTATACATTTAAGTGTAAATTTAACTTCATAGTTCTGCGCGCAAGTTAGTATACAATAAAAATACTTAAATAACAAGGTATATCTAAAGTATTTTAAAAAAAATTAATTATTTTGAGATCTGAAAATTTGTTTATTAAAATAAATATATCAATTTATAATATACATAAAATTTGGAAAAATTGGGAGTAAATTGAAATAGTTACAAAGAGTCAAAAAGTATGAAAATATGCCTTATTTCCTCGACTTAAGGGTAGTGAGTCCCCTTAACCCTTCAGAGGCAACAACCTCCACCGTTTGCACGGTGCAAATTTTTTCCTCGATTTTTTTAACCTAAAAAATCTTAATTTTTTTTTCAATTAAAGGCTGTAAAATGCTTTTACTTCTTTAAACTTATAACAGATGGCAGCACTAGCCATTTTTCTGCTAATTTAACTGGAATACATTGAATGCAAGTGAAAAGAAGACTAGATTTAGGCGTTCGCACTGTGCTAACGGCGCCCCTGAAAGGGTTTTAACAGAGAGTGTTCGAGAGACAGTCTTGTAGTGGGTTTGGAAGCAAGATGAAAACAGGAATATCTATCATTAGTCTGAACTGCTCTATTGGAAATTTAATTTCTGAAACGAAAAAAGAGAGGCGTTCTAAGCGAGTGACACTGTGCTGTAGTAAAGTGCTAAGATATGACAGCTAGTTATACATAGCTGAAAGTTGTTTTGTCTTTGAAATACCCTTTGATTCAAATTTTTAATAAATTAACAATACTAATCAGCTGGTGTTGGCGCAACTCATGGATACTTCGGCCTGGTTCATATTGCTTCAGGAGCGCAGCATTCCTCTATTGGCGCCCATATTGTTGACTTAACCTGCGATTGGTTTGACGTATCACATGGTTACTGCAATGACCTCGGTAATTGGAAAAAATTTTTATCGCTGACGCTCAGCTCTGGAAGCAATGTGATGAAAGCTTTATGCAGCTTATATTACTTCTGTTTAAAAAAATCTAATGAAAAATCAGCAACTTAAATATATATTTACTTAGTGCACGCTTTTATTTTCATTTCCTCTGGGGAGAATTATTCTTTTTCTCTCTAATAAGGTAATATTCTGTATTTTTGTACGCTCACTTCCGGGAAATCATAATGATTCTTTATTGAGAATAAGCAGATGATGTAAGAAGAAAGGATGAGTTTTTGAGTATTACCAAGTTCGACTCTGATACTGCGAATATACATTCGCGAAACAGATAGCAAAGTGTAGAGGAAAGCAGTGATTTATTGGTCCCCTCTCCGGTTTTATGGGCGTCCCTCGTCCCTTTGATGATTCGTCCTCAGGTCTCTCCGGAGAGCGGTTTTAAGACGAATGATCAAAGCGACGAAAAACTTCTCCGATGATGGGGGGGGGGGACTAATCGACCCCAAAATGTGTCATTCGCAGCTTGTTCGCGTATGTGTAGTTGTACCATTAAAGCTAGTTCATCAACTAGCACTGGCAATTATGTTTGGTAGTATGCAGGTGCTGTTGCTTGCTTAAAACACTTCCGCAATATTGTATTTGATTTTTGGTGGAGCCAACCAATAAATTCGATTTAGTTTGAGTACTAAATGCTCACTAAGGATGCACGCTTAGAGTGGGCGTTTTATCTTACATGGGAACAGAGGAGAAAAGATATGTTTTCCTAAGTAGAGAGGTTTATTCTTCATTTCATTGACACGAAGAAGAAAATTGTATGTAAAGAAAAAGCTTTTTAATCTTTATAAAAGCGAGAATTAAATTGTACGGGATAAGTAATATTTTCTCTCTTCGTGGTAGCAAATTCACATAGATTATAGCGTATTCGGCTAAATGGATCTTTGACTCAAGCTAATATTTTATTTATAAACTAATATTGCTCTTCCCATATTAAGATAAAAACAGACTAAAGGCCTGTTCACATACGAGTCCGTTGCGTTGCGTTAAGGAAAAGATGACGTTGAGACGAAAATAAACCAATCATAAGCCTCCAAACGATTAGCAATGACATTTTTAACGCCTATGATTGGTTTATTTTCGTCTCAACGTCATCTTTTCCTTAACGCTACGCAACGGACTCCTATGTGAACAGACCCTAAGTATTTAAAATGAGAATATTAGTTAGATAAGAATTTTAGTTCAATTAAAATCCGAAATAATCAAACCGTTTCAAAACTTAATTCATAATTTAAGAATCAGCGATTTTTACAATTTTGAGTTGAAAATCTTCATTTAAAATGAAGTACATGACTTTACACAGTTCATATAAGGTAAACACCTGTATCTTTTTTTTCCTGTATTACTATTTAAAAACTGAGCTTTGCGAATAATATCGCTCGAAATGTTAAAAATAAAGAATTTCTGAACTCTTAACTGCAACTCAGTCATGAACATTTCCTCCCGAATTTCAGCGGAGATTTTAAATAAATTTGAAGTTAAATATGAGTAAAATATAGATTTTATTTCGCGACAAATCCTCTGGGAAATTAATTTTACCTCGGAGGGATTTCCTTAACCGCGTGCTTCTCTTTTCCCTACCGAGAGAAAATCTTTACAAGCTCGCGTTTCCGTGAGGGAGAAAACTGCATTGAAACTGTCGAAGCTCTCCCGATATTCATTCTTTTGTTTACAGTGCAACCCTCTTCTGCGACGAGTTACGCAAAGCAGTTGTGAAATTAATGAATTTTAATTTAGATATTCCCGTGATGCGAATGTGAGAAAGGCGTTCCGCTAAAATACCAGACGAACGGTTTTCGAAAAAGGCGTATTGGGAGTAAATCGGGTATCCGTCTCCACGAAAAAGAACGCTGCCAAGTATTGGTTCGAGTTTTAAATTTTACATATTACGACATGAGGGGCTTTGCTCGTTTTGGGAACTCTGCCGAAAAACTGATAGACCTAGTAAGACCGGCTTTTTAAAACACTAGACAAAATCAAGTGTTTTAAAAAAGCTGGTGCTAAAAGGTTAGTATTTCGTAAAGGTGTTTTTAATCACAAAGGAAAATAACTATGGGGTGCTCCTATGATACAGAAGCCAACAAAGTCGTAGTGTTTAAGGGCAGATGTAGTAACAACAACAACAACAAACAAGAGAAAATATTAAAATACACACTACAAAAATGCAGTCATTGAATTCGTATGTTAAGAAGAACAAAGATATTGATTTGTTAAACTATGAAGAACTGAAACTGTATTTATATGCTGTGAGGACTATATGGAGTTAATACGGGATATATTGAAGCATAGAAAAAGATCTAATGCTGAAGATTAGGATTTTAATTTATTTCTTTTATGCGAAAATACACTCAAAACTTACAAACATCAGTGGCGTAGCGAGCATAACTGGCATATTGATTATGGGGACTTGATATTGATTTGATAAACTGTGAAAAACTGAAAATGTATTTATATGCTGTGAGGACTATATGGAGTTAATACGGGATATATTGAAGCATAGAAAAAGATCTAATGCTGAAGATTAGAAGTTTAATTTATTTCTTTTATGCGAAAATACACTCAAAACTTACAAACATCAGTGGCGTAGCCAGCATAACTGGCACCCCCTCCCCATGGTCTTAGGAACCAGATGGTCCAATGCTTTTGGGGATCATTTGGCGCCCCTCTGCGATTGGCGTCCGGGGCATAATAGTCCCCGTGTGGCTTGCCCCCCCCCCTCGCTACACCACTGACAAACACCATGCTTTGGACTCGTATTTGTATACATTAAACCCTTGATCAATCATGGGTTTATTATCTTTACTTCGGTCTCTTGGAATGGATGTCTGTAACCGTTAGAAATCGGCTTTAAACTGTGGGTCCGGTCTGATGAGTCCTTGTGTAGCAAAAGTTGACAGTGGCGCTCTAAACCAAACCAATACATCAAACCAACATTTTTTCGTAATACAGAAGCTGTTCGCACATTTTTTAGACGATTTTGGTAAGCGATAATAAAAAATCGTTTGATGCAAAAGAAATAATTACAATTGTACTATGTTTTTAAAAGTCAAAATTATTGTCTGCGGCTTGAAAGTTTTGTTTTTATTCAAAATGGCGTTTTTAACAAAGCAGTGGTTCGAAGGCTACATTTATGCTCTTTCCGAAGAGAAATATGCATACTCCATTATCCAAAAACGATGTGAGAGTCATAATTTTGTGATATCTAAAGCGTCGATAGGCAATATCGTCAACAAGAAACGAAAAAAACGTCAAATTGGAGCCTCAAGTGGGACAAAAAATCCAAACAAGTATCCAAGGAAAAAACGGACATCTTCGACTATTGCAAAGGTACGTTGTTTAATGTTAAAAGAAAATCCCCCTAGTCAAAGGACAGTTGCAAAATCATTAAAATGCTCGGTGTCCACTGTAAACAAAATGATAAATGTTGATTTAAATCTTAAGTAAGCGAAAAAACGCAATGTGCATCGTCTTCTTCCAAATCATATCGCTGAACGCAGGACACGCTGCAGAATTCTATTTGAGAAACATTTATCCAAAGAAAAATGGAAAACAATTGTCACAATAGATGAATCATGGGTGTATTTAAATGATTGCAACAAAAAAAGAGCCATTTATTATCATAAAAGGGAAGAAAAAAATTTAAGTACATGGTTCAAAGAATCGAAAGAAAGTTTTTCTAAGGGATTCATGATTGTTGCTGGTTTTTCTTATAATGGCAAGTTAAAAATAAAGAGAGTGGAAAAAATGTCAAGATTAACTCCAAATACTATCAGGAACATATTTTATCGCCAATTTTTTTGAATGAAATACCATCGCGTTACCCACAGTGCCATCAATCTGTGAGACTCCATCAGGACAAAGCTAGCAGTCACACATCAAAATCCACTGTAAATTTCCTAAAAGAAATGGAACAAAAAACTGGTATCAAGGCCATACCCTTCACTGATATCCCTACTAAATCTCCCGATGTATCACCTATGGATTTTTGTGCTTTCGGACTTTTAAAATTTGCATTATCCAAACGTCGTCCCAAAACCTTTACAGGACTCTGGAAAGCTGTTCAGGAGGAATGGGTTAGAATACCTCTTCTGACACTTCAAAAGGCATTATTATCCTGGAAATTGCGGTGTCGAAAGATAGTTCAGAATAAGGGATGTCAAATAGAACATTTAAAACACAAGAATTTTATGTAATTTAGTTTTGTGAATACAATATACATCGTCTAAAAAATGTGTGAACAGCCTCTGTATTCCTGCATGACAAATGTAAAAAATCTAAAAACAAAATGTAAATAACAATTGTAAGAATGTCACGACTCTGTTCGACATCGAAAAATCGAAAATTTAAGTTTTATTGGTATACTAATTTCCACTTAAAGTCCTACTAGTTGGTACCAGTCAAAACATGACGACTGGATAGTAAATAAATGTACTTATACACAAATTATACTCAACACATCATTGCCAAATGTAGAAAATAATAATATTGAGAATTGAGAAATATACTTTAAAAAATTACTGTTGAACCCAATAAAAAGAAATAGGGTTACTCAACGGCTCGAAATAAATAATTTCCGTCAGGTTAAATTCTGTATCTCACAAACATAATTAAAAATAAAAATAAAAGCTAGGGAGATTCCTCGGAATAAACAAAGTAATGTGTTTATGCGGCCTCGTGCTTTGTGAGTATCTAAAGCCAGATTTAAACATGTCTCTGAGTATGCGCAGAAAGCGATTTTAATTATAAATTATTGCTAATTAATAGAAATTGCGGTTATGAAACCCAAATTTGACACATCTATAGATTAAAATTTTTCGTTTAAGGCCAAAATGAAGTAAATGGATCCAGTAGTTTTCTTTCACGGACTGCCCAAAGAATCAATCGGCTTAGCAACTTAAATATATAGATATGTATAGTGCGTTTAAAATATTCCGAGTGCATTTTCAGTGTTTAGCGGTTTTTCTGTGCACTTAACTTGGATAATCGGTAGTTCACTGTAGACATAAAATTATGTTTGATGTTTTTTGGAAGCGGTGAATTGGTCTAAAGCGACAAATAATCGAAACGTTCAAGCGTTCAACAACCTCAAAGCTAAATTTTAAGGGGGGGGTTTACGAAAGTTTTATTCATCCTATGCTAACATACAAAAAATAAAATTAAAATTACTGATACCATAAAAATACTCTTTGAGGTCACATTTCAATAGAAACAAAATTCTTTTCAACTTGTCCTTTTGCAGAATATCTTAAATTTAATATATTAAAATACTATTATGTGGTTAAGCTGTGATAAACTATAACCTTTATTTTCAAAAATAACTGCTGGAAACCCAATGAAATCATCGACGTTAATATTTAAGCCTCATGGGATTTTTATTGTGAAATAATCACTTGAAAATCTTAAGATTTAAGCAAATTTGAAAAATATATTCATAACAAAAAATTAGAAGTTAATTTAATTAAAATTTCTTTTATTAATTTAAATATCACAATTACACGCAAAAAATACACAACTAGATACTGTTTGTTCACATATAACATAGTTTAACTGAGTTCATTACTAGATTTAACTTTTCAAATAGAAAAAACACACATCTGTTGAAAAATAATGAGGACTAATTATGAGATCTCTCAAGATATATCTGACAAGATGAAGACCAGTTGCAGATGTTATCCATTCAACAATTGCTCAAGAGGTAACATTTACGTGAACGCATTCAGCTGTCAAAGAGCACAATGCAATGAAATAAAAATGCAATTTACTCATGTCATAACTATCTTTACAAAAGGAGTATACTTAATGTTCATGTTAATGTGACTTTCCGATGTGATGCTTATTTAATTTTTCTCATTTAGAAATGTCTTAACTCCGAATTTCAACTTCCTGAAGGTTAACTTTAGAACGTTCGTGGAAGGTTTCGAGCTTCACTGGGGGAAATTTTGCGTTTTTATTTAAAAACATTCTATCACAAACAGAACTCGTAAAGTTGCATGAAACATATCCTTGAAGGAAGGACAGGCTCACCAAAACCCAACTAGCATCTCCGGTGTAACTATAGCAGCCATGAACCTGACTGCGTCATGATTCTAGTGAAAAGGCCAATATCTCCAGCAGCTTACTCGTCGTTGTTTTTTCAGACTGAAAGAGTGAGTAGGCTATGAAATTCTGTCACCTTCAGGGCATACTCGTCAGCTAGTCAGGCTAAGGGAGAAAATAATGTAAGCGAAAGGATGGTAGATCCGTTGTGACTTTTAGTCTACTCATCGGTTATACCAAACTTAGGGCCTGTTCACATAGGAGTCCGTTGCGTAGCGTTAAGGGAAAGATGACGTTGAGACGAAAATAAACCAATCATAGGCGTTAAAAATTTCCTTGCTAATCGTTTGGAGGCCTATGATTGGTTTATTTTCGTCTCAACGTCATCTTTTCCTTAACGCAACGCAACGGACTCCTATGGGAACAGGCCCTTAGGAGTCCGTAATAATTAAGCCCATGCCTGCTAGGTCCGCTGGAGTTGCCTATTTTTCCTTTTGCTGACATTTTACCAACTTCGATGACTTGTTTTATGCTGTACTTCTAGTTTTCTACATTTTTCTTTGTAAATTCTAGAAAACAAAGTTGCTTTCGTGGTGTGCTGGATCGACTCTAAGGCCGTCTGCACACGGAGCAACTCAAAAGAAACTAAAAACTGACTCCAATCACAAACCAGTCCGTGATGAGTCGTAACCTATGTAATTGAATGGAGCCAGGCACACGGCGCAACTGGTTACAAACCCGTCGGACGGGTTTGTAACCAGTTGCGCCGTGTGCGTGGCTCCATTCAATTACATAGGTTACGACTCATCACGGACTGGTTTGTGATTGGAGTCAGTTTTTAGTTTCTTTTGAGTTGCTCCGTGTGCAGACGGCCTTAACCTTTCGTACATATTTAGGGAAATTTTGTTTATGGTACTGTGTCGCTTACAGCGGATTTGCCCATTGTCTATGCTGACAGAGCCTTATAACGCGGGCGAAGCGTTTGTCTAAGACTAAGCGCGCTTAAGATACCAACATTTGCATTGAATACAGCTATTTTTTAAAATTATTGTACGACGCGCTTGCCTATCAATGAACTTTTTACTAACATTTTAATGAAAAATGGTTGAATATTTTTCTTTTATATTTTATTACAGACGTAGCTGATCAAGAAATTTACAATTCGCATTTATACACCATTATTATGTTTCCATGGACACGCAACTCTAAATGAGATAGCTTACATACCCAGAAACCAATGTTCAACACATGCTAACAAAATCTACATATTTATGCGCTTTTGAAAATTATATTACCATATATGTGGCTCTGAAATGATCCCTAAGTAAGAATTACTCTAACTGTACCCACTGTGAATTCTGTTAGAGAGAAGACTACAAAGAAAAATATTTCGTTTGACATTTCCTTGCCTCCTAACACTATATGATATGTATGTATAAAGAATAGTATTCGTTTCCTATTATATTTTCTATCTCTGATATAGTAGGAAAAAATATTGCTGTTTAAAGAATAATAATTAGGTTTTTAGCAACGATTAACGAAATCTGTACGTTATAAAATTTTGATAACATCTTAAAGGATTTTCCCAGTTAGTAAAATACTATCACGGGGTTGATTTTCCCTTAGTTTAAATGCAACAGGAAAAATGCAATTTTCTTTTAAATAGAAGGGAAATTCAAAGGTTGTTAGATTTGTCGAAAAATTATTTACACGAGGAAAAAAAATACATTGGTTAATCGGAACCAATATTTTAATCATATTTCGAAGTTGCTAGTCATCTGAGAATGGAAACTTATATTGACTGCAAAACTGTGTTATTTCCGGGTGATAGCTTGGAAATGTGGTTCTGCCCATGGAAAAAGAAAATGAAATGGTCAAGAATTTTGCAAAACTGTCATAAAAAATTTCTTTGTTAAACGCAGAAAAGTAACTGCTTAAAATAGTGTGAAATGATCAATTACGATTCTTGAATTGTGAATAACACGGAAGAAATGAAATGTTTAATGAAGTAAAGATTTCATTTCAGGGAATTAATAAAATGAAGTGTAATTCTTTAAAATCCATGAATCGGGGGTGACTCAACGGTTAAGGGTGACTCTATTAAATTGCTTTGAGTTCTAAAAATATTTTCCTAGTCTACGAATTAAATAAATGTTTCATCCATTTTGTTTCTAAATGCGGTGTTTTTATTTTATTTTACTGCAATAATCTCGGTAAAGTTTATCAGTCGAGGGAAAATTTGCAGGCGGTTTTACAATTAAATGCAAATGAATTTGGCGGAATTTCTGTTCGGCGTCTGAATTATGGCATTAAACATTAAAATGCAACTGCAATCGGCTCGATGTGTCTGAAAACAATGCTTCGGCGGTATCAAAGTGAACTGAATTCATTTGCGTCTTGATATGATATCCACTGTAATGGAATTTGATAAAGTCTTAACCTTGGGGGAAACAAGCATATGTAAATATGATTTGCACAAGCGATTTCGGAGAGTGTTGCTTATTAAATCACTGAGGAATGTGACATTTACTTTTGGAATATTAATTATACCGCACGTTTTCCGACTTCTCTAAAACTTCTGATGTGTGATTTACAGTGACATTGCAGGCGAAGTTTCTCCGGGGAAATTAAGAATGCTTGAAAGCATGTTTTTATTACTTGACGTGCAAGAATGAAATGCGTTTTACTGTAAATTCGCAATCTTTGCTACACCACTTATATTGATCCTTTATACAAATGCAAATTAAAAATATCACGTTATATTCGGATTTGTCTATTTAACAAGTGTATAATACTTAAATTCTGTTTACTTTTTTTCTGTGGAAGTTAAAAGGAGCACACCGTAAATTTTCTAGCTTTAAGTATTAGTTTAGTCGTTTTCGATTAACTGCAAAAGCAAGATGCTAAAAATAATAAACTTAATCCTTTATCCTTAATTGCTATTTCAAATCATTAATCTGCATGTAGTGACAAAAAAAATCTCTCTCTACGCAGATCTTGCTGACTTAGCTCACAGAACATCAATCTGTTAACATTTTTACATTTTAAAATTGAATTGAAGTTGTATTTCATCCCGCAGTGTTTTGTTTCGAAATCCTATGCGCCTTTAAAATTAGTGGATAGCGTAAATGGATAACTTAAAGAATTTTGGGGTAAATTAACAATCTAAATATTTTTGTTTCTTTTTTTAGACTAAAGAATATTATAGGATAATCGCTTCGAAAAATTCAAAGCGAAAGAAACTCTTCTTCCTGAAAAGACTTTTTATGGACTTCGCTGTTTATCACTACCATGTATTACCAGATCACTACCAATTAATATAGGGACGTTCCCATACCCGGCCTAGACTATGAGGTATTTAAATGCGCTTGTCGGGATTCGATCCGACCACCCTCAGCACCGAGAGCTGACGCGCTATCTCTAGGCTACCTTAGGCTTTGTTTTAAAATGTGCAGATATTAGTACACATTCATTACATCGTTTATAAAACCAAGATTACTGACTTCATAAGACGACTTCCTACCCCCACCTCCATACACACACCATAACACCACTACCTAATTAATTTATATTTAAAACCTAAACTAACTTTACTTTTTGATTAATAGCAAATTTTAAGAGTTATTGAAATAACTGATGAATAAATAGTTCTTGAAATACGATTTTATGCGTGGCACGTTTGAGATTTGCTCACTGCAGATGATTACCGAAGGGCAATTTCCAAATTCAAGAGTTGGTGCATTGGTAGCACACCCCCAGTCAAAGCACACGGTCTGAGTTCATACTTACCTTATACAAGAAGCAGATAAATCCATACCGAGATTAATCCTTAATCAAAGTCATAAATCAAACTGAATATTTGCCGAATAGCTGAAATAAAACTTACTTACAAGCTATTCATTAAATCATGCAATCGTCTGAAACATCCCACTTCTTTCTAATTTATGCACATCTAAAGTTTTTTTCCCGTTCCGTTGTTGTCAACGCTGTACTGCAACAGTAATCGAATATTCATTAACACGTTTATTGCCGGTTCATGCAAATTAGGTGCAAAGAAGGGGTCTATTTCAATTTTACACGCTTCCTACCCCTCTTCTAGTGTTCCATCTATCATTTTGTGTGACAAGCCAATCTCCGAAGCACACATCGAATTACTGTTTAACGTTTTCTCTAAATTTAGAGTTGACATTTTCGGTTTGAGAATAGTTTAAAGTTTATCAGAAATTTGTAAGTTGGATGCTTGCGAATTTTAATTCTCTACTTTTTAGTAGAAATATATAACGCTTTGGGAGATAAGTCTCATTCTACAAATAGAAACTATTATATATTTATAAATATATGTGTGTTTATATATGTATGAAAATACATAAATTAAGTTTATGATATTAGGTATTTATTCTAAATGAATGAGTTTTTGATTCAATACGCTAAATACTCTATTTGATTAAAGAATTTTTAAAAATTACTTTCAATTAGATTTGTGATTTATAAAAAAACTTCTTAAAAGCTTTTTCTTGTCTTTGAATAGAAATAATAATAACACTCAAGTTTCAAATCTATGTAGAGAATACGTATGAAGCATGCTTTAAAATACAAAACCAGGTATTCATTTTAAATTTAATACTAGTGAATTTTGTGATTTGACACACTATATATTCCCTTTAATATACTTTACTATCAGTATCATAAGCTGCAACTTACAAAATATTTTTTCGTTAAAAACTTTTATTTCTTTACAGGTGTGAACTGTAAATATAAAAAATTAAGTTACTTTTTGTCGGACTGACTCAGAAACTTTGCAGTGGATATTTGTCACAGATTATTTTACTTAAGGCTTCATATAATAGGTAAGAAGCATGCAATTTCTTCAATATTTTATAAAATACTTTCTCAAGCATTTTTGTCGCCGCTTATCATTTGTTTTGACAGGGAAAGTTATTTTTATTTTATAAATGTGCCAGATGCACCGAATGCGCGAAATCTAAAACCAAACATTGAAACCGCCAGGCTTGAAGAGACAGACAACATTTTGAGTGTGAAAAACTGTATATAGAAATATGTTCAGCTGTTGGTTTGTCAGATAGCAAAGGGATGTGCTAGAATGCTGAGCGATATGTGTATTCTTCGTTTGTTTTGTAATTAAATGTATGAAAATGTTAGGAGTCGCTTTGGATTATTGGGCCTAAGGGTAATATAACCTAAATCGAAAATTACAATTAAAGCATAAACCAATATGTACATACGTACAATCCTACTATTAACTGAGGAATAGAGGTAACCATGTGTAGGCCAGTGGCGCCCCCAGGGGGGGAGGGTCCCTGCACCCCCCAAAGAAATAGAAATTGCATTATGAATATTGATTTTGCATTATAAATATTTTTATCCGTTCATCTCGGCACCCCCATGCATTATAAATAACTCTATCCGTTCATCTCACCCCCCCCCCCAAGAAAAAATCCTGGGTGTGCCATTGGTGTAGGCCGAAATGGGTTATTAAAAGAGTAGGGGGGGGATAGCAGAATTTAAAAAGCATTGAGTAGCAGAATTAAAAAATCTAGCATTCACCCCAATCAGAAGAAGCAATAGCTCTTAACAGTATGCCAAACTGCTTTATGTTTGGTGGGAGGGCTATTCAATCAGAAATTTATGCTCTCATGTGTACACACGTTGTGTGTATAGGTTGTTATCTTTATTATATATAAAGAACTGAACACTAATTCGGATAAAAACCCACAACCATGCCACCAGATGCAGAAACATAAAGTTTTTCAGTACAGTATTTTGTTGAAAAATACTTCCAAAATAAGGCGCCCACGCAGCTCTTTCCAGTGAAAGAAGGTAAAAATGAAAAGCTGAAATCAAAAAGTGAAACCTAAAAAAAATCTAATGGAGAAAATCCCTATGGATTTATGGGTTTAATACATCGCTTTCAACAGTTATAACATTATCATTAAACAAAAGAATGTTTTTAAGCATTTCTTAGCAATGGGCATTCATTCCTGCAATCACTCGGATAAAACTACAAAGCTAACTGAACAACAACAAAAACGTATATGAAACCCATTGGTATACTTGTATAAGGTAAAAATACAGTTTCTTCGACTGAAAGCTTGTCTCTTAACTGATTTTTACTGTTTTACGAGGTAATTTAAAAGGCTTCATTGATTTAGCCTTGTTGTAGAAAGTAGGCTTCGCAGTTTTTTTCAATTGCTTGAAGCATCGTTCGTTGTCAGGGTGATAAAAGAACCCATCTTTCCCGTTCAATCCTTGTTTAATGATACTGTTGGCTTAGTTTACGAGTATATATTATCCCATTAAGCTAAAATTCAAGATGTATTACCTCAGATGGTTTTCTTTTAAGTTTCGGCTGTTAGTTTCAACAGATGTATAATGTATAATTAAAAGACGAGGAAGGACAAGATTAAAACACGATAGAACTATCGGTAAAAACTCTCGCAAATGAATTTAAACGTATCTCCCGAGAAGAACTATTAATTAAGAGAACAACTGCCTTGTAAAATTCCCTTTTCCATCAAAACTTATGGACTCCTCTCTTGATGTTAAAAAACAGTTTTTTATTTTATTCAGCAAAACAAAATGGAGCGTGTAAACACAAATTTCAAATGTTCAAATATTGCCTTCGGTTTTTGTTCTTTATATGAGGCGGTGAGTTTCAAAACTTTCTAATCCACTATGGGAGATTTTTCATAAATTGCGGAAATTTTTGCAACTAACCACAGTTTTTGAACATAATCACATATTTTAACAATAATTTTTTAAAGAAAATGGAGAGTTTTGCTACACAATTGAGTTACAACTGCATGTAGGAGTGCCAGCTTTATCAGAACCCTGTGCTAACTCATTTTTTTTTAAATTTTTGATTAGGAAAGTTTTGAAATTCACAGCTTTACATGGATATAAAAAACTATATAGGCTTCATACTTGATGGGATGCTTCAAAAGATACTAAGATGGTTTAAAAAAAAGGGATTATTTGTAGATCAGTAATAGTCCATTATCTGCTTAACCTTTAGCCAACGGGACCCATTTTTCCGATTCCCTGTTTAGAACGGGAAATTTCGTAACCCCTTTGTAAGAACGGACATTGAGGGGATTATATATATATATATGTGTGTATGTATATGTATGTATATATATATATATATATATATATATATATATATATATATATATATATATATATATATATGTGTGTATGTATATGTATGTATGTATATATATATATATATATATATATATATATATATATGTGTGTATGTATATGTATGTATGTATATATATATATATATATATATATATATATATGTATGTATGTATATATATGTATGTATATATATATATATATATATATATATGTATATATATATATATATATATATATATATATATATATATATATATATATATATTCATTCTTGGACCCGTATTCTTGGGATACATGCTATCCCACCCCGTAAGGAAAAGGTTAACGCAGTATAAAATTAACTTATTTCGGATCATCGTGTTTTGATTCCGATTATTTTGATTTTGATTTAATATTCGAAAACCAAATTCCCCCTATATCGATTCATGAAAAGGAAAACATTTTTAAAGTTCATAATAGAGTTCCAGAGAAAGGTTAAAGATGGGGCCTGGCTCGTGCGAAATGTGTATTTTTCTTGCGTTCCCTCCCACCCCTTTTTATCCATAAAAAGGCAGGGAGAGTATCGTTTTCGGCGATGATGAATAACGGCACCTTGACACGGAAAGTGGTTATTGAACAATCCCGCGACAAATTTCTCTGACGTATCCCTAGCATTGAAAAGCCGTCATTTCACTCTAGTTGACGTATACTTTTTATTGAAAAAAAAATACGGTGTAAAAAATTACACCTCGCCATCTTTTCTCTCCGTGCCACTATATCTTTAATAATGGCAACACAAAATGGGGAACTGAAAAAATGGATGCTGTGGGGTGTAAAAATCCTTTTTCAATGAAAACTTGTGGACTCATCTCTTGACGTTAAAAATAGTTTTTTTTTCTTCTTTTTTCATTTGTTATTTCTAGTTCTCTTCGCGGGTCTGAGGGATTCTTTTTATTACGATTATATTTTCTGAAAGCTTTTATGGCAACAGAAGCAGCATAAAAAAAAAAAAAATTGCATCCTTCAAATCGATCAAGAAGCAAAAAATCGATACAGTTCTCTATCGTTTACTTCTGGGAGAGACAGAGCAAACGAGACAAAATGAAAGAGCTCTATTTTATTTACTTTGGCGATGTTGTTCTATTTTTTTATTCCGAGTTTTACGTTTTGTTTATTTGCTTTCTTCATCCATTAATATTATTAGCGTTATCAAAGGATTATCTTTCTGCAGTTTTGAAAAGGGCGGCGGAGGAGGGAAGGGGGGTGAGGGTGGATTGGCGCGTGAGAGATGAAAAGGCGGCAAAAGAAAATGGGAACCAAAACAAATGGAGTAGGACTGGAAGAAATGAATTAGATCATAATGCTTTCTCGGGTCTGTGGAGGCAAGAAACATTTAAGCGACAAGTAGAACGGAGTTTATTTTCCTTTTCTTATCTCCGGCGACACGAAATTATGCAAGGGGGGGGGGGGAGAAACAGCGTGTGTAATTTATTTCTTAAAGATGTAAATCATGATGATATTTCACTTCGAAATGAATTTTTCTCGAGAAATTTCATTTAAAATTTCAACGATTTAACTGATAAAAAAAAAATCGAGGCATAAAAGGTCGGTAAACATGAGTAATTTTCTTCAAGATGTAAAATCGAGGGGAAAATTTTAGTTTCAAACGAAATTTTCAGATTAAATCACATTTACGTTTTGAGCACCTTTTAATGAATTAAATTCGAAAAAAAAATTAATAAAACGTAAAAATCCTACTTCGGAATACTTTTCTTTGAATGTATGTAGAACTTAAACGAAAATTTTCCAACAATATTGCCATTGCTCTAAAATTTGGTTTGAAAATGCATTTTTCTTTCTGTATCATGATTTTAATACCTTATTAAGTTTTCAGAATTAAATCTGAAGAATCACATTTAACATTTCCAAATTTAATACATATCACAGGATCAAAGTCCCCCAGTACCATCAAAAATATTAAGAAAATGTAATAAATAAATTTGCATATCATGAAATTTATCAAAAAAGTGAAATTTTATTTTAAACGTATTTTCTCTAAGAGCTGGAATACTGGCTTTCTAAGAACATTAAAAAGTTTATTAAATGAATTTCTTTCATGTAGGTTACATAAAATTGGACTTCTTAAACGTTTAACAGCCCTATTTATAAATTAGAATTTCACTCTACGGTGATACAGATATCAAAATTTTAAACAAGTTTTCATCTGGGGCATTGAATCTGAGTCAAACATCAAAAGAAGTACAACTGCAAATTATTGTAAGCATTTGAGAAGCTGGTTTTGCATACTTTAATTCGATTACTTTAACTTTTTAAAACTTTGCAGGAATATTTTCTTCAAATATCATGTCAAATGTACATTTTCGGACGTTAAAAGACGGCTCATTAGGTATGTGGCGATGAACAAATCTATATTTGTTGTCAAAAAGTGTTCTTAATTGTGTCGAAATATAACTTTAAGGAAAGTGAAACGGCGATAGCATTATTTGTATATTTTAAGGTGATTACCTTAAATTTTTTTAACACGTTTCGAAAATGTTTGTATAAATAAAAACTCTGAAAAAACTAGATCTTTTTTGCACAATGATTATATATTTAAATGTGTATACACTGAATACTTGTTTAGAAGAGCCCGTGTAGAAGTGAATTTATAAAAATTTTCTAAAGATTGATACACACCGATGAACAGACTATTATATTTTCCAAAAGAAAGTCTGACTTTGCGACATATTTGTTTGTAAATCCTATTAAGTAGCTTCTATTTAGGTTGGTTGGATGGCACAGCACTAGGGTCATTTTTTTTCTATTTAGGGATTCAATAGACGAGATTTTGCTTCGGAGGCTGCAAATGTAAAGTTTATTGTGAAAGTATCTCTATACCTGAAATTTAGATATTTGTACATTTAGGGCTAAGGAGGTACACATCCATCTGGATTATACGAAACATTAGCTAAGTTACTTTTAAGGCGACAATGGACCATGAAAAACTTTTTTTTATTTATCAACCAATTACTATAAAATTTTGTTTACTTATACAGTGTTATCTAGATATGAAAATACTAAATTAAAAAAATGAGAATGTCATTAATTAAGATATTAATTAAAATCAGTTTGTTAATTACTCTATTTAAAAATGCTCCATGCGCATCAATTTTTGTCTCAGATATCTAATTTTATTTCTTAAGCTAGCTTTATATAGTTATAATAAAAGTTAGTAGCAATATTTGATTTACAGTCATATTTATAAAAACTAGAAAAGAAATCGATAAAAATAGGTCATTTTATGCAAAATTTTATCAAAATTTTTTTTTTATTGTTAAAATTTTAAGTTGTTTTAAAATAGTATAATGAATTGATTACTAAGTTTTATTCTAACATATATAAATAATCATTTTATGAAATTTTATGAAAATTCAAGAAAAATTATGACGCATGGAACATTCTGAACTTACCGAAACGACATGAAAACTTGTTTTGAGAAAATAGCATTTAAAGTTTTAATTTAACGTAACATTTCCATTGTTTACGTTTGAAAAAATACTTATAACTCTGTTATTAATGATCGGATCAACATATTTTTTTTTAATTTAAAGCTGATGAGTTGCAGAATCATTTTCTGAAAGAGAAAAAAATCGTTTTTGGGACATATTTTTGTCAGTCTGAAGGTCCATTGTCGCCTTAATAACATAAAAACGCAGTCTAAGTTTGAAGTTTGCGGATATATTTTAGGTGCATTAGTATCGACCTGCTGCTCTGATATCTCTGTGCTTGCGGCATGTGTGTTAATCGTATTAAAGAATTGGTTTCCCCAAAAGCTGACGAAACTCACCGAAAGAAAAAAATTGTCACTGCGTTGCTCACAGCTGCTTTGAACTCATTGGCAATGACAGGTCTTTAGTTTTTTCTTACATTAAATCAAATTATTTCACCTTTGAGTCAGTCTTTAACTATACTTGACGTAACAGGAACATGTATTTGTATGAGTTTATTAATATCAAGTATAAAGCATCATCAGCTTGTTTCTACCAGTTTAATAGTTTGAAACATCAAAATCAACAGACTGTGGGTTGTTGGATTTAAAGTGACTGTTTTAGAACAGATGATGTTAAAGACTTTCGGGGAATTTGTTTCGTGTAACTTAAATATTTTCTACGCCTTTTAAAAAGGCAACCTTTAAAATCTTTGAAGCCCTGGTATAAAGGGCTTAAGTCTAAAACAATAATTTTTAGATATTTGTTAGTATTGATAAAAAAAAAAAAAAAAATCTTTTTAATGGTATAAAAGGCTTAAGTCTGTCAATTTTGTATATAAAATTACATTTCTTTGTACAAAATACTTAAGTCGAAATTATAGTTTTGCGATTGCTATAAAAGCCAATAACTTGGTATATTTAAATTCCTGTTTTTAATTTAAGCCCTTTATACCGGGCTAAGAAATATTACAACACATTTGAACATAAGTGGTAAAAAATGTATGCATAACTGAATGGATATCCTCAAAGGATATTCTCAACTTACTAATGTATCGCATGCTATTTGAGTTGTGGAAGTCTATTAACATTTTTACACAACCCATACTTTTCATGCAGGTCTATTTTCAACCGTTGCAAAGGATTGAAAAAATGGTAGCTATGAGGATTTTCTCGGTATTCCCAATCAATGCTAAGTCTTCTCTCCAGTTCTTAAAATCCAGTTTCCAAAGATTTCTAAGAATTATTAGAGACCCCATATAACTTTTTTTTCTAATGTAGGGGTGCTTAGAACAAGATCTTTTATATTTATACTAGCTGAAAACCCGCGCTTCGCTACGGAGTACATTCTAATTAAATACAACGGTCAATGTATGCAATTAATGCCAAAAAAAAATATATATATATTTATAAAAAATGCGACGATCAATGTATACAATTGATGCAATATATATATATATATATATATATATATATAAAATCGTAAGGGATATTTTTTTTTTACAATATCCAATCGCCTGCCGCATTAGAAAGGAAAAAAATATTTTTTTGTCTATTTAGTTGTTATGCACGTGACGATAAATTTATTTAAAGTATCAGAAAAAGAAATCACGTTATCAGCTTTTAATAAATTAAATTCTAAAAATTAATCTTTAAAAATTCACCAAAAATCAGAAAATCAAGGTAAAGGTTCGGAAAAGATTTCATTTTAAAGGAATGTTTAGGATCTTTCTCGTGATATAAATTTTATAACCCTCAAATTATTATTTTAAATGCAAACTTAAAAAAAGTTACTAAAACAGCTTAAAAATTTAATTTAAAAAAATCTAAGAAGAATTTTTCAAAAATCTTTCTTAGTGCACCCCTTCACTATAAGAAGAATCGCCATGCAAAATTTCAGCCTTCTAGGTTCAGCGGTTTGGTCTGTGCGTTGGATGTTAGTCAGTGAGTCAGTTACGGAACTGTTTTATATATATAGACAATAACCTAAAATAAGTACTGAAATCACCAACTGTAATCATTTGGTGGTATTTTTGATAGGTAAAGAGAAAAGAAGATAAAAACCTCTGAGATGAAAAAATTTTGGATTTTTTTTCCTTTTTCACTCTTTTAATCAAGGAACTCAACAGTGAGAAAGATAAGGGGAAGTTGTACAGCAAAAGGATAAATTGAAGAAAATTTTGTTTGCTAATGTTCTATATAAATGCATGTACTTCTCCAGAAGATATTGAACCCGTATAGTGAGAGGTTTGTTAGGTCGGTTTATTAGTGACAATTTTCAAAATCAAGACTTTTCTAGGAAATGAAATGCTCATTTACTTTTAAATGCATTTACCTCTTTTATTTATTTAAGGGGGTCCGGGACACATTTTGAAATTATTTTTATTTATTAAGTTAAAATTTTGAATTTTTTCGTGAAGGTTAACCACATAATTTGTAAACAAAATCACATCATAAAACTTCTCAAAAAGTTTTTTTAAAATTTTAAAATTTAAAATTTTTAATAAAAGTAGGGTAATTTAAAATGGTTATAACTCGAAATATTATTTGTCGAATTTCAAAATTTTTTCATTTAATTAAACAGAAATATTTAAGTTTTAATTCTGATTCACCATTTTTTAAAATATTAATTTTTTAAAAAAATTATAAATATTTAGATATTTAAAAAAAATTATGTAACTTAATTTTAAAAAATCATATTTTTAAAAGTAGATATTTTTTTCAGATTTGCTGAAACAGAATTAAAGTAAAATAGTTGAAAAAGACATGTTACAAGTTTCAACCCTTTATCTTTAACGGTTCTTGACTTATAACAATTTAAAGACGAGAAATGGGGAAAAAACGCATGATACAGAAAAACGCACTTACAGGTTTAAACAACGATTGGCTACTATTAGAATGTTGCAAAAAAATAATAATTTCTCCTGTTCTAATTAACATAGAAACATAATTTAAACATCATTTTAAGCGCAAAAGAACACAAAAATGTTTAATGCAATAAATTTTTTTTCGAAAATTCGAACAATTTTGTGTCCTGGACCCCCTTAATTAGATGTATGAGAAGTCACTTACAGGAATTTAACGGGGAAACACAGTCAAAAGAAATCATCTTGATAACCACAATCAAATAAATGGGATGGAGACGCATGTTTCGATCTCGTTAATAGATCGTCATTTGTTAATTGTTCTTAGTGACAACCCCACCAGTGCTCCTCGGCCTGGTGATCTATTAACTAGATCGAACATGTGTCGCCGTCCTTTTTATCTAATCGTGGTTATCAGGTAGCTTTCTTTTTACTCTATGAGATGGGATTTTTTTAAAAATCATTATGAGAAACAACCCGAGACCTTTTTGGATAAACCTTTGAAATCTGTTTCTTTCCTGTGTAGAATTGTCTGGATTCGAAAGACCACCACAAAAGCTGAAATCTAAAAACTGGGGTAATTTGAAAAGTGATCAAGTTCGATGCCCACTAAATGGCTGCGATTATCTGTAGAATCGTAGAAGTTTTTCCTTTTTTTATACGTCACTCATTTCGGCTGTCCACAAAGTCATGTCAGAGTCATTGTTCTTCAGTCAAAGTTCAAACCTGGTATCATTAAGGTGCAATTCCCGACCAATTATTCGTGTGCCCGGCAACGCCACAGCCCATTAAAACCCCACCATTGCGGCGGGCCACCTCCATCAATATCGCGAGGGGGGCAGGGGGGAGCAATTAAACTATAACGTACGATCTCCGCGATATGCCCACATCGATCGCATTAAATTCACTCGCCAAAGCAAACTTTAAAATCCCCCCCACCCTTCCCCTCTCTGAACCCCTTTCTCATACGCGGGCGCAAATTGAAATCGCTCACGGGGTGGGTGAGGAAGATCGGGTGTAGAATATCAGCGCACGGCCCATCGGCTTAAGGTCTGCCCCGCATGCAAATCATATATCAAGTTTACTCCGGCAGACTGACACCACGCCGAACGCCGCGCTATGCCAAGCATGAATAATAAATTGCCCGCCTATATATTTGAATGCCGCAGCGACTGACGATGCCCCCTCCCCCCCTCTTTCTTCCTCTGTATCCCTCCCTCATCAAGACCGGGGGGGTGCGAAGATGTAAGATGAAAAATGGCCGGGCCCTAACCTTTCAGATGATGTAATTTCCAACTGACGTCTCGCTCAGGCTTTAAATATCGGAGCAGTCGTTAACACAGCGGCGAGAATGTGTGTATGGATATGTATGTGATGTAAATATATATCTATATTATGTAAATAAGGGAGGATGCGGTCTTAGAGCATTGTTTCGCGACTTAAGAGGAGGAATTAGGAGTATTTGGAGGGGATTTTCGGGGCGAATTTTTTTACCAAGTGTCAGAAACTTTAATGTTTCCCGCCCGGAATTATGACGAGAGAGATTTTAGTTTTCGAGAAGTCTTTGGGAGATGGACTCTCATATATATTTTTTTTCTCCCGAAGTCTTATCTTTTTCTGGTTTGTTTGTTTCTGAAAGGCAGCAAAATGATACGCAGGTGAGTATTTCCTAGGTTAAATTTAATTCTCGATATGTTAGACAAGATTAACTTAACATTTCGGTAAAAAGGACTACGTCATTTTATTTGAAATATCTTATTATTATGTTGTATGTTTTTCTCTTGTTGACCTTTTATGGGATTATGCCAATCATCGATACCCGCGTTAGCATGTAAAGCCTGTATGTTTCGTACTGACAGTTCTGGAACACAATGCCATAATTTAATATGAAAAGAAGTCATTTAATGAATAGGGCTTCATCACAATGGCATATCAATGCAGTGGCTAATGCTTGGGAGCAGATGCCAAGAGCTCAATATTGTCTCGAAAACTGGGAATAGTGATATAAAAATATGAATAAAATGACAGAGCATGGAAAATAGGCAGCCAAATGTTCAGCTTCCAATCTGGAATAGTTATAAGCTTGCAGATATATGCATGTACATATCTGTGTAATAGACGTTCCAAATTATTTTCTGAAACATTAAAAACAATTGAAAGTATTGTAAACTATATTTCTATGTTATATTAATGAAACACAATAAAATTGAAAGAAATGCCGCAGAAATAATCCTGGGTTAATCGTCAGAAAATCTATAATTGGTAAGACATAGAATTTAGAATAAAAAAGATTTACCAGTTGTGCTCTCAAAATAGAGACAAAAATGTCCTACTTAAAGATCTTGTTTTTATAAAAAAAAAAAAACTGACTTTTTTTTTCTTTGAGATAAGAATAAATTTTGTCTCAAAATTTCCGAAATCGCGAAAGAGCAATTTTAAGCACAAATCTCGAAAGCGATCCTTTTTCAAAATCCTGTATCATTCCACAGAAAGAAAAAAAAGAACTATTTTTCTTTCTTGTCGTAGATAAAATTATTATTTTATCCCATCGGGCAAATTATAATTTTATCATTGGTTACGGGAGTACTTTTTAAATGTCACTGACTGTTATAGTAGGATGATAACACCACTGACGTTATCAACCTCTGCAAACTGGATATTTCATCACAATTTTTCCCCCACAAAATTTACCTACGGATCAAAAGTTATTCAATGAATCGCAGGGCCGCCCAGAGACTTTACGGGGCCTGAGGCAAACTTCTGTTGGGGGCCCCAAGAAAAATAAAAAATGGAAAGAGACGAAAACACACATTCAAATTAAGTTACTCATATTTAAAATTTTACTACATGAATGATTAACATAATTATTATATTTCATTGCACTGCTCTCTTGTTATATTTTTTGAGGAAATCTAATAAATAAATTTTTTAAAATTATTTTGGGGCCCATCCGGCAGTTGGGGGCCTGGGGCAAAGTGACCCAGTTGCCCCCCTCTGGGCGGCCCTGATGAATCGGAAAATATTGCTCTCAATCTTGAACATTTTTGGTACTAAATATATTTCTGTTGTTGTTTCCAATGCGGTAGGCATTTTGTCTATTACGACATTCGCCCATCCACATCGCGAATTTGCTCGCTTCTTTATTATGAAAGCACCCTATACGTAAATCAATATAATTCTCTCCTCTCATCCGCCTTGCCCTCGGACAAGCGAGAATCGAACCCACAACCTGGCGGTGAAGGTACTCAGAGAGTACCCGTGGGTCAAACAACTGCGCAATTATTTTTTGTGATACCTGCAGGAGTATATAAGAAGTGCCAAAGATGTCCTTTCTAACCTGTTAGCAGTGGGTATTTCAAAGTAAGGGACCCATTTCAAGCGACTTTCCATGCAGCCGTAAAAAAAGATACTGTATGCACTGTGAAAATAAAATGTAAAATTTTACTTTAATTTCGTACAATTTAAGTATGTGTTATTCCCCTTGACCGACAGCAGCATCAGATCAAGGCCATTGTAGGCTATTGGGCTCGAAGATGCGGCTCCGGTTTTAACTCGGCACCACAAGGGTCGGAGTCCGACTTGGCAGAGTGTCCGGTCCCGTAATTTTGAACCGAGTCAAGTCACAAGACTGGAACACTTGACCCCGCACCTCCAGAGGTAAATTTGAGAACTTGGGGGACATTGCAGCCATGACAGATTTTACGTGCACCAGCCGCCATTAGTGTACACGGCGATGGGCTTAGTCAGTGACCAGAATCGAACTAAATATGTTCAGGTCACTGGCTCGCTGTGTTTGCCAACTGGGCCACCGCGCCCCTACAATTTAAGTAATATGAAGCATTTCATGAGTGCGCCTTGTCTGCGCTGAAAAAAACCGCCCGATTTGATAGCTGAGTCATGTCTGTTCACCGATTACCCACTCGGACTAAGCATGATATCAAACCTGGTACAAGTGGGTAAGAAGGTGGTAATTTCGTTACCAAGACGCGATTTCATCAGCAAATAGCTTCGTATAGCTAATTCCACCAGCAAATAGCTCCTTCTCATTTGTTTGGGAGAATGACTTAGTTGTGTCGAGTCTTGGTCAAAGAAAGAATTCTTGCATGATCGTGTAGGGTCTAAACATTGTTGTGTTGCGATAATCGATATAAAACTTCCTTAATAATAATTAAAAAGCTTTTATGTACTTTCTTTTTTTAAACAACCATTTATATGAAGAATAATTATAATTTATGAATTAGAGGTAATTTGTGTGCAACGTTAGTGCAAGAATAGGACTGACATTGAAAATCAACCGAGAAATTCAGAGAGGATCTCTTCTATACTATTTTGCGAAACGTTCTTATTTTCTTGCCCAAGAACTGTAAAAGTTTATTATTTATGTCACTGTATGTGTTCTTTGAAAATTGTTTTTCAAAACTAATTTTTATTACACTACATCTGCATTAATAACAGGGTATTGAACTTCAATGTTTAATGAACTGAATTCTAGATTATTTCTATGGAAAAAAATCTGCTACCACAAATGCAGCTTTAATGACTATTTGGCATGATGTTCTAAAATTACTTTCATATGAAAGGCCTTATTTGAATAGTGGGCCAACTCCACTTTTTAAAAAAAAGGAGTTAGCCCCACTTTTATCTTCATACAAGTCATTTCTACTTTATTTTAAAACTGGTACACCTCCAGCTTATTTTTTATGCTAACAGTGGTCACCATAAATCTGACTTCAGCAGTCATTTTTCAGCACTCATTAGATTTTAAGGCTCTGTATCTCAAAATGAATATAAATGGAGTTGGTCCACTATTCAAATAAGGTCTTCATATATTCACACATATGATGGCTTAAATTCTCTTTTATCATAAAACAAATTGCAGATTAGTACATAAACACGTTACAGGAATATCTTTTTTAAATCCTTATGGTATACATTAACTGATATAAATATTTTAGAGAGAAGAAACGAAAAATTAATGTTGCTTAAATGAGTTCTTTATATAATTAAGCTATGAACAGCATGTAAAGAGAGATGAAATATGATAAAACACACATATTCGCAATTTGATAAATGGAGATTATTAATTAGAAGTCCCTACGTTTAATTTAGATTTAATATACATTTTTCTAAATACCTAAAATAATACAAGAAAACGACTTTAAAGCATGAGTAGCTTTAATCATTACATGTGATTAATTTCATATGAAAGCTAAATATTCTCATAGAAAAGTGGCAACACTTTTTAAATGACTTTTTTAATTTCTCGAGCTGGCGACGAAACATTCTACTCATTTTCTTGATTAAACATAGTAACGACCTCTTCTCTTTTTTTCGCCCTCCTTATCTATTTAATTTTACCGTTAAAGCGTGCACCGTTATCCCACTGCGCAAAAGCCCATTTGGCGTGAATTTCTTTCATTCTTTTTTTTTTGTTATTCTTATCGGGATCTTGAGGTGGGGCTCCGCGTGTTCTGAGAAGGTGACTTTATTGATCGACACTCCGAGGCCTTGAGGACACGAGACGTTTGTGAGGGTCGATGCAGATACACGCTGTTGCACATCGGAGAGCGATGCATATGCAACAGCTCCTGTATGCACAAGTGGGAAAAGTCACTTTTTTTTTTTACAGATTCTGGATACTTTTATATTTATTTGAGCACCGTAGTAAAGCTGCGTACGTTTTAACATCGCAAACAAAGAGAGGTGATTAGTTTTAATTTCTCGAAACGTTTTCGATTTGCATATATTTTTGCTACCTCATGAAGTATTATTTACTGAACGGAAGGGGGTAAGCTTGGGTCACTCCCTATCAAACCTATTTCCTATCGAAAGCAAGATCCGTCGTACTCAGGACGATTCAGCCTGACATAGAAACAAAAGCACTCTCTTCGTCTCACACATTAGACACGTGTGTAATATAATATAATCTATATATATAAAACGCGTAGGTATGCGGCACAAAAATCGACGATATTTATACATTCCGAATGGCAACGGCTGCAACTACCAAATGTAAACATTAGCGGTCGTCCGCAATTTGCAACCTCGTGTCAACATGAATTTATTGCGCTGAAATCAGGAATGCTCGAAAGCGAGATCCACGAGTGAAAATTGGGAATGGTCTCAATAAAGAAAGCGAAGAAGAAATAATTCATTCAGAGAGAGGCGTGAAAGAGGGAGCATAAATGATCGAGAGGTTGGGCTTATTCGTCAGCCGGCACAGCAACCGACAGCCAGTAATAGTTAATTTTCTACACTTTTTTCAGTACTTGCTGAATGTTTACTCCATTTTATAAGTGAAGAAATTTTCCTAACAATTTATTATTTGATATGATTAAGTGCAGATATCTGAAATGTGAACAATATTACATACAGAGAGTGATGTAAGCCACACTATATTTTAGTACCTGCTGAATTTTTACTCCATTTTTTAAGTGAAAATTTTTTTTCCCAAAGATTTCTTATTTGATGTAATTTTAAAGTGTAGATATCTTAATTTTCAAAAATAGTACATACAGAGAGGAATGCAATTTTTAAAATCATTGGTTTTGGGTTTCTCAGTCTTATCTTTAACTCTGCTCTGAAGTAATGGAAATTCACATTTTTTAATCACGATGTTTTAGAATCAGCCTTACAGAGAACACCCCTTAACAAAATACAGTCGAACCTCCATAGATCGAACTTCCCTATATCGAAATTTTCTATATATCGAACTCTTAGCGAATCTCCATGTTCATTACATAGAAAAATTGTTTCTATATATCGAAAAAATCTCTATATATCGAAATTTTTTTCAAGACAAATTGGGAGATTTTATTCCATTTTAGAATAAAATCTCCCAATTTTTGGCATTTGAAACAATACGTCGTGGACTTCAATTCGCGGAAAATGTCCCTGATGAAGTTTTTAGTGGACTGAATAAATACGAACATTTCTTTGAACTTTCCGCAAAACTGGCTGTTCAGCAAGATATTCGTAGTTTTTTTTTTTTTTTTAAAGAATGTAACTGTGATCATTGTAACCACTGTCTGCATTATTGTTTTTTTTAAAGATATGTAGTACTCAATAAATCTTTCATATTAATTCATTTTTTAGTTATCAACTTTCATTTAATGGGATTCGCATATAAATTAGAAATGGAGTTTCGTATAGGAAAATTAGCTTTAATTTTTTTAGGGGCATTATGATAAAACTAAGCTCAATTCTATATATCGAAATTTCCATATATCGAATTTTTTTCCTGCAATTTGCTACTTCGATATATGGAGGTTCGACTGTATATTTATGAAGAGAGATAATGGTAACATTCCTTACATATGTTACTTTCAGTTGAGTTGTTTTGCAAAAGAAAATATAAAACTAAAAGCGACCATGCTGGTCGCGCAGCGGCTAGTGGTATAATATAACATAACCAATAGCAACAGTGGCAAGACAGCCAGTTCCTCGTTGACCTTGGGCTTCTCAGAAACCTGGCCTAGCTTGTCCTCTTGGAAGCAATAGCAATTTCTCCAGATTTTATGTCTTCCTTTTGGACTTTTCGCATTTTAAAAAGTTTTGAATTCATTCGCGGTGACTGTCTTGCTTATTTTCGATGTTATTTCATAGTCTCCTAGAGCCCCCTTCGAAGTCAAATTATAACTCTATCGCCAGATTCTACTTTTTCACTATCGACACCAAAAATAACTCCCTAAACATTTCTTTGAAGAATGTCCCCATTTCTGACGAGAATGTTAGAGCTGGTTTGATAGGGACTTCATAGTGGCTTGCTTTCGTTCTTCTCCTGACTATGGGTAATCGAAGAATATTTCCCAAGTAAAAAAAGCCAGCTGTTTGCAGCAAATACACGTTTTCTGTCTTTGGATCAATATCATTTTGACAGTTTCAGATCCTAAATAAATCAAGTTTGTAAACTCACACTTAGGAGAATTTTCACCTGTATTGCGAAATGTATATTTGGTTTTCTTTCGATGCATCAGTGGCAAAGTTCATCTTTGCCGTTGAATTCTGTAAGGCTATGAAAGTCTCTTTAAATCTTATTTTTCATCTTGTAAGTACAACCAAATCACTAGTGTAGGCTAGAATTGGTATAGCAATTAAATTTTCTACCACTTGAGTCAACAGTAAAATCTCCGATTACCTTTAGAAAGCCTACTTCCAAAAAGAAGCCTGCTAACGTATATCCTTGTCTTACATTATTTACAACTTCAAGAGGTTCAGACTAGGGTTTCTTATACTGAAGAATTTTGAGTATCCTGCGATTATTCTGAGAATGTCTTAAAATTGTAGTTTAGTACCCAGCACAGATAATAAGGGGGTGTTTGAAACGCAATCCATTTTCTCTGCTGCACTATCGGACCAATTAATTATTATTAGTCGAGAAAATATTTATTTTGGAAATAATATTTTCGTTATACCTAAATACACTAATGGTATGGAAAGCTGCTTTCGGAGAATTTTTTATAATATAACTTTAAGAACCAAATGTTGACGCTGCTGCGGTGTTCCTTAGTTCATTTAGTACAAAAAGTTCTCATGCAGATAATTTCCTGTTTGGTACTACAAACATGGTAGGATTTTAGTTAACATAATGTCATCTTATTACAAACATATGTTTTTCACTTTCCCCTCGTTATCTCGAGGCTCTAAAATTCAGCAGTATTAATCATGCATCAAATTTCTCCAATAGTCATGAAGATGCTCTAAGAGGCATCTACAAGAACGAATCAGTTATTAGGTTCACCAAAAAATTTGTTCGGTTTTCAGCAAGAGGGATCTAGTAGAACATAGTTGTCTTCCATATCATTCGAAACAAATTTTGCTAGATTATGTTGTGACTGCTGTCCTATCAGCGCGCTTTTAAAACAATAACTTACCCAAATAGGTGTATTTTTGTGCAGCCATTTTAATATTGAGCATGGAGAAAGTTGGCAACATTTTCGGCATATTATGCTTTATTGTTTCAAGAAAGGTAAAAACTCAACTAAAACACACACAAAAAAAAAGATTGGTGAAGTGTCAGTTTAGGGAAGATAGAATTATGAAGTTGTCTGAAATATGGCTGTAAACCTCATCGTCGTGATCCAATGTATATAAGCCATATATGATATTAATGTAGACACAGATTATTGTCTATTTTATATCTCGTTTATTATAAAATCAATACCTAGACTAATAATAATGTACATAAGTTTGTTCCTAGGAACGCTGATAACATTAATGAGAGAGGGGTTCATAATCACAGTTCGAACCAGACTTCACCTCTGGTCTCTATTCCCTTCCGCTCTCCAGTACATCAATATCTCATCATGGTCCAGTCTAAAAAAAAAGCTCCGTCAAATCGTCTTTTCTTCATTTATACCTTTTTCCTCGTTCTCGAATGTTCCACTGTCTCACGTGTCTGATGCAATCCCTCACAGCTTTTCGTCACCTGGTCACCTCCAGACCTGCGTTCCTTTTCGGTCAGCACACCCCGGGCCTTGCATTGTCTCTTGGGCCAAGGATTGTCTGTTTGTGGTCTTTTCCTAACGAATGACCCTTTTTCCACTTAGGGAAGTGAGCACCGCACCATTGTCTGTCTAACAGTCTGCGCGATTCCTTTAACAAAAAGTCACATCTGTACTCGATTTTCCAAAGTTAGGATTGAGTCGGTTGTCAGACTATGTGAGAGTCTCACAATGGCAGAAGGTAGTGTTACAAAACGGTGAACATGTACTGGTAGTTCAATAAAGTTATTGGAGAAAATCAAGAATGTCTTTTATTTTTAATGGAAAAAAAACCGAACGAATTTATTTGCAAGCCTAATATTATGACTGTGTCACCACATATGAATGTGAGTATTTAGATCCGTAGGTATTAAAAGTCCTTAAGAAAAACTACTGTGGAAGTTTTGTTTGCTGAAGGTTCCGTAACTGAATGCGATTTTTTTAGGGTTTATTTATCACACAATGCTTTTGACATTTTGAGGAGGAAGGTATCTGTTTAATTTCATCATTTGAATTCATACAAAATATTATGTAAAGATGCATCGAACTGAATAAATGTATAATGAAAGTAGGAAATTCGGCCTACAGCAGAGATATGTAACTCCTTGGCTATTCATTCTTTTGACAACACATAGTTTATCAGGCATTTCAAAGGCTATAAAATTTCCGAGATGCACGTATAGTTCTCTAAAATTTCAATGCATTTTACAGTAAATATCGGGAATGTTCTTATCTCTAGGAGGATACTTTCACGATTTCTACAATTACTGTGCTTGAAAAATAAACATTTAATTATTAAAAAAAAATAAAGGAGCTAGTAGTCAAAACGATGAAAAGAAGCTTTAAAATGTGGTTATTAGAATGGGAATTTTTAATTATTGGATATGGAATAATGAATTTGAGCTATTTTGCTGCATGCGCTATGCTTTAGATTTTGATGAGAGTAAATTTCGCAATTCACTGACGGGAAGAGACGCATAAACACACGTATATATGCATGCGTGAATACCTTTAATTTATCGATTAATACTTTTTAAACTGGTCACTTTATCACTTGTACGATTCTCCAAGCACTGCCAAAGGTGATTCTATTATATAGTTTCCCGCTTTTATTTAAACTCGATTTTTACACGCTCTGTGACGAGTTATATTCCATTATATTTAAACAGTTTCGTCTCCATTTTTAATAATAACTACCCCGATTCGTCTGAATTTTCAAAAATAATCTGAAAAATTCATATTATTTATTTTTTCTTTTGTCAGATACAGCGGCGAGAAGCTCAAGTGCCGGTATTCGAAGCTTCCGAGGACTCTTTAAACGAGCGATGTTACTAGCTGTGTAGGATGTTTATCAGTCTAATTCACATCAGCTCTTTAGCTGCAGTGATAAAAGGTTCAGGCATTGTTTATTAAATGCTTTTAAACGAATTGGCGCGATTTTAAAAAGGTTGAATATATGCTGGCGTAAATACCCGAATGTTATAATAAGATCTAACAAACTTATTTTTTGCGATAACTTATATAGCTGCCGGAGAACGGTTCTTAAATGTGACACTTTAATTTTCTTCGCCTTTTTTTTTTCCTTCCTCCCGCCCTAAATTGGAGAAATGAATTTTTATTAAGTTTGTAACACGGCGTGCACCCAGTTGGTACGCGTGCGAGCTCACAGCGCAACGACACGATGTGCAACAACGAGAGACCTATTGAATCGAGTCTTGTTGATTTTTACGACTTTTATTGCCGACACGGTACTTTGTCGTCTCTCCCCCCAGCACACAAAGAAATAAAAGCATCGCAAACAGTGATGCCATATTTTTGATGCATTATTTCGATTCCATAGTTCCCCCCAAACCGACGCTCGTGTCATATTTTTCTTCCCGCGTTGCATGATCGACGGGGACCCCGCGAAAAATCAATTAGTCGAGCCCCCTCCCCCCCCCCTCCCACACCGCTCCTGCGCCAATGTTGAAAGGAACAACTCCGACAAAATAAACTCGCAGATACGGTTTTTCCTTTTTATTTTTATTTTTTTCGGAGACGTACACCGCGCTCCTGCAGTGGCGTTCTTTTCCTTTCCACGTCTGCGCCGTCTTGGTGGGCGGGGAGGGGAGCGGAAGAAGCCCCCTCCTATTCGAAAAAGAGGGTGGAGCGGAACGCCGTTGCCAGGGGCGACCGCGCGGATCAATTAGGTCCCGAGCAGCCTTTGAGTGGGAGTTGATAAAGCCATTGTCTATCCCGGGCCTTCCCTTTTAAACGAGGGGAAAAGGAGTCTGAATGGGAGAGCGAAGGCATTGAAAATTCTCCCTTTTCAACGTTTTCGTCTTACGCAGCAGAAAAGCAATAGAAACCAGCCTATATGCACACACATACACACCATCGAGGTCCATAACAATATAAAACTGCAGCCGACAATATTACGGCCCATGAATAGGAGCAGAAGGGGGACGGTGAGATAGTAGTAGTTGTAGTAGAGTCCCCTTTTGTGCCTTTACTTTATGGACGAATGTCTGGCTGCTTTCATTTGGGTTTTGAAAAGGAGGAAAAAGTCTTTGTCGATGCCCTCTTCAAGCCGGGCTTTTGTGATGCCCGGGCTCAGAGATAAAAGGGGGCCCGGGATTCTCTCTTTTCGGTTTAGCAAACCGTGGGTGCTATAAGTTGCCAGCATAGCGTCGACACTCTCTCAGTATCGGCCCTGGAACCGGCGAGTCTCCACACACACGCTCACCTCTTCTTGAAAAACAGAGATGATGTGTGCCCGAAATCATCGTCACTGCCTCCACCCGTCCGATTCCGTCAAAATGTGCCTTTTCCTTCGACCACCATCTCCGAAACACAAACGAATGGGATATTAGCTAGTCGCCTTCGCCGCCGCCTTCCGTACAAGCCTAATGTGTATCGTTTCATCCGTACGCCTTTAAACACCATCTCGATGGAACGAACAGACGAGAGTGTCAAAAGAGATAGTTCCTTCTGTGAAACGCCCCAAAGGGTCCGTGTCAAACGCGACAACCAGTTCCTCCGTGGATGCAGATATATATTTCCAGTATACTATTAACCCTGCCCAAAGCAAAGATACGGCTATGTGTGCTCGCCATAAAACTTCTACAATCAAAAGGAAAAAAAATATCATAGTGCAATTTTGATAATTAAGGGATAATTTATTCTACTACTTTTATAGAAAAAAAAAAGAATTTTCTAACTCTCCGTCACAGAAAACAAATTGGACCAGTATGTATGTAGATTTAGTGTTTCTGAGAATGTCGACGATTCGGGGCTCCGAATTTCCAGCCAATTGAATAGCACTGTTTACTGTCAAAGTGTTTTCTCTGTCAGTGTGAATATTTACAAAATTCTTATATCTGCTGATAATTTCTAACATAAAGCAACCAATGACTTCCTACAGTGATTGAAAATATACCTTTATATTCGCCTTTGGTTGCAATAGTCTTTTGTTCAGTGTTTTTCTATCCTCAATTAGAATTCAAACTGAAATATATATATATTACATAAAAATATTTTTTCTGCTGATTCTTTCTTTCAAACCAAATTGTCAAAGAATGAATACTATAGTTCTCTTACATTACTTGCAAAATCAAATTGTAAAAGCAGTGACTAGTAACACTGAATACTAGAAATATCTTACACCAGATGTTGCAATCAAGTTTTTAATTCTGAACTACTTAGAAGTCATTTATTGGAAATATTATATTTATATACCTAGCTAAGTTCTGTTGTTAGAATTCTGAATAATTAATACGTGAATATGTTTAAATGTATTTCAAGTACTGAGGTATCCATTGCTTGCTACGAAGCAACAATTTTTTTTCATGTAATGTTTCCGTTCAAAAGTGATAACCTTAAGTGAAAATTTTGTGGGGTTTCAATAAATTCTTCTCTATAGTGTTTGAGATTTGATTGTTTGACAGTGTTTAAGATTTGAGTTATGATCACACATAAGTGCAGGATACCGTGAATATTAGAATGATAAAAACTAAAGGCTAATGAAATATATTTTATAAGCATAATATACTGTTGTTAATGGTATATGAATTGACATGATAAAATTTTGGAGCAGATTTAAAAACCTCGTTTTTAAATAAAACTGGCTTCTCAATAATTAAGTGGTTTGATAAACATATAAGCCGGTACGGCAGTTAAATACACATTCACAGAAATCGTGTTTTTAAGTAAGAAATTTTGAAATATAAATTAATTTGGAAGGGAATTGTAATAAAAACGACTTGTAAAAGAAAAGTATGAAGTGAGTATATCTTTAAGACATATCTATTTTAAAAAATATGGAGTGTGAATATTTTGTCTCATGTCGATCTGTGAAACATGAATTTTGCCTGTATTTATTATTTATTAGACATCTTTAGAATATTTGCTGAAATAATATGGTTGAATGTTAGATACATACACAGTATTAACTATTGACCAGTATCAAAACACCTTAACTTATATTAGTAGTAACTTATCTAGAATACAGCTTTTTGATTTTTACTTTCATATTCGTAAAGCATGCAGTTATTAAATGTTAGAACTAACAATTTATATATTCATTTCAGGAAATAACTGAACAAATTGTTTATTGATAGATTCTAATATTACGTTAGTAACGGAATTCCACTAATTTATGAATACCAGTGCCTTTCAATTTAAACATTTTTCAATATGTCTTCGTTATACACTACATGTTATTTATGTATATTATAATTGAGTGAAAATTATGTAAACTTCAAACGCATTATAATTTCATATTCATAAAAATATCAGATTTACGTATTCTTCAAGTTAGGAGTCGTATTTATTAATTACTCGCAGCAGATTAATGGTGTGATATACACGATAGGAAACTTCCGAGCTTTCATTTTTTAATTAGAAAAATTGGATGAGTCAGAAATATTTTCTGCCATTCGTTTTCAATAGTTGGCTCTCAATTCAGAAAAAAAATGTTATACGCTGTTGTAGGCAGCATTGGCGATGACATTTTTTTAAAACTTATTTTTCACTTTAAAAAAAATAGCGAATCTATTTCTCTCTTCTCACTTCGATAGAAATGTATATAATTTTAAAATTCAGGTGTTATAAAGTATGTTATAGTATCTATGGGCGGATATTTTTAAACAGGTTTTATGTACAAAGTATTTAATTTTGACAAAATATGCAAAATACCATGCATCTAAAAGAAGCATCTTCGTCGTGAAATTTGAAGAAAATTACGACAATAGAGGAATAATTCATGTTTAGATGATAATTAAACAATGGTTAAAACGACAGACTTACTTTCACAGGCCTTAATTGATTTTTAACTATTTGTTAACACCGCAAAAGTGTATTTCATCAGCAACTTAAAAAATGACATTTCATATGCTTAATTATCAAGAATTAAGGTAAATTAAATTCTAAAACTTTATGGCTTTTGTTGTCGCTACTAGTTTTTATTTTTTTAAATAGAGAAACTATGTTAATTGTGTTAAACTATGTTAATTGTATATTAAACTATGTCATTTGAATTTTTTTGTAAACATACTAGTATGCTTAACAGCAGTTACGAATAGAACAATTCATATATTTTTAAATAAATGCTTATATAAGTAGGGAACTTTATAAAAATATTATTATCTTCATTGATGTTTATGAAATGAAATAATCATCTTTGAAAATGGAATTTAAGAAATATTTTTTCAAATTATTAATATCTGGTTAGTATTTAATATTTACAATGATAACCATTTTATACAATTTATGTTTCGAATTATATGTATAAAATATTAAAGTGGTAGAGGTAAAAATTTAGGAAACTTATAAGTCATATATACTAACAGTAATTTATAATATTCCCCCCCACCCCCATACACTAACTCGTGTGTGTGTGTAATGTTAGTATCCTTATATAATTACATGTATTTTTTTAATTATAAATGATACGAATTAAAAAATGAATAACTTGTATATAAATTTATCTTCTGATAATTTTCTATTCTCTCTAGTAACTTACTTTTTCCGTACACTAAAAATTTTCCTTTTAATTCATCCGCAGACCGTTTTCAAGTTTTAAGTCAAATTCTTTTAAATAATACTTTATTTAACAGAATCTGACTTAAGGTTATCTTTTCCCTGCATAGAATTTATAAATGACTTAAGGTTATCTTTTTCCTGCATAGAATTTATAAATATATATATATATATATCGCGGAATTAAACTGTACCCCTGAGTTTTTGTTTTCTTACAAGCTAAGAACGAAGATTGTTAAAATAGATTTACAGGCATGGCGTTGCCATTAACCCATTTGCTCTTATCGTTATGAAAGTGAAAGCTCAAAAACGATTTCTGCTTTTGCAAGTTATCCACCATGGTATTATTTCTGACAGTAGTGTGCAAACTGTGGGTCGCGACCCGCAGGGGGTTATGAACTTTGAAATGAATTTATATGATGTTGAATTAAAAAAAAAAGCTTTAAATATTCTATAATTGAAAATTTTTGATATTTTTAGTTATATTTTTTTATATGTTAAAAAATATATGCTTCTATATTGTTAAATAAGGTGTCAAATAGCCCCGTAAGACTATGCATACATTGCTTCCATTTGCATCCATTTATATGTGTGAGATTTGGTTTTCAAAATCGGTCGCTATGAAAACCAAACAATGATCACAAATTAATGAGGAAGATGATACGAGAGTAGCATGCTCAAATATTGATCAAAATATTGAACAAGTATTATCCAAAGTCGAGGCTCACACCTTTTCTTTAATTATTTTTGTTTTAGTTTTATATAAATAAATAAAGTTTATAATTTTCAATGTTTTAATAGGAATCTCATAATTTTGAATTCCTGCTCGTTTTAAATTTTTATTTTCTCTGATTTTTGCTTAAATGAAATACAAATATATATTAATTTTTAAATATGAAATTTTAGTCACACAACATTTAGAAAAAACAAGTGTAGAAGATGACCGAGGCATTTTTTTATTGTTATTTTGCTGAGTAGATGTATACCCCAAATCTACAGTTCATCGCTTTTTAAAATAGTTTGTCAAAATTTCCTTATTCCATTTCGGTAACATTTTCCTAATTTTTTAAAAAATAATTACTCTGGTCAAAAATTTTTCCTCAGGGTGGAGAGAATTTTTATTTGAAGAAAGTGGGTTGCGCACAAGAAAGGTTTGCACACCTCTATTTTAGGAGATAAAAACTATCTTTGTGGATTCAGGCAGATCTTCAATGGCATTCCTAAAATTACTTGAAGAACGCAACAGACAAATTATATGTTTACGAATATGCAATTCCTGTTTGAAATAACCCAAATAAATGTTCTTATTGTTTGACAATTTTTTTCCACAGCTTAATAATGAAGTGAAGGTTTTGATTTTTAAATTATTTCGATTATTAAATATCGAGAAATATAACGCAGGCCACATAACAAAATAAGGTTAATTTTTTTTGTGGATATTAGAGATAAGCTTATAGATAATTTACTTAAGTGTTGTCTATGATTATTTCTCCTTATCAGAAAAGGAATTAAACAATTGACACCTTTTGTTTCAATAATTAATTTAAACTTATAATTAGCGCGTGCGTGCACACACACAAAAAAAAATGAAAAAAAAGTGCAGTGGATATGTGTATTGATAGGTCGGGTGGGGCATGCCCTAGGAGGCAGGCAGGGTTCTTATGTTTGAATTTTATATACGGCTGTATATGACTTTCAAGAAAGTAAAATTAATTCATTTTTACATATAATGATACCTTATGGGCATAAATTCATGAATACGTCTTTCATTCTTTCTTATATTGACTTAAATAATAGCTTTTAAACTTTTTATTGGTAATTATGTTTAGATACCTCAAGTTATAATAGAAGCTGTTTTTGCATTTACGAATTCCCTTGGTGCAAAACAATTATGTCGCCGAGTAAAGATATTAAGTAACAAGAGTCAGTTTTGGAGAAAAAATCGAAATTAAATTTCTTTCATAAAATATAACTAACTTTGACAAGTTTTCCCATAAACTGTTTCAGCAATTGTAGGAGAGTTTTCCTCTTGCTTTTAAATATGATGCTGGAGTTCGACGCATCATTGTCGTGTTGTTTTTCCCTTTGGCTTACTTGCTTGTTTCGGGCAAGAGTTTTGTCTTTTAGATCAAACTATTCAAGCACGTATCTTTTTTGTTTATAAGCATTATTATTAAAGCTATATAGATGTATGTGTACACACGCATGTACGTTATATAAGTTTGATAGGATTGTTCACCGGTATTATAATTATATTTCTACAAGGAGTGATAAATGATTTTATGATAATGTGTTAAATTTATTATATAAATTTTTCTTATTTATTTATATTTTCAGTCAAATAATTTCTATGAACATATATTTGGAAAGATATGCTGCAGGTAATGTTGTGTCTTATCAATAGATGGCGTTACATGAAACAATTTTCATCTATTTTCCAGTTGCTGTACAGTTTCTAAAGCGAGCTATATATTAATTATGATGGAATTTCAAAAAAGTTAAATTCCGGGGAGTCTTTCTGTGCCCACTTTTATGTGTATTGATGGAAAATTAGTATACCTTACTTTAATTATCTGCCATTGTAAATCATTTCGTTTTTTAGCGTATGTCTGCAGGAGTAGCGCTTTAAATTAAACTGATATTTAATATATTAATTATACTTATATGTAAATGTACTAACATTTCACTCTAAAAGTTTAGAACTGTGAAATACTAGAAACAGAAAGTTAATGTTGACCCATCCCTTTTCTTTGTATTCCATGTATGTCTGTTTTAAACAAATATGACCGAATAACAGAAGTGAAAGTAATATGAATGAAAATTGTTCTAAAAAAATTCTAATAATTCTGAAGTAATATTTATCAAAAATATTTTTGCTTTTAGGAATTTTTTAATGGATAAATTTATAAGCAAGAATGATAAATTTAAAATCCTTAAATATTCTGTCAAATTGCATTGTGTTATCCTCTGTGTCAAGAGTTTTCTACCAAAAAACAGAAGACAGATTAACCCGGAGCTCGTTATTCATTAAAGATTAAAATGTTTCTCTTTTTATTCAACTCTTTCCGAACGAGTTTTCTGAAGATACTTATTCAGTTGTTACAAGAGATACTGTTCCACACTCTTTGGTAACGGAGCTTAATTCCAGTTAGCCATTTAAGGTCATGGTTAAGGCAACAACAGTTTAATTTCTAAATAAGAATACAAATAACCCTGTCGTTAGCCTGGAATCTCTCTCTGTTACTTGCACATTTCGTTCACTTCTTGTTTTCATTCTGTTTCTCACTTCGTCTTCATTTCTTTGTGATTACTGAACGTCTACGTTAATACTGAACGTTGGAAAAACAGTATGACATTTTACAGTACGATGATAAGCAAATATTCATATGTTTTCCGTTATTGACATCAATAATGCAATGCGAAGCGAGTAGTTTGACAGGCTAGTTTGAATGAAATCGGCACTGCATTGTAAAATTTTCACCACCGCTGTATTCTTAGCAGGCGTTATTTGAACAAAGTCATCCATCACTCGCTTTTGCTTAACTTCGGGGCTCTAACGTTTTCATACATTTACCAACTCTGAGAAAAAGCCTTACATGTTTGACAGTTGGAGAGTCTTAGCTTGTTTTAAAATAATTTTTTTTTTGTAACTTTGGAAACATGAAATTTTTAGCATTTTACTGTGAAGATCCGATTTAAGAAAGAAACACGTTTTAATTTTTAAAATACTGAGGCACAAATCCAAAATCTTTACGTGCAGCACTTTTTTATATCTGATATTAATCTCGATATAGTTACACATGTGCTAGATATTTGATTTCCCTAAAAGCAATTGTTTTTTCTAGATTGATGAGGATATAACAATGAATACATATTAACATTTTTTTATGCGATACCTCTATCAAAAATAATATCCAATTGAAAGTGAAAAGAAAAATTATCAAATCGTTGAATGTCGCATATAATATACTGTGCTTTAATTCTAAATGACATATTTTTAGCGTTAAAATCCTCAGGTAGAGGTGTTTTTTTCAGCTGCAGCTCATTCATTCGGACGACAAATTCGCAATAAAGGAAAATTATAGGATGTTTAAAATCTTTTATGACTTCTATTTGGGTATATCTGATCTCCGCATTTTATCGGAAGAACAAATTATTTCACGCCTTACATAAATGACTGTCATCAGAGATCATTTCCACTGTATTTGAAAAGACTCGCTATGAGTAATCACTGTCGCGTTTTCCTTCACCCTGGTGACGTATTCGCAGTGACGGTTACAGCGGCGGCAACAACACTAAAAAAGAAAATCCCTACCGAATGTACTTGCTTGTTTTTGCCCCGGCGTATGAATATATTGACAGTCCCACGGATGTTATCATAAAAAAGAAATAAAAGATGACATTTTTTCTGAATCCTCCCCCCTCTAGTTCTTTTCAAGACATTCCCCCCCGTACGAAAAAGCTGTTTGTTGGTGGGATTCATAAAGGAAAAAAAAAAAGTCTATAAAAAATGATGAGAGAGAGGGGAGGTTATGGTAAAAGATGAAATGAGAAAAAATCTGGCGAGTTTTCTCTTGCGGTGCCCCATGGAATATGTCGGGTCCAATGCTTTCGCAGCCCCTGCCGTGATGGATGGGGCTCTGCAGCAAAAGGCGTTTCCAGGGGCAACCGTTGGCTGTGGGGTCATGGTGACAAATTTCTTTCTCGGCTTCGAATCTGTCTTTGGGGTGATTTCCGAAGGAGTACAGAAGAGGCTGGCTTCGAGAGGGTATTATTATTTTTTTTCAAAGTAAGTGTTCTGTGATGCGACATGGAAATTTTCCCGGCTATCTTGGGGGCAATCAGTGCAACAGGTTTGGCGGGAGGTCATCTCATGACGATGGTCAATTCAGGACTCCGAATGCAGCGATTTCAATCCCAGGTATCAGTGTGAGGATTGGTAGGAGTAAAATAGGATAGTTTTTGGGGTAGTAATGAGGCTGGGATTCAATTACTGAAAGAATCATTTTTTTAAACATAAAAATATGGAAGAATTTGCGGAAGAGTGTTTGTTGCGGTGTTAAATAAAGAGGTTTCGGGTCCAATCCGCAACTGTCCGGTCTTTCAGGCGAGCAACGGTCTGTGGTGAAGAACCTAACACTTTAAATGGTGCAATAATGCCTGTCAAGAAAGTGGAAAGTTTGTCGATTGCCAGCTGTATTTTAACGGAAGGATAAATTGTTGAAGCGTAAGGGAATGGCCATTGCGCAAGATTCGTCTTTTCATCATTATATACCTTATACATACATACAAAAGCTTTATTTTTAACTATCTATTACATGAAATCGTTTTTTTTTTCACGTTCATAGGAATTCAAACAATCGGAAAAATAAGCATTTTTTATTTAATTATTTATTTCTTAATGATTTCTTCGGTGCAAAACAAATTAAGGGAAATTTGAAGTAGAAGCGAACTGAGCCATTCTGGCATTTATTAACAGCTAAATAATTAAATTCCACAAACATCTCTCTTTCTAGAAGTTTTCACTGCAAAATAGTTAAGAGTTTTAAATAAGTTAAATTCCTGAATTGAATTAGTGGCAAAAGCACTAATAAGACTTAATGAATTCTTTTGAATTCTTGTAACAATAGAATAACTACCTCACGCCCGCAGACATGCACAATATATCTGACAAAGCGTCTTTTTGAGAAGAAAATAAAGTCATTATCACATTTTCACTGTAATTTATTTATATTTTGATTTCTTGAATTAAAACCAAATGATTTATCCGTCAGCACGATGAAAAAAAAAATAAACTTTTGGGGTTATACGATTTTCAGAACTACAAATTGCGTAGATCTATTGAACACTCAAGTTTTTGCAAATTTCCCAAAACAGGAAAAAATTTGTAGTTTCTTACAGTATTTTACTATCGTAAAGTAGTTCATGCGTTCTTCCACAAATTCTTACAATTATCACGTTACCATTCTGTGAAAGGTTCATTCGCAATCAAACCTGGAATTTTTCTGTATTGGGTAGATATAATCAGTGTAAAACTACTTAGTTATACCATAACCTTCAGAGCTTCATTCATGTAAAACAGTTCCGTGACTGACTGACAGACAGATAACGCACAGACCAAACCACTGGATCTAAAGGGCTGAAATGTTGCATGGCGATTCTTCTTATAGTGTAGGGATGCACCAAGAAAGATTTGTGAAAAATTCTTCTTAGATTTTTCAAAATTAAATTTTTAAGCTGTTTTTGAAAATTTTTAAGTATACATTCAAAATAATAATTCGAGGGTTATAAAGTTTATATCACGAGAAAGATCATAAAAATTCCTTTAAAATGAAATCTTTTTCGAATCTTTACCTTCATTTTCTGATTTTTGGTGAATTTTTAGAATTTAATTTATTAAATGCTGATCACGTGGTTTCTTGTCTTTTTGTGATACTTTAAATTAATTTTATGTCATGTGAGTAACAACGAAATAAATTGACAAAAAAATCTTAAAATACCGTAAAAGATAAAATTTAACCACTAGACTAATTGAGATGGGAGTTTTTTAAGAATTTAATTCAAATTAGTATGTTTTATGGATATTAAACATACAAATTAAGTGCATACATTGACCGTTGTATTTAATTTGAATATTTTAACACTTCTAACATTTTCACGATCGTAGCGGACATTTTTGATAAAAATATCCGCTTCGATTATCTTCTACGATATATATATATATATATATATATATATATATATATATATATATATGCATATTGGCATTAATTGCATAGATTTACCATTGTATTTAATATAAATATTTTTTTGGCATCAGTTGCATACATTGACAGTTGTATTTAATTTGAATGTACTCCGTAGCGAAGCATGGGTATTCAGCTAGTATGTGCATATTTTTTAGTTGAACCAAAGGGCGAACATATTAAATCTCTTCCTGAAATCTTACTCTACTGTTTGATGAAATTTTGCTTTAAAGTTCCAACTTGAATTACATTTATTATTCACGAGAATATACTATTTTAATCTATATTTTTAATATGTAGAACAGGAGATGTGATCCAATTGAATCAGCGATGATCGTAACATAATGTTTTTAAGAATCATAAGGCAACCTCAATAATAGAACTATATTGGTAATCATTCGTATCATAATAATTGATCAGGGGTTATTATTTATGAAACGACACAGGATAACAAGATGTTTATTATTCTTTTAATGAAATAATATTGAAGTTTACTAAGTAAAAAATATGAAGTAAGGAATTTAAAGAGTAAACAAAATACAACCACTTTTTTTCTAACAAAATGCTTGCGTCCCAAGCCATTTATCATTATTAATACCGAACTAAAATTTTTATATAAAAAATAGTATAATGCTGGAGTATTCAATGATTGAAAATTTGTTAACAAATCTGGTCAGAATAATTTTCTTAAAAATCCAAAAATTGCCTAATTTATAGCTGTTCCGAAAAATAAATAACAATTGCACAAATTTATGGCCAGAATTATTCCATTGCTAACACATTATCGGGTTGATTTCTGAGGTGTGGGATCTGCATCCTTCAATTTCTGTAAAGATCCTCTTGCTTGAAAAAATATAGCCTCTTCTAAATTGGCTTTTTATTTAGCTAGTCTAATTTTTTTTCTGTTTTAGGGAACTGTTTTTTGGACCACTTAAATTAGACCACAGTTTTACTACCCATTCAGAACTCGCTTTTTAGAACCTGTTTAATGTAATGTTATATAGCTGTATCCTATAATTCAGGGATCCTAATTTTTAATGCGTCTTTATCAAAGGTATTTCAAACTGAGAGAGAATGTAAAAAAATCACAATTAAATCAGTAGTTTATTTAAAATAGTTTCTAAAACCTTTTTTTAAAGCTTATTATAAGGACGAGGGCCCTCCAACCTGGAATCTTTTTATTTTGAATTTTTAACTCTATATACAGAATCAGAATAATTAATATTATTTTTTACTACATTGAAGATCCTTAGAATTTAAAATAAGGATTTTTTGGCAGAATAATGCCTGTTTTTCGAAAAAAAATTCCAAAACTGCTAGCATTTTTCAAAATGCTCCATGCACATTCCATATGATATAGAAAACTTACAATTTTATCATATATATATATATATTATATATATATATATATATATATATATATATATATATATATATATATATATATATATATATATATATATATATATATATATATATATATATATATATATATATATATATATATATTTATATATATATATATATATATATATATATATATATATTTTTTTTTTTATATATATATATATATGTATATATATATATATATAAAATTATGCATTGAATTTTGTTATTTGTACGAATCTAAAACTATAAATAATTTTTATTAAATTTGCCAATTACTTTTTTATGTTTTTGCATTTTTAACTTTATTTTACAGTCTATAAATTTTAATATAATTTTAATTGGAAAGAATGATGCATAGTATTGTGACAAACACTTTCATTAAAAATACTGAGAAATTTTGAAGAAATCAGAAAATAATGAATCAGCATGGAACATTTTGAAAAATGCTAGTATTTTTGATGAATTTTGTGAAACACAAGTCTTATACTTCTTCAAAATATTTATTTGTGAATTATAAGTGTCTTCATTGTAGCAAAAAATATTATTTATTCTCAATTTGTATACAGAGCAAAATACTGAAAATTAAAAAACACACAAATAAAGAAACAACCAAAAACATTGAAGGTCCTTTGTCCCCTTAAGGGGACAGTGGACTTTCAAAATTGTGAAATTTGTCCAAAAATTCGATATCTTTATTTTATTGAATTGTGAAACTACGGACGATTAGGAATGTGTTACAAAAATAATTTTTAATTTCTGTTATTACTTTCCTAGTTATAGGCATTTGTATTTAATTTAGATATTATGTGGTTAATAATAGCAATAACTTTAAATGTGTTTTTTCAAAATAAAAATTTTCATGTCATACGAATATTCAAACTGCTCCAGGCGCATTTCTAATTATCGTATTGCTTTGAAATTTAAGTTTTATATGCTTAACTGTACATCAAATAAATCGTATTGGAAAAAAATTATGCTTCGTAGCTCAGAATTTTTAAATTTTGTACTTGAAAAGACGATTTATAGGTATTTTGCGTAATAAAAAGGGTGTTTTTACTATTATTATTTTTTCTCTTTATATTTTAAATGAATGCTTAAAATAAGCAATAAGTTTCATTGTTAGTTCCATAAGGTATCCTGCAAAAAAAAATTACCATATTATATGCAAAAGAAATGCGCATGGAACATTTTTAATTAGGCCAATTTTTGATATAATTAATAATTCATAATTCATAAATTATTATTATTTCATCATTAAATTTTAACCACTTTTACCTGTCTATGGTACTAATCACATATTTAAATTTCAACCAAATCCATTTAAAACAAAAAAAAGTTAAGTTTGAAGGTCCACTGCCCCCTTACGGTAATGATCTCAAAAGAAATTTTTAAGTTAACTTTTAAAAGCTTGCGTACTAAACGCTTCAAAATATCTTTGATTAAAATCTACAAAATCTGAATGAAACATGTAGAATCTTCATTTCAAATCTCGTATCTCGATCAAATATTAATAAAATGCCTCTCATCAGTAGAATGTCAAAAAAGAGGCACAACGACCTTTATGTCACAGAATTCATGAACCCGAAATGTAGGGAATTGAATATCTCGACCTCCGATATGTCCATAAAAATACGTGTATTACGGTCGTTTATACCAGAGATAGGTCCGATTCCTTTCCTCCCCGCTCCTTCCTTGCGAGAGGAATAGTGGCATAATAATATGGCTATTCACAAGCCAAATCGATTTACTTCCACGTTTCGAATTTTTTAAAAATTTTAGCGTCAAAGCAGTTGATGGACTCCTCACTTTTTATATGCATAATAAATTTCCCAAATAACAAGTATCAACACCGCTCAACGATAAAATTTTTTTGCCACCGAATAATAAATACAGTCGAACCTCCATACATCGAAGTAGCAAAATGCCGGAAAAGAATTCGATATATAGAAATTTCGATATATAGAATTTATCTTAGTTTTATCATAATTCTCCTAAAACATTAAAATTAAAGCTAATTTTCGTATACGAAACTACATTTCTAATTTATATACGAATCACATTAAATGAAAGTTAATAACTAAAAAATGAATTAATATGAAAGATTTATTGAGTACTATATACCTTGAAAAAAACAATCCAGACAGTGGTTACAGTGATCACTACATTCTTAAAAAAAAAAAAAAAAACTACGAATATCTTGCTTAACAGCCAGTTTTGCGGAAAGTTCATCAAAGAAATGCTCGCATTTATTCAGTCCACTAAGAACTTCATCAGGGACATTTTCCGCGAATTGAAGTCCACGACGTATTGTTTCAAACGACAAAAATTGGGAGATTTTATTCTAAACTGGAATAAAATCTCCCAATATGTCGTGAAAATAAATTTTGATATATAGAGATTTTTTCGATATATAGAAACAAGTTTTTCTATGTAATGAACATGGAGATTTGCCATAAGTTCGATATATAGAAAATTTCGATATGGGGAAGTTCGATATATGGAGGTTCGACTGTATTTCATTTCAAAAGCCAATCCAATGAACTCCATACTCTAATGTAAATCGTTGCAATAGTGCAATTCAAAAGCAGAAGGAAGTATTGGGTGATAACCATCAATTGTTGAGTATTGTTTCATCAGAAAAAAAAGTAAAATAATTACAAGATAAAAAAAATTTTTATATACCATGTTTTTAAATTTTCTGTTGAGTCATATAAACTTGACAATTCTGTGTATTAATAAATACTTTTTAAAATTTTTTTGATGAATTATCCCATCAACTCGAAAGAAAATGAAGTTAAATGGAAGTTAACTTGCATTTAACTTTTCGTTCCCGTCCCGGCCAATAGATGGCTGCACCGGTCTAAAAAACAAAATTAACTGAAAACGAATTAAATCCTGCTTAAAGATGGCTAAAAGTATTAAAAAATGCATTGTCATCGTGTTCTGAGCTATTCTAAAAGTTTCAAATGTCTAGGTAGTCCGGAAGTTAGTTAAAAATCGATTGCAAGATTTGTACCGGACAAACACACACTCACACAAACAAACAAACAAACAAACAAGAAAGCGAGTTAATAAAAACATGGTAATAAATGAATCAGTGACAATCTAATTGCCGAAGAAGTAAGTACTTGTGAATTATGAATCAATTATTTCAATTTTTTCTGTAATAAAAAAATAATTTGAAGACTGAAATGGATTTTATTACTTTTTTTTCCGCTTGCCAAATCGATTCACTCCCTCAGTCACTCAAAAATTGTCATAATGATATCGATTATTCAGAAGATATTCTAACTTATAAATTATATATGTCGTCAGATGAAAGCTACATCTGTAATAATACATTCTAGAATGTGCATTTGAATTTATATCTTAAAAGGAATTTTAAAAAGCAATGTACATTATTTTATCACTTTTTATCCACTTTTTGTTTTATGGAGTCAATCGATTTGGCCAGTGAGCGGCGATTTGGCTATGTTGATGCGTGTAAGTTTAGCAGAAAAGGAGAGCTATTTCTATAATTAGGTGACAAGTGCTTCAGAAAAATAGGATGATTGTCCGAGGGATAATTACAAAATAATCCGTAGTTAAATTGAATCAGTAATACATAAAACAAAATGCAGATTCATATAGTTTTTATTTCCTTCTACATAATTAATACACACACACTAATACGCATATACTGTGGAGCCTAAATTTTCCGGCCATCCCTTCATAGAGCGTGTCTCGACACAAAGTTCTGAAGGAAAACCCGTATGGGATTGCTACGAAAGCTGTTTTGTGCATTTGCTCTTCCCTTTTTGACCAAATATTTCTTATTTTTAATTAAAATTTAGCAAAGGGCTGCTACCTTATGTTCTCTTTGCTAATGTTTAATTAATAATCATTATATGTTGAAAAAATTAATTAATAATTAGAGATGTAAAATAGAACACCGCTACTTATGATTTCTTAAATCTTGGAAATATATGGAGGTGGTAATCATATTATTTCGGTAATTTAGATGACTATTTTGATTTTCGCTGAAATCTGAGATAAAGTCATGAATCTATCATGATTTTCCATAGGAGAATTTTATCTCTCCCCTTACTTATTCGAGATTTTTCAACTGCTCTTAGAAGATTTATGCGCTCAGAAAAAAATATTTGTTTTAGATAACCCCAGTTCTATTTAAACCACCGTGCTGAAATCTAAAACTAATCATTAAAAAAATAACTCTAAATATTAGTTTTCACCTGTCCAAATTTTAAGATCTGTTTGCTCTTTCGACGGGGCACACGCCCGACACTAACATTTTTGAAAAATACATCTTCTACTTATTTACATATATCCAGAATTAGGCTTCATTGTAAACCCATATTGTTCTGTTGTTGTGGCTTATGCCCCTTGACCGATAGTATATCAGATTAAGTCCATTAAGGCTTTTGGGCAAAGAGTGGTGAGGCACCGGTTTTTAACAGCACCACAAGGGTCGGAGTCCGACTTGGCTAAAGGACCGGTCCCTTAATTTTGAACCGAGTCAAGTGACGAGACTGGAATACTTAATCCCGCACATCCAAAGGCAAGTTTGAGAACTTGGAGGACATTGCAGCCACGACAGATTTTTCATGCACCAGCTGCCATTAGAGTAGATGTCGGTTAATTTGTCAGCGGCGAGCATCGAACCAATGACGTCCAGATCACTGGTCATCTGCTCTAGCCAACTGGGCCACCGCGCCCCTTAAAACCCCCTTAAACCTGTATTACCCTTTAGAGACCAGGTTTTATTTCTTTCAATTTTCTAGCGCTTTTTTTAAATCAGATTTTTAAGTACGGGATTTCATGCGTTAATCTATGATCAATGGTTTCAGTTCCATTTCTTCGTCACAATGCAAATATTTATTACAGTGTAGACTTCTCTTCGTAAGCTGTGCGTCAACGTGGTAAAATATGCACTTGAGTACTTGCATTGCTCAATATTTTTTAAAAAATTTTTAACGTTCCTTGTGCAGTGTTTCATCTGTGCTTAGAAGTGTTTCATCGGAGCTTTAGAAGTAGATGCGCGTTCAAACAAACACACACACTGGAGATAATAGAGTGAGAAATAGATGATTATATGCCAACAACTTGTAGTTGTTTACTTATACATATGAATATTAAATATGTGAAGGGGATACTGAAATGCTGATCTCGAATCTTTAAAATGAGCAAGCTCGCCATCGATAACTTATTACGAAATCTAAGCACGCTTGCATGCGGATATATGCATACGTATTTATGTATGACCATACAATATTTATATTCCTATCCCTTTTTATGTATCTTTATCTGCTCTTCTATAGTACATTTACGTAACTGCATGTACGCAAATCGTGACCGATGCAAGCAAATGGTCCGCATTTGGCCGATAAGTATCTCCATCTGCGTTTTAATGGTCCAGCCGGAGAGCGGATATCCATTGTCCTGTTGTTCGATTTCGACTGCAGGTTTATCGAAATGGGCTCGAGGACCACCTTTCACAAGCTGCAGCCTCCGGGCACAGATACACTAGGGCGGAAAGTGGTCTGAGTCTTAGTTTATACTATGTTTATCTTTGGAGGGACAAAATTTCTTTCTTTCTTTTCTTTTTTTCTCCCCTATTTTTTGGTATCACGAAAATTTTACGGTTATCATTTAAAGTGTCTGAAATAAATTGACTTAATCTAACTTTCTAAGGTCTCCAAAACAGCTACAGTTTAAAGGTACATTACGACACAGAAAAAACAAACTGAGGAATATAAGATGTTGTTTATGCAGTATGGTAATCGGATAGCCTTTGTACTTATGATTTTCTTTTTTATAAATATTCCGCTTGGTTTTTTTATTTTTATTTTATTTTTTCAGAGAAAACAAAGTACATTGTCTTAAGCAGTTGTTTAAAATAAAAAAATTCAAAAACGAAAAATGAAAGACCGAAGTTACCTCCCTTTTTTTTTATCCCGATATTTAACTATTTTTAGCTTGAGGAATATTTCTCATCGCTTTATTAAGCGAAAAAAGGAGTTTCTTTCAAATATTTATGCATTTCTATTTTTTTATGTCTTTCGCAGAAATATAGTATTTCATTGATTAAAGTGAAAGCGAAAATGGCCAAAGGCATATCGTTCATAATACAAGAAAAATTTCAAATGCTTACCTATCTCTATTTACCACTGAGCGAGGGAAACTATGTTGATTTAAGAGAAGAGATAATTTATATAACATTTTGTGCAATCCATATTTTTGTGCAATTCCCTATATATATTTGTCAATCTAATTTTGTGGATTATTTCCCTTGGACACGTGGTTATTTTATTAGAATATTTTGGAAGCTTTTATACGCACATAGGAATTGCCTTAAAATATGCTTTTTCTTCTTATCTTACCATTTAAAAATTGTTTTGTCTTCACTTAATGGTACCTAATAAATTAGTCTTTTAATTATACCACATGAAGGGAGATTTTTATATTATACCCCAAAATATTTATAATTTTTTTTTCTTTATACAGAAGCAGCGTGTCACTTAGAGTCACAGCAGATGGTTAATCCTTAATCATGAACATAAGGGAATACGATATGCATGATACTGCATTCCCTTATCTAGTATTTACACTTCCTACTCAGTATCTTGGAGCCTAAAATTTTGATTGGAAACCTTCACTTCTTCTTTAAAGTCGTTCATAGACGATATTTCAGTGATAAGATATTCCTGTTAAACTTTAAATCGACAAATACGAGTTTCCTTTTTTAAGTATAATACTCAAAGGAGGAATATATATATATATATGTATGTATGTATATATATATATATGTATGTGTATATATATATATATATATGTATGTGTATATATATATATATATGTATGTATGTATATATATATATGTATGTATGTATGTATATATATATATATGTATGTATTTATATATATGTATGTATATATATAGATATATGTATATATATATATATATAATATACATTTATACACAGTGCCGTAACTAGCCACTCCTGTGCCCTGGGCAAGAGTTTGCATTTGGGCCCTTCATTAATTAGGTTTGAGAAAATAATAAAACAAATACAGCATTTTGCCCGCCCCCCTTCCAAGTAGACCCTGGGCAGGTGCCCATGTTGTCCCTACCTTGTTACGGCACTGTATATATATATATATATATATATATATATATATATATATAATGACAGTTATAGGAGAAAGGTTAAGTGGCGAATTAAACGTAGCCTCTGAATATTTGAAAGCATCTACAACTCCATACTTATGACTAACTAAATGTCTTCATCTGACAATACACGTTCCAGCAAAACCATTGGCAGAATCGTGATGGAGATGTTGCAGCACGTCATGAACATCCCATCTCGATGCGATGTGATGTGATGTGATGAAATTGTAGCCATATAAAAATTACATCAAAACCAAAAGGCAAAGCTTCTTTGTAACAGCATAGAGGTAGTTAAATGTTTATTAAAATAGTCATAAGATTAAAAATAGGAATTATTTTAATATTTATGATTACTTTACTAATCTATAATTATGTTGAAATTTATTATATATTTAATATTTATATTTAATAAATAAATATTTATTTATTTATAATTTTATTGTTAAAGAAATTCCCTTGTGCACGAATAACCATCATCGCCATTAAAAACTTCTAATGTCATCATAAAATGGTATTTGGCTGAAACATCGTGAAGGCTATGAGACGGCTGTATGTCGCAATACTGAAATTCTTGATGCGATTATGGTGTGTCATCACGTACTGACGACACGACACGACTCTATAAAGTTATCACAATGTAACGTCGTTGTAAGAGGCCCAAAACAAACATTTCTTTTCCGTAACTTGGCTGCAAAGTCGCAGCAGTGTCACGCGACATCTCCTGAAATGTCATAACGGGACTGAACAACTGCCCTGACGCTTCGATGCTTTATGGTTTCAGAATCTCTGGAGCAGTTCTCTATGGAGCAATACTAAATATCATCGCGAACAGAATTATTTTGGGCATAAGCGGCATGCTATACGAAGCATTCATCTCGTAGTAAAAGATTCCGCGTGACAGGGGACGTGTGCGAAAAACGCCATTTCCGGCGGCTCGTCATCTGAAGATTACAGAGTCAGGAGAGAAGATAAGCTTCCGACAGTTGTCAAGAGCCAGACAGTGATAGGAGACCACAGCTAGGAAGGGCGCGTGTGGTTCACCCCACTCCCTGTTATTGGGATGTATGTGCACTTCGTAATTTTTTTCCCTTCTGATGTACAGCATTGCACAGTGGCAGATGGAGCTTCCCAAGCGCAATCTAATTTTTGCGGTGCTCTTCTTTAAATACTATTAATAAGTATTTTTTATTGCTTATCGTATTTTCTCATAGTCTCAACGAATTTTCTTGATTAGTTATCTATATATATAAAACAGTTCCGTAACTGACTCATTCATTCACTGACTGACTGACTGACATACAACGCACAGACCAAACCGCTGGACCTAAAGGGCTGAAATTTTGCATGGCGATTCTTCTAATAGTGTAGGGTTGCACTAAGAAAGATTTTCAAAAATTCTTCTTAGATTTTTTAAATTAAATTGTTAAGCTGTTTTTTAAACTTATTTTACGTTTGCATTTAAAATAATACATTGAGGGTTATAAAATTTATATCACGAGAAAGATCCTAAAAATTCCTTAAAAATGAAATTTTTTTCGAATTTTTACCTCCATTTCCTGATTTTTGGTGAATTTTTAAACATTAATTTTTAGAATTTAATTTATTAAATGCTGATCACGTGATTTCTTTTTCTGGTACTTTCAATAGATTTATCGTCACGTGCAAAAAAAAAAATAGACAAAAAAATATTTTTTTCTTGCTAATGCGGCAGACGATTGGACTTTATTTTGTCTATAAAAATATCCCTTACGATTTTTTTATAAATATGTTTTTTTTACATCAATTGTATACATTGATCGTCGTATTTATTATAAATATATATATATTTTATTTTTTTTGGAATTAATTGCATACATTGACCGTTGTATTTAATTTGAATGTACTCCGTAGCGAAGCGCGGGTTTTCAGCTAGTTAGGTTATAAAAACTTACATCATGCCGTTTGTCGTTCAAAGGACGGCAAATTGCCTAGATGAAGATGATATCTTTTCCGAAATTTCGCAGAATGTATCTCCTTTTGAAGCTGCTAACGTTCGAAGGTCCAAAGCGCCTCGCTTCTTTCGTATGTGCGATGATCCTTGACTGGCATTGCAAACAAAATATAGATACTGGGAACTTATAAAAACAACTAATTTTATCCTGCCATTTCTAGTTTATAGAAAGCGTAGCGAACTGGAGAGAATTTCGGGTGTTTTTATAAGTAAAGGTCATACATTGCGCATACTTTTTTCAACGTTTACGTTAAGGTTGAGGAATATCCCACTGCGAAATCCTTTATCACCAGAGAAATTCATTTTATTGTTAAAATATGGTAATGATTAGAGAACGCAGATGTATTTGAAAGAGAAATGACAAATACGTGGTGGTCGTTTATCAGTCGCTCTTGCTGGGAAATGAAATGCATTATGTCTCTTAAACACGAAGTTTCAAGATACATGTTGCATGAGATGTCTGAAGTTTAGATGGTCGTATTTACATTTGTTTGAGGATTAGATGAAAAACATAAAATGAAGCTTCATGAAATACAGAGGATGTTTACATAAAGCTGGTCATCTACCTACTAAGTCTTATGAAAAATAGAATATAATACATACTGCATAAAAATCTTGATTAAGTCGGACGGGACATAAGTAAACCTTTCAAATTTTCATTTCCCCTGTAAAGGGGGTCCAGGACACAAAATTCTTCAAATTTTCGAAAAAAATTTATTGCATTAAAAAAACTTTGCGCTCTTTTCCGCTTAAAATGACGTTTAAATCATGTTTCTATCTTAATCAAAACAGGAGATATTAATATTTTTTTTTTCAACTTTCTAATAGTAGCCAATGTGTGTTTAAACCTGTAAATGCGTTTTTCTGCATGATGGGTTTTTTCACCATTTCTCGTCATATTATTTTAAGTCAAGAACCGTTAAAGATAAATGGTTCAAACTTGGAACATGTCTTTTTTCAATTATTTTACTTTAATTTTGATTCAGCAAATTTAAAAAAAAAAAAAATATTTACTTTTGAGAATATGGTTTTTCTAAAAATAAGTTACATAATTTTTTTTGAAATTTTTACTCTAAATATATTTAATTTTTTTAAAAATTAATATTTTGAAAAACGCTGAATCAAAATTAAAACTTATGTATTTCTATTTAATAAAATGAAAAAATTTTGAAATTCGTCGAATAATAATATACGACGAATTTTCGAGTTATAAAGATTTTAAAATTACCCGACTTTTTAAAAAATTTAAATTAAAAATTTTTAAAACTTTATAAGAAGTTTTATTATGTTATTTTGTTAACAAATTATATGGTTAACCATCACAAGAAACTTTAAAATTTTTACTCAATAAATAAATAAAATTTTTTAAATGTGTCCCGGAGGCCCTTAAGCTAAAAGAAAGTTTTTTTAAGGCGTTTATCTAAAGAACTAGCAATTGCAATGTTTTGAATTTTTCCATTTCTCTTCCGTTAAAAAAAATTTTTAAACGTGTTTTTCGAAGCAGTTTAAAACAAGTGTTTTTAAATTCTGGTATTTATAGTTGGTATATTCTACTAGACATTAAAAAATTGATGTCTTTACAGAGAAGTCCATGCATCTTAATCAATATTTCTTTAAAAATGGATTTTCATATGATCGGATTTTAAAATGTTTATTTCGAGCATCGTTATTAAAGACATAAAGCATGTAGCATGTAATTGTTTGTACTTCTCAAACGCGAGTGCGTTTACATCAGTGAATATTTCTTTGGTCCAAAGGAACTTTTATTTGCCAGTATTTGAAATCGATATTTGCTCATCTAAAATGCTGAATCCAAAGTTTTCATAACTTAAAACTATTTGAATAATGATGATCAGGAACCCGAAGTTCCAACCAGTTCAGTCGGAAAAAGAATGACAAACTTACTTTTCCCTAAATAAATCGTGGAAGTTAATCCCCCTAAGACCTTGCGGCTGATTAATCCATCAGGGCATACGATTTTGACACTTTTCATACGCCATTGGTTGAACTTTGAAATCCCCCAACTCCTGCCCCCCCTGAAAAACAAAATCAGAGTCTGTTCGGGAACACCCGCAGCGAAAGCGTCACGTGGCCACCGCGAGTCACGTGTCCCACCACTATCCCCGCTCTCGGGAGTCTATCGTTTGGCACCGGGGGTTGTCGAAATCTGATGGGATGTCCGCAAAAGCTGGTATCTGTAGGATCACTTTATATATTTTTATTCGCTTATTTAGAATATTTTTTTTCTTTCCTCCGTCAAACGGTGGCTGCCTCTGCGCATTCGGTCGGACGTGAATTTATTATCTGACTCGCTCATAAGTGGAGTTTCCCTCCCACCGCCCACCCCGTATCTTGGAATAAACAATTTAAAAGCATTCACATTTCTTTGGTGCAAGACTGTTATTGATCCAAGGCTACCTTCCCAGCGGATGTCGCCGATAAATTCATGAACTGACTCGTTCACTGACCCCGCTTACTTTTACTAATAGACCAGGCATTAAAAGATGCTCCCGAACACACGACGAAAAACCCTTTCTCTCGCTATTAATAGAAAGTGCACGAAAGGTAGAACTATATTTCACTGCGAAGCGAATGATGCGACCCAAATGGATTAGAATGATGTCGCTGCTTCCTTTGGAGATATCTCCATTTGTCTGAAAACTTGCATGACGTAAACCGGTACACGTGGATTGTATTTAAATTTTATTTCTTGAAATCAATCAGTTTTTAAGGCATACTTACTTTGTTTTGTAGTTCTGCAATATGCCATAATGTTTTTAAAGATTTAGTTACTTGTTAAAGAAAAGAATAACTGTATGATATCGAAAATAGTAATTGTGGTTTGAAAGACAGTTTGACGGATTACTTAGCTCTTAACCCTTTCAGGGGCAACAACTTCCCCCGATTGCACGGTACAGATTGTTTTCCCGAATTTTTTTAACCTATTGAATCCTGAAAAAATTTCCAATTATAGGTTGCAAAATGTTTTTACTTCTTTAAACTGATAACAGATGGCATTACTAACCATTTTTCTACTCATTTAACTGGAATAAATTGAATGCAAGTGAACAAAAGGCCAGTTTTAGGCGTTTGCACTGTGCAAACGGCGCCCCTCAAAGAGTTTTAAAGGGTAAAATACTTGCGTTTTACGCAGTTTTGTATTTAGATTGTTTTCCAACTTTTTTTTTTTTTTAATGAAGGCAGAATCATTTGACATGAAGTAAAGAGTTTTTATTTATCCATCTAGATAAGTGGTTCTCGACCGGGGGAGGGGGGGGGGATCACGGATAATTCGCAAAAAAATGTATACAATATATTTTACTAGCATTATTTTCAGGCCTGGGGAGGGGGTGTAAGGTCTGAAGGTCATTGAAAGGAAGCCCTAGATATAAAAAGGTTGAGAATAACTGATATAATTCAAAGTTAGCCAGTCTCCGTTACTCGTTACCGACACACTATGTTCGTTTTATAACTTTGGCAACATTTTTGTTGCTTTTCTGCATATTCAAAATGAACAAAACTGTATGAAATTTTAGCGCTTGTTAGGACACCACGTTCATTCACCACTCGACCAAAAGAAATCAAGCTGACCCTCTCAAGTCGGGAAGTCAGAGGGATTGTGTTTCTGCACAGAAAAAGTCCATGCACTCCTTCCTTGTAGAGTCGTATCCCCCACTGGAAGGTGCATTGAACGCTGGCTAATGTTATGCCATATTAGGGATACGACATCGACAACAAAACATCGATGTTTTGAAACATTGATATTCAATATTAAAACATCGATGCTAATAAAACATCGCCCAAAAACCATCGATGTTTTTAAACATCATCCTTTAAAACTGGTTTAGTAAAGGTACTTTTGGGAGGCATCTTAATATTAATTAACGTTAACTTATATAAAACCAGAACTAAGCAAAAACTTAAATGGCTGCTCTCGTGTTTATACTATTTATAAAATAAAACCCCATGGAAGGTTCTTGGGTGTCGAGAACATTCCGAGAGGTCTGATCGGTTCATTGGTTGTTAATTGCCATTTGTCTCGTTGCTAGGGGATCGTTTCCGCTTTTGTATTTGTCCTTTTCAGAATTCAGACTTACATTTACTGAGTGTGAAAATTATGCTACGTGATTTTTTTTTATTATGGTACTTTTTCATTAAAAAAAAACCCCATTAAGACAACGTAAAACATCGAGCACAAAACATCGAGCACAAAACATCGATGTTTAAAAAAAATCGACTTCAATAAATCGATCATCGAGGTTTTTATCAAAACATCGACATCGATGTCGCATCCCTATGCCATATTACGCTGCTCAGAGACAACTAGGGTGATGCATTTAAATTATCTGAGAACTTGTCAATCAGCGATATGGTTTTCAGTCAACTTCCAACTATAAGAAAGCAAAATAATTCCCAAAAATTTTTCTCTGAGAATACTTGGATCATCCACCCTACCAGTCATTTTCACCTTTCTATCCTGTTGGGGGTGTTTTGGGATGAACAGACTTTCAGCTAAAGAAGACAGGAAAGATACTATATCTGCATGTTACTAAGAAGGAAGGCATTCAAAGATGAAATGCGAAAATTTGTCCCATGGTAATGTGAGGGTCAAAATGTCCCAGACGACCAGACAAATATATATCCATGGGTATTTACAAAAGAAATAAGTAATTTTATTTTTGAAAATATATTGGTTATCCTTTCATGTATGACAGATGTCTTTCCGAAGTTTATATCGAAATCATACCGAAAAACATACAATATTTGAAGAAAGAAGAAAAAAATCATTCGTGCATTCGTAGACCGCTTGAGTGGATGGATTAAAAATTTCTGTTTAATGTTCCCCTAATAACGGAACACGTTTTAAACCGCTTTAAGTTACAACTAAAAAAAAATCCTGAAGAAAATGTTAATATTTAAAAATATTACGAGCATTCCTCTAACTTGCTTTCTTTTTAAAATACCTATCTAAAAAATAAATAGAAATTAAGTAAATCTATGTTGAAATTTAGTTTCATTTACGCTTAATTTAAACTATAATCCTTAAGTATTTAATTGCAATATAAATTAATAAACCGAATACGCATATGCATTTACAGTACTATATTTATTCGTACAATAAAGATTTTTGAACATAGAATTATAACAATATGGCTGGAACCTAATCAGAAAGAAACTTATTTTGTCCTAAAAAGGCTGAGCTTGAAAATTTTTTTTAAGGAAACAGTTATATTTCTTCGGAAATTTTTTTAAATTCTATTTCTGTCTTTATAAATAATCACTGAGATTTAAAAGTGAGTTTCCCATACCGTCCTGTTCATTCTAAATAAGCCAGGTTTCAGATAAGCAAGGAAAAGATCTTCTTTAATGCAAAAATTTGCCATTTGAAGTATTTCTTACCAGTTTAAAATTGGGTGAACTGGATAGTAATACATTGACCTCATTGAAAAAGCCTTAAAATGGGCAAATATTTTATGATTAATTTCACACAAGAAATGTGTTGTCTCACATTCCAGAATATAGCTTTACTCACACAACCATCTTTTATTGTTTTATTGCTATCAAATACTATAAAGACGCTGATATTTTTTTAGGCTGATATTAAATCAATGTACATTCATTTTTTATATTTAATCATGTACAAATACGAATGAACTTTGAGCAACGCAAGTTATCACTTACACTCCATATCATTGGTCATATCATATGATAATTATATTTTCAAATTCTAAAGCCATTTGTGCTTTAAACATTTAGTACTTGCCTCTAAAATTAATTAGAACGTCTCTGAATTTAAAGGGGTAATACCCGAATTTCCTACAGCTGTGAAACGGCAAACTTGAAGCTTCCATTAACCCTCACCTGCGTTATCTTCGCGATAAACTAAATTAACTACCCGTTTATCTTAAGACCAATCAGTTTGAGAAGTCCATGCTTGCTTTAATCGTTGAAGTAATGCATTTAATCTTTCATATTATTCTCCTCTCCAGCACATAACTGAAACCATCGAAAGCTGTGGCTAAAAGATATATACAAGACAATAAGTGTATTAGTCAAATCTTCAAAAGCTTCTTGCACATGTTACATAAGATGTGTGTGTTTTAATATTTTTAATTTTTGCTGAAAGAAATTATTTCATGGGAATAAAAACGTTTGAAATCTATATTTAGTTTTAGAAAATAATTTGTCGATATAGAAAATAGTTTGTCGAATAAATAAAGTCTCACGCTTTTACATTCCTTATTGTGTGAAAGAAAGAACTGTGATCTAACAGAAGCATGCTGGTTGCCATGCATAATCTAATTATACGAGTAACTCAGCCAATACCAGGTCGTTATTATTCTCAATAACTAAAACGTGTTTTGTTCCTACGCATTGCTGTGCATTGTGTTGTCAGGGCGACAGGACAAAAATTTAAGTTATGCTGAAGATGTAGCTTAAAAGGTCAAAAGATTCGGATATACTCGCTAAATACTAAATTTCAAGCCACAATTCTATTTACTTTGACCGATAGCGTAAGAAAATAACTTTCGAGCCGGTAATCAGGCACAGAGAGATATTTACAGCATACTTCAAGTATCTTGAAGAAAAATTTACAAATTTAGATACTCCAACACTCATTAGCTGAGAAACTTCTTCGTTAGTTACAAGAATAATTGAAGAAAAAAGCTGATTATCTGACGTATAAACCATTCACACTCTTTCAGAATTTGGTTTAACACATTTTCATAACCACAACAATCTAAATAAATTCTACAATAATTTCATAACATAAATTCTTATAAGTATTTAGCAATTTAAACAATCATTATTAAAAGCAACAGATTGATTTCAATCCTTGTAAAGTCTGTGCCAAAGACAAACACTTAAAGAAATTGCCAAAGCTCACACTTCGTTCGGAAGCTAACTTGGTTTAACACTGTAGGCAACAGATATTTCTGCCAGGGATATTCTCTGATTAAATTCTACGCACGTGAGCTATTGAAATTCTTCTATGTCTACACATGAAGCCCGCTGAATGCCTACATAACTCTTTAACTGCATGCGCATATGTGGGGCACGATTTCGGGGAGATAGTTGTGACTTTAAACAATAAAAAGAAATAAATGTACAACTGCAGAGAAACCTCTAAAATGCCAATTTAACATTTGAACTATTCGCTGTATTTCTGGTCAGACATTGAGATAAGTCTTCCCTATAAAGTTTTCAAATCATGTAAACTGCTAATCTCTTTATTTACCGTCAGTACAGTAATTTTGGTTTGTATGGCCTATATGCCCCCCTAACGAATCAAGAGCACTTATTCCTCGCACAGCAAGAGGTAGTTCGATTTGTACTGCATAGTATTTGCCTTGCTTCCTATCATAAACAAAACATTTGAAGTCATTTTTTTTCCTTCTTCCCAAGACATACAACTTTTGCAAACAAATTTTGATAACTACTTTAATGCTAATAAACAGGAAAACCAACGTAAATAAAGCACACATAGCAATAAAATGCAATTATTTTGCATACGGCCATTTCGAAGCTACAAAGGAGCTTCTTCATCAGTGCAACGAACTTAGTGGCAGCTCAAAAAGCCGAAGACTGAGCCAGGCTTGGCGGTTCTTCATCATTTGAAAACTCTCGAGTTCATGGACTTGATCTGATGTTTCTGTCGATCAAGTGGGATAAACAACAACAACAACAACACTATCATTGCTTACTAACGTTATCCATGCGAAACCTTCTTAGCTATTTTTACCTTTCTTTAAAACTGCAGACAAAAGCTATACACACGCATGACATCTACTTTATTAACAGGTTATTAACGTTCTGCAAACTTCTTCATTTGATTAGTTCTGCCTTACAATTTTTTCCCTTACATCCAAATATTTTTTCTTTTCAAACCAAAGTTACTCCCCAAAAGAATACTCCGAAATGTCTTCCTAATCTAGCTTCCGATGTTTTCCTACTCTAACTCTGTAAGGTGATTATCTCCCTCCCAATTAGGGATTTCAAAACCGGACTAAAAATTCCGAACCGGGTTTTGGGTTCTTAAATTTTTATGGAACCGGATATCCGGGTGCTACCCAGGTTTGAATGATACACGAACCACAAAATATTTGTGGATTAAATTGTAATGAAGAGTACTAAATTGTAATGAAGAAAACTATAATTATTTATCACGTAAAGAATTTTATATTATTGCGTAAATAAGAAATCCATTTTTTTTCCAATTTATTTTAATTTAAGATTATGGGATCTAATACTCGAAATCACTGAACTTTATGTGAGGATTCTATGTTTTTATTTTCTATTTGCCCCTAGATAAGAAATTCGTCGAAGAGTTGATTGTATAGTTTTTAAGTATTATAAAATGCAATCTATTTTTGCTGTTTATAACTGCTGCAATAGATAAAATTTCTTTGAAAATTTTACATGAAATAAATAATAATTGCAAGATAAAAAGAACTTTTTATATACCATGTTTTTAAATTTTCTATTGAATCATATAAACTTGACAATTCTATGTATTAATAAATACTTTTTTAAAAATTTTTTGATGAGTTATCCCATCATCTTGAAAGAAAATGAAGTTAATTGGAAATTAACTTGCTTTTAACTTTTCATTCTCATCCCACCGATAGATGGCTGTACCAGTCTACAAAACAAAATTAACTGAAAATGAATTCAAATATGCTTAAAGAGGGCTAAAAGTATTAAAATAATGCATTGTCATCGTGTTCTGTGCTATTCTAAAAGTTTCAAATGTCTAGCTAGTCGGGAAGTTAGTTAAAAATCGATTGCAAGATTTGTACCGGACAAACACACAAACAAACAAGAAAGCGAGTTAATAAAAACATGGTAAAAATAAGTAAAACCACTCTATGGCATAACTTTTGACGGCAAGAGAGGATCCACGTTTGAGATGGTCAAGGAAGATGTAGTAGTTAATACTATGGAAGCCTTTTAGACGAAGGGTCCCAAAGATCTAGATCAGTATTTTCCAAAGTGGGTGATACTGCCTCTCGGAGAGAGCGCTGGAACGATCCAGGGGGCGGTCAGTTTAAATTCAAATACAGCTACCAACAGTTCTGGCAGCAAAAACAGATACCTGTACTTTATCCTGCATTATAGGCTACAGTGCAAAAGTTTTTAATTGCATTTCCTTCACTCTATTGAGTGGAACATGAGTTCAGTGCAGTCACAAATCTGCTTACTAACTTCCGACTACAAATAGCTAATTGCGATTATTTAAAAATTCTGCCGACAAAAGTCGAGCCGAACATTCATAAATGGATGGCAATGCACCATGTTCATCCTTCTCATTAGGATTTGTTTTAATGTTGTTCGTAATTTTTGGTCTAATATTATCCTTCGTTATCTCCGTTTTCTGTGTGTTATGCGAAGGTTTCTATGGTTGGTTTTAATAAATAATTGTAAAATTTCAAACTTCAAGGTGTCTTATTGACAGCATCTTCCTTGACTATGTTGTAGGACATTGATAGAAATATAGATACATAAAAGGACCCAAATTTGTCACTGCATCTCTGTCTGTTTGCTTCAGAAGGAAAATTTCCAAGGGGCACTGAGTCCTTTTTTTTTCTATAAGGGGGTGGTAGGCCAAATAAGTTTGGGAGTCCCTGGTTTAGATCAGGGTATGGGCGTGGGGTGAAAGAGTCAGCACATCTGTTTGAAGAAAAATAGACTATTCAGGGTTCAGTTTTCAGACGACCCAGTTGTATTTTGAGTGAAGAAAAACTCAAAACTAAGGCCGTCTGCACACGGAGCAACTCAAAAGAAACTATTAACCGACTCAAATCACAAACCAGTCCATGATGAGTCGCAACCTATGTAATTGAATGGAGCCACGCACACGGCGCAACTGGTTCGCCGTGTGCGAACCAGTTGCGCCGGACGGGTTTGTAACCAGTTGCGCCGTGTGCGTGGCTCCATTCAATTACATAGGTTGCGACTCATCATGGACTGGTTTGTGATTTGAGTCGGTTATCAGTTTCTTTTGAGTTGCTCCGTGTGCAGACGGGCTAAGAGTCACAGACTGCATGCTCATTATTAAGCGGTTCTAAATCTTGATTTCATTTTCACGAATGAATAGTCATCATCTTTCAAAGTGAGGAAGAGCAGAATTCCTGTCGTTAGAAATAAGTGTAGCATCCTATTAATTTCTTACAAAAAGAATCGGGTTTTCTCCAGACTAAAGACCCCTGTTCTGGGTTCAAATATGACGATGACCTATGCTTGGACTGTCCATTTTAATAGGTATAAATACAGATAGTACAAAAAAAAACCCCACAAATTTGTCGCTGCATCTCTGTTTGTTCGTTTAAGAAGGAAAATTTCCATAGGGCTGTAGTCACGTTATTTATTTTATTTGACTGCATTTGTAACTTTTACATGTTAACGGTAACTGTGAGGAAGTTAGTTCAGTTGCCAGAGGACAGAGGACGAGAGTCGATTCAGGGACTCTTGTGGTCGATGTGTTTTCTTATTTAAATTGGGGTACTGGGTACCTGAAATGTATGATATGTTATGGTATAATTAAATAGTTAAAATAAACATACTGTTGTCATTTTGTGGCGATAACAGGGCGCTGTGTCATTTATTTTCTGAACAGGGGGAGGTAGGCGAAATAAGTTTGGGAATCCCTGATCTAGATGGCGGTAAATTGTGAAGCATGATAAAACCATTTATTCCCATTAAAATTTCTTTGAACCTAAGATTTGCTTCTTTGAATACAACCATTAGAACCGGGTTTTTGGTTTCAATCATATCCTCCCGTATACCCGGTCCTCGGGTACCCTTTTCTGCAATCCCTCAAATCTAAGGGACTTCTTCGCAAGGGACCTTCAACCTCGAATTTTTTTAATTTTCAATTTTTAACACGATATACAGAATAAGATGATTAATATTCTTTTTTACTGCATTCAAGATCCTTAGAATTAAAATTAAGGATTTTTTTAGCAGAAACATGCCTGTTTTTCAAAAATTTTTTCAAAAATGCAACTTTTTTTCAAAATGATCCATGCGCATTCCAAATCATTTAAACACCTTAAATATTTCAATATAAGTTTACCATATATACCTAAACATAATTCTGCACTGGATTTTTTTTTATGAAGCTAAAATTTTAAATAATATATTTTTTATCCTACTAATTATTTTTTTTTTTACTTTTTAGCATTTTTTTACTTTATTTCATGGTCTATAAATTTGAAAAACTCTTGGGGTTTCAAAGAACTTTGCACGGTTTTGTGACAAACACTTCCATAAACAATCATAAGAAATTTGGAAGAAATTACAGCGAAACGAATATGCATGGAACATTTTGAAAATTTCTAGCATTTTTGAATATTTTTTTTCTGAAAAACAGGTCCTATTCTTTCACAAAATGCTTATTTGTGAATTCTAAGTGACTTCAATGTAGCAGAAAACGAATTTTAATTATTCTCTTTCAGAATGTAGAGTAAAATATTGAAAATTTTAAAGGAAATGAGGTCGAAGGTCTCTTGCCCCCTTAAGCGGTCTATCTTCCGTATATACTGCTGACCGAAATCACTGTCGCGCATAATGCTACTCTTTTCCACGGTTTTCCCGTCATTTACTGCTGACCAAAGTTTTTCCGCCTCCACGTATCGGTACAAACTGAAAAACTTTTCCCAAGCTCATTGATTCCGATTCTGGACCCACAATAATTAAAGAAGAAAGTTTCTTTGATTTTTCCCCGGCACTGGCTTTCCAGGATGGGAGGGGGTATTCGACAGGAAGGAAGTGAGAGCGAGTTCTACAGCGGGATTCGAGAGCCGTGCTGACGAAGCCACGTTCTCCCTCTTTTCCTTCCTCTCGGCGTACATATCTTCTCTCTTCAAACGGAAAGACGTCTTTCTTTTCGTCAGCAGTTTCTGGTCTGATTTTAAAGCAGGAAGAAATGATTGTTAAGTCGGGGGAGGAGGAAATAATCAGTTTTAAATAAGCTACATTTTTAAAAGCAATAAGATGATTTTAAACTGGGAGGAATGTCGGATACTTGTATTTAAATGGACTCTCTTTACCCGCCATTGGCTGCCGACACCTTCACTTTCATAAACGAGCATCTTAAATGTTTCATTCATTATTATTAATCATTATACATTACTAGCTGAAAACCCGCGCTTCGCTACGGAGTACATTCAAATTAAATACAACGGTCAATGTATGCAATTCATGCCAAAAAAATAAATATATATATTTATGTGACGATCGATGCATACAAATGATGTAATATATATATATATATATAAATCGTAAGGGATATTTATTTTTTTGGGGGATAATATATAATCGTCTGCTGCATTAGAAAGAAAAAAAATTTTTTTTTTGTCTATTTAGTTGTTATGCACGTGACGATAAATTTATTTAAAGTACCAGAAAAAGAAATCACGTGATCAGCATTTAATAAATTAAATTCTAAAAATTAATCTTTAAAAATTCACCAAAAATCAGAAAATCGAGGTAAAGGTTCGAAAAAGATTTCATTTTAAAGGAATTTTTATCATCTTTCTCGTGATATAAATTTTATAACCCTCAAATTATTATTTTGAATGCAAAGTTAAAAAATGTTACAAAAACAGCTTAAAAATTTAATTTTAAAAAATCTAAGAAGAATTTTTCAAAAATCTTTGTTAGTGCACCCCTACAGCATAAGAAGAATCACCATGAAAAATTTCAGCCATTTAGGTCCAGCGGTTTGGTCTGTGCGTTGTATGTCAGTGAGTCAGTTACGGAACTGTTTTATATATATAGATTCTGAAAATGTAAGTTTTTTAAAAATGATTCGAAGAACTGGATCCAAATAAAAATTCGTTTGGGTTTAGAATAACAGGCTAATAGTTTAGAATAACAGTTTAAAAGCAAGATCTTTTCCCTCGCCAATGTAAATTGATTATCTGAAACACAGTTTGCTGAAGGAGGCCTTCTTGATCTTTTTATTATCAGAGATATCTAATTTCTTTTTTCCGTACATTTTTAAAAAATAAAAATATTTATTTCTTTTCTAGAGTGAATACTCATTCTGAGTGTGCAGGTATACTGGTATTACTTTCTAAAATGTAATTTTTTTAATCATTCTAATCTTAAAAAAAGTTCTAATTCTTTAAAAAATTATTCTAATTCTTTTTATTGTCATAGATATTCAATTATTTTTTGTAGATTTTTTAAAATTAAAACTATTTCTTTTTCTAGACTGAATACTCGTTCTAAGCGTGCAGGTTTTGCATACTGATATTACTTTCTAAAATGTAAATTTTTTTATGATTCTGATTCTTTAACTAAATTCTAATTCTTTAGAAAAGAATTATAATTTTTTATTGTCATAGATATCTAATTTTTTTTCATAGATTAAAAAAAAAAACTATTTCTTTTTCTATACTGAATACTCCTTCTAAGTGTGCAGGTTTAGAATACTGGTATTATTTTCTAAAATGTAATTTTTTTAATGATTCTAATTCTTTAAAAAATTATTATAATTTTTTATTGTCATAGATATCCAATTTTTTTCGTAGATTTAAAAAAAAAATAAAACTATTTCTTTTTCTAGACTGAATACTCATTCTAAGCGTGCAGGTTTAGAATACAGCTATTACTTTCTAAAATGTAAATTTTTGAATGATTCTAGTCCTTTAACTAAATTTTAATTCTTTAAAAAATTATTCTAATCTTTTATTGTCATAGATATCCAATTTTTTTCGTAGATTTAAAAAAATTAAAACGATTTCTTTCTCTAGACTGAATACTCATTCTAAGCGTGCAGGTTTAGAATACTGCTATTACTTTCTAAAATGTAAATTTTTGAATGATTCTAGTCCTTTAACTAAATTTTAATTCGTTAAAAAATTATTCTAATTTTTTATTGTCATAGATATCCAATTTTTTTCTTAGATTTTTAAAAAAATAAAACTATTTCTTTTTCTAGACTGAATACTCATACTAAGTGTGCGGGTTTAGAATGCTGGTATTAACTTTCTAAAATGTAAATTTTTTAATGATCCAAATGGTTGTGTTATTTCCCCTTTAAAATGGTTTTGGTTTAGAATGACAGTCTCTTGCCTTTCACCCTAAAAAGTAAATTGATTATCTGAATCGCAGTTTAGTGAAGCAGACATTCTCGCATTTTCACTGTCATAAATTTCCAATTTCCCCTCCCCCCTTGATTTTTTAAGATTAAACTATTTCTTTTCCTAGGGTGAATAATAAGTCTAGGTGCGTGGGTTTAGAATATTGGTATTGATATCTGTCACATAAAACGGAAGTGTATCAAATTTAGTTTTGAAATTCAAGCCTGTATTTGGACAGCTTAGTATTGGTTGTAACCTTATTTTACCTGCTATCAAAGCAGACAAAATTTTGGAAAGCAGGAAAATTTTCATTTTTAAAAAAATAATGGCTAAAACGAAAGTTTTGCTTTTTTCTCACCCTGTACGTAACGCTTTTAGCGCAGAGGAGGATTTTTATCCGTACTTTCCCATTATACCAACCTGTCGCCAACGTTATGCAAAAAGTCGCCAATGAAATAAAGCGAATACAGGGAAATACTCACTTTTCCAACCACATTTCTACTTTTGAGAACTATTTTTAAAAGTTAAGGTTAAAAAAAAACTCTAAAGAAATAGAAGGGAAAAAAAAAAGATAATGCTGACTTTTCACATCACATTTTGTTTCTTGCAAACGCCATTTCTATTTTTGGTGGTTATATATCATTATTCTTTTCACGCAAGAATTTTATTCACTTGTTGAAGTGTATGTAAGAAGTAAGGCAAAACAACTCTATTTAAGTGTATGTAAGAAAAGGAAAGAGCTACATCAGAAAACAAATCTATTAATAATCTTTAAACTTCAATTTCATGCACATTTCTGTCCACTTCTTATATATACTTAGAGTTGTTTTGCCTGTAGATGTTTCAGAGGTCAAACCCCAGTCTCTGCAAAACTATGAGATTGGTTTTTCCTCGTCAAGAGTCGCAGTTCCCCATGAGGTTGGGGACGGGCCGGTATAATGGGAAGGTACCCTTTTGCCTAAATTACAAAAAGGGAATTTTTTTTTGTGTGTGTACAGGACTCTGATAATGATAGGAATATTAATGATATTTTGCCTACATCTAACTTAAAGTGAGGATCAGCAGTGGTGTAGCGAGCATAACTGGCGCCTGGGGCACGATACCTTTTTGGCGCCCCCAATTGAAATTTTCCGGAAAATCTTGCTTGTCTTGGGGACCATTTGGCGCCCCTCTGCGAGTGATGCCCGGTGCATGATAGACCCTCTTGCAGCCTCCCCCTCGCTACGCCACTGAGGATCAGTCCTAAAGAGAGAATTAGATAAAATTCGTGAGTCAGAAACACTAGGAAACGAAAGTGGCTTAATATGAGTGAGCTGAAACACGCAGTTTTGAAGCCAAAATTGTTACAAAGAATATCGAAATCGAAAAAATCCAGTAAAACTATTGAAATTGGACCTTTTTGTTTTTTTCATTCTGCTTATTTTAAAAGCAAGAACTATGACAACATCGGAGGGTTCTAGTACAATATTACTCATAGAAGGATTAACTTTAATAATAGGAAACTCTGGGTTTGGAATTTTATCTCGCATATTTTTTTTCTACTGGACGCTTATTGATTTCAAAAATAAAGGGTCTAATATAATCAAATTTTTAAGAAACAAAATATTTACCAGAATTTTATATAGTTTAGAGTGAGTGGAGGAAAAGTGTTGATATATATATATATATATATATATATATATATATATATATATATATATATATATATATATATATATATATATATATATATATCTATATATATATATATATATATATATATATATATATATATATATATATATATATATATATATATATATACACAATGGTATAATTGTTTATAAATAAACTTTCATTAGATAAAATAAGTTATCCACACACTTTTGTTGGACATTTCATTTAGCATGTCTTGGCCTAATCAAATCATTTGACCCATTCATGAGAATCAGTTAGTTATCTGATCACGAAAATCTAGCATCATTTTGATCCTGTTCAAATATTTCGACCCAATTGAAAACAAACAAGCAGAGTTATTCGAAAGACACGTTTTCCACCAACCCTTGCGAAACGTTCGCCCACATTCGTTTCACGCACCGCCGATTCCCGCCCGATGTTGCAGACAGATCTCCCTCTAATGATGACAATGGCAGGCTATTTTGGAATTGCCCCGCAAGACGAACCACCCTTTCTTACCGCGGGGGGCTCGAGTTTCGGAAGCCCCGCAGGGGCACAGGGCCTTTTAATAGGTAATAAAAACGGGCCCCGGGATAGCTGGATGTCGTTTCGTCATGCTCGTACGACCAGAATAATCGGGATCTGATTTGCTTCACGACATTATTGGATTTGTCTAGCGGAAAAAATGCATTTACAGGAGTCCGGTTGGAGCCACGACTTCGCCATCAGACTTTGTTTCGCGGGAGCCTTTATTCAGCGATACGACAGTAAACATTTTGCTTTTTCTACTCCTGGTTTGTCTTTTCTTGGGTCATTCAGTCCAGAAAAATGATCAAAATATCCTCCGACTTTAGGCAGTTATTTTTATGTTGATTTTCATTATGGATAGTACACATTAAGATGATTAAATTTTTGCCTCATTTCCTTTCTGGCTGCCGCTTTAATAACGTTTCGAAGTTGGTGGGGTTTTCTTTAAATAAAAAAAAATAAACTTTCATAGTTATTTCGATCACTGGGAAAGTGGGATTGTTCAATCGTTTCACTATTTAAGATTTTTAACGTATTAAAACACTTAATAACGTTTCGAAGTTGGTTGGGGTTTGTTAAATAAAAAAATAAACTTTCATAGTTGTTTCAATCACTGGGAAAGTGGGATTGTTCAATCGTTTTACTATTTAAGATTTTTAACGTATTAAAACACTTAATAACGTTTCGAAGTTGGTTGGGGTTTGTTAAATAAAAAAAATAAACTTTCATAGTTGTTTCAATCACTGGGAAAGTGGGATTGTTCAATCGTTTTACTATTTAAGATTTTTAACGTATTAAAAACACTTTGCTAAATAACAAAATGTCAAAACAAAGCATAAAGAATTTAATGAGTCCAATTTTATTTTCAAGAAACCTTGGAAGCTTTAACCAATTATTTTTTGACTGATCGGAAATAAATATTAGGTAGGAGACATACTTTAAAAAGGGTTTCAACATCTGTCAAATTTGTTTTCATGGTGAGGACCTTTTAGTCAGTATGATTAGGTCAATAAACTGCATCCAAATCCCCTTAAGCTTGACAATTGTGCAGGCAAGCCAATGGCCCAAAATTCTTAACACCGTAGATTAAGAATTTTGGCAACCAAGTTAATCTTAAGCAGTTAAATAGTGAATGTAGCAATGGGTAAATCGTTAACTGCCAAAATTTTAGCACTCATATCTTGAACATTTCAGTTTTGACAATTTTACGGACATTTGTCCATAAACTTTAAGCTTCTTCTTATGTGTGCTCAAGATAAAAGCTTGACTTTTGAACAAATTTTGTGATTCTTTGTTTTTTCAGTGGATCTAGCCTAAACAATCTCCAAAAGCAACTCAATTTCTACACAGCTTACAGGAAACCTGTGAAAACACAATCAAGAAGAAATGACTTCTATATGACCACAATGTAATTTAAAGGATGGCAACATATTTTGAATCCTCAATAGTTCATCGCCAGGCCAGGAGCGTTAGGTGTGATTGTCACGGATAGCATTTGGGAATTGTTCATTGGCCACTAATTAGTTCGAAACATGTAGTCATCCCTTTTATTATATTGTAGTTATTAAGAAATCCTTTCTAAAATAATTTATGTGCAAAATATATTATCTATATTTATATATATATATATATAACAGTTCCGTAACTGACTGACTGACTGACTAACTGACTGACAGATAACGCACAGACCAAACCGCTGGACATAAAGGGCTGAAATTTTGCATGGAGATTCTTCTTATAGTGTAGGGGTGCACTAAGAAAGATTTTTGAAAAATTCTTCTTAGATTTTTTTAAATTAAATTTTTAAGCTGTTTTTGTAATATTCTTTAAAGTTTGCATTTAAAATAATAATTTGAGGGTTATAAAATTTACAACACGATCATAAAAAATAGTTTAAAATGAAATCTTTTTTCGAATCTTTACTTCCATTTTCTGATTTTTGGTGAATTTTTGAAGATTAATTTTTAGAATTTAATTTATTAAATGCTGATCACATGGTTTCTTTTCTTTTTGTGATAAATTAATTTTGCATCACGTGCATAACAACGAAATAAATTGACAAAAGAAATATTAAAATGCGGTAGAAGATCAAATTTAACCACTAGACTAATTGAGATGGAAGTTTTTAACGTAGGATTACGTTCCTCAGTAACGGTCCTTCGGAGAGAAAAAATTGTCCTGCGTCGCGAGTTTGAATTTTGGTAGCGCGCCAAACCCAGTGGAAGTAAACAGAAAAGTACCAAAATGCGTCCCCCCCCCCCCAAAAAAAAAAGGGTAAGCAAACGAATAAGTAATACTACGTTAATAACCCACGGAAGTTTCGTTAGAGGAGACTACCTGAAATATTTTTTTGGGATTAATTGCATACATTGACCGTTGTATTTAATTTGAATGTACTCCGTAGGGAAGCATAGGTATTCAGCTACAAGTTCCGTATAAATGCACAAGAATTTTGCTTGTTGCATTTTTTTTTTCAGTTTGTATTTTTTTAACTTGCTTATCCTATGAATCGAACAGTAAAAGAAAAAAAAAGACATACCCTCTCACCCACCCTCCTTCGTGCTTTCGAATTTGAAAACAATGGCATTTAATTCTAGTCAGATGCTTCAAAGTGGTATGCTCGTTATAATTTTACTTCCCTTTATCAAAGAAGAGAGAATACGAGATGCATTTTTCCTGGTTTAATAACCTCTTGTACTCGAGGCAAAGCTGGTCAACTTTAAATTCTCTCTCTCTCTCTCTTTATTTTTTAACTGTCCAATGAATATTTTACTTGATTTGACTGTGTAAAATCCGCAAGACTCCAATAAATGGTTCGTTCGGAATACCTTTTCCTTTCTACACACATCCATTAGTCAATTATGCCTCTGAAACTTTTTTTTTTCCCACCGCAGAAAAAAAATGTGATAACGTGGCTCGAATTAATGAAGATAAGCAATTAGCGATGGAGTATTCATAGTACCTCATCCTATTTTAATTATAGTTTAACGCGATACGGGAAGTTTTAGAGCTTAAATGCAATGATAATTTTCTGGATCTAATGTTTTTCGGCAGATTGAGAATATTACTATCTTATGTAAATTACTAGCTGAAAATCCGCACTTAGCTACGGAGTACATTCAAATTAAATACAATGGTCAATGTATGAAATTAATGCCAAATATATGTATAATAAATACAACGATCAATGTATGCAATTGATGTAAATATATATATATATATATATATATATATATATATATATATATATATATATATATATATATATATATATATATATATATATATATATATATATATAAATCGCAAGAGATATTTTTATAAACAAAATAATATAGAAGAAAATATTCAAATTAAATCTAGTAGGCTATACTAAAGAATATAGTACAGTTAATATAGTACAGTTTGAGGAACATATCTTTTACTGTATTTTAATATTTTTTTGGATAATGTCCAATCTGCCACATTAGCTGGGGAAAAAATATTTTTTTGTCTATTTCATTGTTATGGACGTGACGATAAATTTATTTAAACTACCAGAAAAAGAAATCACGTGATCAGCATTTAATAAATTAAATTCTAAAGTTTAATCTTTAAAAATTCACCAAAAATCAGAAATGGAGGTAAAGATTTGAAATAGATTTCATTTTAAAGCAATTTTTATGATCTTTCTCGTGATATAAATTTCATAAACCTCAAATTATTATTTTAAATGCAAACTTAAAAAAAGTTACTAAAACAGCTTAAAAATTTAATTAAAAAAAATCTAAGAAGAATTTTTTTTAAATCTTTCTTAGTGCACCCCTACACTATAAGAAGAATCGCCATGCAAAATTTCAGCCCTTTAGGTCCAGCGGTTTGGTCTGTGCGTTGTATGTCAGACACTGAGTCAGTCAGTTACGGAATTGTTTTAAATATAGAGATAATAAGTTATGACTACCAAGAGAACAAGAGATTTGATCCGATCGATCGTTTGAAAACACTTTTGACTCCCCTAAATATTTATGAGAACTGTTTTACTGTTTTTCAATGAACTTTTTTCTTTTTTTTCTTTAATTAAGGATAACTTTGACAAACTTCATCGCCATCTTCATCACTAATCTCACAGATTCAGGGAAACACTGGCTAAAAAGTTCAGAAGGCATCATTTTTTTTTTCGTTGTTTTTTCTGTATGGCGTCCAACTGGACAAATTTGTCAGAAACTCGAGTTTGACACTCAAGCACTAAAGAAAAACTGAGCTGAAGTTTTCTGTACAATTCATCTGATGGAAGAAATAAGAAAGAAAGCTTGAAAATATTATGTAAGCTAAGAATGTTCTAACAGTACTTTTGCTTTTAAAAAATTGCAAAACTAATGAACTTTTCTCAAGAGTTCACCAAATTTTGAAATGACTGGCTTTTGACTTTGAAATGATATGTTAAATAAACGAAGCTTTCTTATCCAGCAATATATATTTAAAATATTTGTATTCAGCATAAGACTAGTACAGACACCAAATTCTTGTATAGAGGCTAAATTCCTGTATTCCTTTGGAAAGACAAATTAATAACACGTTATTAATGATACGTTTTGTTTTCATTATTCCTTAAAACTGTCAGAGGTTTTTTAAAGTCAGTTTGCAAAAATTATCTAATTTTTCCTCCGAAATCTATACAGTTCTCAATCTACACTGCTCAAAAAATTAGAGAAGCAAGCAAAGAAGTTAAGAAAACCGTGCGACACAGCTACGTATTGGCATAAAATGGATAGTACACGTGTATCAATGCGCAATACAGAAAAAAAGACGTAAAAAAAAAGTAATTAAGCTATAATTCTTTGAAAATATGGAAAAAACATGAAAAGATGATTTAGGGCAACAATTTGGTTACTTGTAAACGATAAAAAAAAGTATTGTTTAGAAATGATACAAGATTTTTAATACGGTATGTGGTCTCCTCGAACAGCTAAGACTGCTGCACACCCGTTTTCCATGGATGCGATGGTGTTATCAATAAGACTTTGGCGAATTCTGTTCCACTCCTCAAGAAGTGCAATCTCCAAGTCTCGGAGAGTAGAAGGAGTCCTTGGTCTCGCAGCAATGCGTCGTCCGAGCATGTCCCAAACATGCTCGATTGGATTCAGGTCAGGAGAGCACGCTAGCCATTCCATACGCTGTATTGTTTCAGCTTCAAGCATGTTCTCCACAAGACGAGCTGTATGCGGTCTGGCATTATCATGCTGGAAAACAAAGGAATCTCCAATGACTGCAGCGTAAGGTATGACATGAGGTCTCAGTATCTCGTCTGCATACCTTCGGGCCGTCAAAGTACCATTCCGAATGATATGCAGGTCCGTACGTCCACCTATGCTGATTCCACTCCATACCATAAAACCAGCTCGTCTGTATTGTGATCTTTCACGAACGAATGTGGGGTTATTCCGAGTGGAGTTATTTCGGGTTTTTCTGGTTTTTGACGTCATGAACTTTGATTTGCATATGAAGTTTTCTTCTTCTGTTTCCTGCTAGGCTTTAAATTATGGATGATTTATTTTATGTTACTTATCGGTTTAAGTATTTGCATAATTTCGTTAAAACCACGTGCTCCCCTAATTGTTTTGAGCAGTGTATATATATAAAACAGTTCCGTAACTGATTGACTTACTGACATACAACGCACAGACCAAACCGCTGGACCTAAAGGGCTGAAATTTTGCATGGCGATTCTTCTTATGGTGTAGGGGTGCACTAAGAAAGATTTTTGAAAAATTCTTCTTAGATTTTTTTAAATTAAATTTCTAAGCTTTTTTTGTAACTTTTTTTAAGTTTGCATTTAAAATAATAATTTGAGGGTTATAAAATTTATATCACAAGAAATATCATAATAATTCCTTTAAAATGAAATCTTTTTCGAATCTTTTCCTCAATTTTCTGATTTTTGGTGAATTTTTGAAGATTAATTTTTAGAATTTCTAATTTAGCAGACGATTTGATATTATCCAAAAATAAAAAATAAATATCCCTTATTTATAAATATATATATATATATATATATATATATATATATATATATATATATATATATATATATATATATATATATATATATATATATATATATATAAACCTCAATTGTATACATTGATCGTCGCATTTATGATAAATATATATGTTTATTTTTGTTGGCATTAATTGCATACATTGATCGTTGTATTTAATTTGAATGTACTCCGTAGCGAAGTGCGGGTTTTCAGCTAGTTCCTTATATTTTCAGTCTTAAGTTCACTTTTACGGAAAATAAGTCAAAAATGGATGAATGATAGTTGATCCATTTCTATAAATGATTAAATATGCTTAACATGCTCGAAGAATTTTTCAATGTGGCCAATCACGAAATCCTTCAGTTGAACCAATATTTTCATGCTTTGGCCATTTCATATCAAAATCCTCTCTGTATTTTACAGTTCATTTTTACGTTCTTAGTCCTAAATTATTCTGAAGATAATACAACTAAAAGTAAATAATTCAACAGAGCAAGATAATTACTAGCAGGAAGAATGCAGGCAAAATAAACCGAAATCACGCCCCTTTTGCATTTCTGCCTTTTCCTTTGTGTTCTTTTAGGATTGTATGCGTACTTTAATTTATGGTGCGTTAAGCGCTAAGTGCAGGATGTCTGTTTATTTTCATTTGATTTAACTATCTGTTTCAATGGTGATCTCGGGGCCTTGGGATGTCTTTTGGTTAGACCTGCATCCTGTTCAGAAAGTTCCCCCTCGAGATAACTGATTTGGTTAGGCCTCCTGATGACGAGACCAGTCGGTTGCCTCGTTATATCTTTTAGTTCCTTTACTGTTACAGAATCTTGCACTTATAGTGCGTTGAGCCCTAAGTGCGGTATTTCGGTTTATTTTTGCCTACATTCTTCCTGCTTATAATTATCTTGCTCTGTTGATTTATTTACTTTTTAGTTAGATTTGCCTGTTTTCAGTATGAGGATTTGTTGCAACTGCGCAATATTTTATTGAAACGATAAAACAAATTTCCAACGGTAGGGTAGGTTTTCTGTTAATTTGCTCTGCTGTCTATGCCTTCTTTATATGTATCATTTCGTGTTGAATTATTTGCATTATTTGTGCTATCCAAAGAAAATACCTCCTTCTTAAACAACATTTATTCGTTGACGGCCTCTGCTCCCAACCCCGAATCTTAATATGAAAATTTAGTAAATGACAGAATGAAACTTATTGGATAAAAAGCTTTCTGTCTTCAATAAAAAGCTTTCTCGATTGTAAATAGTTTGAATATTTAATTGAGTGTTCAACACTGGTGACGTTACGCTACTGACTTTCTTTCCAATATGTAGTTATTGCGACCTGGTTCCCGACACTGATGCATTTATGTTTCTCTTCAATAACTGCATAGCTGCCTATCCCGGGAATCTAACTGGAAGTAAGCAGCTGTAATCTTTCTTCTGCTTTTCTTATATATACGTGCCGATCGTTATATCCCCAAATCTCGTCATCGTCTTCATTGAAAGATGTTGCTCTTTAGAGAAACGGAGGGCTCTAGTCCCCGTTTGACGTCGTCGTATTTATTCGGGCGCCACTATGACGACTACTGAGCCACACGCATTGATACCCTTTTCCTGCGATTTACCAGCGAATCGAATCTGTGTGACTTTGTACATTTCGGACAGGAAAGTAGACGGGGCAAATATGCCTTGCCATTACAGTGCTGAAAAGTCATTATGTTTGGCAATTTGTCTCACACTGTGCTATAACGCTGTTTATCGTGTTAGGCTCAGAAACTAATTTATATTTACACATTAATAATAATTTTTAAAAGATGGAAATTAAGATTATGTAAGAACAAAAAGGAAAAAGGACCCTTTCCGGATAAAATATTGATCTCAAAAAGATAGTAAAAAAAAAAAGACTCAATTCTTGTATTCTAAATTAATTACAAGTTATTAATGGTACGTTTTATCTTCATTATTCCCACTGAAAAATGCATTTGATAAGTAGAGAGGAGTTAGCAGTTTGGGTTGAATTCACTCTGTAATACAATTCCAAAATCTCACAAGGTAGTCCAAAGTATAGAAAACTTGATAAAAAATTTCGACCTCCATACTTGACATAAGGTGATGATTAAGTATCATTCAGCGCTTTTCCCACGGATTTCTTACAGTCATGTATAAGGTTTGGTGCTTGTTAACATCTTTTCATTTGCCTTAATCTTCTTTCGTATTGATATTTCCGCTGTATAGATAATTTTTTTTTTACTGAATAGCCGAGAAGTTTAATACAGTCAGAAGCCATTGTTTGGTTTCAGGCACAATTTGACTGATGGTCCGAAGTGTAGTTTTCCTCCAACTTCAATGTAGTTCTGTTTCTTAACATTTAACCCTCAGCTTTTATTTTAACAATCCGTAGCATATTATTTTTAAATGAATTGAAGTTGTTATAAGATTCTCCGGCTATAGGATAGGTTCAAAAAGCCAATAAAAGAAAAGTTTTCGAGATACGGCCTGCGAATTGGCTTTCGTCTGAAGGAGAATGCTCTCTGTGTTTCTCAGACATTGAAAGCCGAGTGGACAGAATTGATTAATGCAGTCAATCAGAGAATATTGATGAATGGACCCGTGTAAAAGTTTCCGTTTTGTTTTGTCACGGCAGAGAATCGCGAAGAAATAATAAAAATGAATTCTCCCCCCCCCCCCCAAACAAAGACGGATGCAACTTTTCTCTTTGCGTCATTGTGCTGCGAGCGATGCATTTTTATGGATTTTCGATTTCAAATAATCGTCAGAGTAAGTACCATCAAAGTCTGTTCTTTTGGCCGCGCGGGCCGAGGTGTATTCGGGTTCATTCATCCGCGACAGCATTACAAAATTATAAATATTTCCCTTTTTATTTGTGTGACTTCAAACGGTTTAAAATATCGGAGACCTTTTTATTTGCTTATGCCCTATCTCTTCTATCAGATATTCTAAATATTCCTCTGCTGCCACAAGTTGTAAATCATTATCGGATTTTTAGCTCTGGCAAACTCGAGTGGCTCACTTCAATGAAGCAATTTGTCTGCTTTTATTGCGTTAGGTGGCAACGCCAAAGAAACCCGTTCGACCGGTCGCTCCATCTAGCGGCCGCCGTAATGACTAATCGATACTCCTCCTTTGGCGCGATAGGCATCAAGCTTAAAGCAGGCATCTAATATGCCTATCGACGTTTACATTACGAAAAGGTTTTAACTTTTCAGAAAACGGCATACTATTTGACTTTCTACTTTTAATGGGGAAACGGTTCGGCCTTTTAATAAGTTCATTTTCTGCGTAGAGTAATTACTGGGGAAATTCTTTTCTCTTCGCCGGCACAAAAGGAACCCCCCTTTGTTCGCGGCCGAAAAATGATATTGTTTTCGACCTCTCCCGTACAATGGCCGGCTAATTGCCAGTGTAAGAAAAGTCATTGTCACAATTACGAAAGCAGAAATTGATTTTTATGGCGGGAGAAGAACTGAAAAATGATTATTCGAAAATTGTTCCTGACCTACATGTTTTCGTCGAACTTAATTATGATTGTTCCGCAGTCCATTGTTCGCCATTTGCGTTCGACGAGAGAGCGTTCTTCAAAGTTGTAATTAACTGATTTCTGTCTTCTTTTTTCATTAATTTGATAATTATTAACTTCCGTTCGGATCGATGAAATTCATCGTCGCTGATGAAGTCACGTTTAGCTCAGCTCGAAATATTTCGGCCGCTATTGTGTGCAGCTAAAAATATGTTTCTCTTTGGAACAATTAATTTGACATTTTCCGTCCTGAAGAAAATTAATTTATGGATTCGAAGAGGACGGGGAAAAAACTAACTTTAATTTTGTTTACGAAGGTTCAATTCCGGTATTTTTATAATCAGCAGCTTGATTAGAGGTTTCAGGGGTTAATTTGCCTGCAAACCGTTAAATTGCTCGTTACGGGTAGATGCAAACTATACAAACTCTCTTTTGTCAGTTTCAAAGGGAGAACTAAGCCTGCTTGGGGAAACTGGAGAGGAAATTTAACAAATGTAAAAAAATATAGGAAATGAAAAGTCGTCTTTGCTTTGATTCATTTTCTCTCCAAAATGTCGATATTCTTATTTGAAATAGGACGTACCCCCTACATATTTAAAAAAAAAGAGTTCGTGGTACCTCCGTAATAAATGAGCATTCTCCACTTGCTGACCATACCCCCTAAGCCTGCACCCAATAGGAAGCGGGTATTCTCTTAGTCGACAATATGGCTTATAACAGCTGATATTACACTTGGTTCTGAAAGACAGGAATTATTGTTTTAATTTTAAATCATCAAACATTGTGGGTAAATAGTTTAATAACGTAACACAAACAATGCACAAAATGCAAACAAAGTGGGGGACCTTGTTTATTTATTATGCATTAATTAAAAAGATTTCCCCCTTTCCTGAGTATTTCATCATTTGAGCATACTATTGCAAATAAGCCTTCGATATAGAGAATGAAGGCAGAAGAATTTTTTGGCACCGATATATCGTTCAGAAGTTCCTGTTCTATGGAAAGGTAAAGAGACACGGAGCAGAAAAAGTGTCAGGTAGTAACGTAACTACTGATAAACTATGTGGTTAATATGTGTTTACGTAGAGTGAAATGCCAAAAAATTAGCTATATCAACGAATTTACCAAAGATGAGAATATACTCGGTTTTGAGAAAAGTTTATGAAGTTTTTCTTATTTAATACTCCTCCAGCAAATACGTCGAGCCGTACTGCATGAAGTGATTATACTGTAATCTAGTATTGACTTCTTTCTTTATTGGCAAGACTGCAGGTAAGTCTGCCAGGATACTTCCGCAGAATCGTTACTTAGTTTTTTTTACCCTCGTCGTCTAGCCTCGAAATGACAATTTTGGAAAAGGGAAATAAAATCAGACTCATAGCATAAAGCTAATATGTAATTGTTCGCTTTAAAAAAAAAATTCTAGTCTTGCAGCTGTAAAGATATAAAAACAAATTCTAGGTTTTAGCCCCACAGAGTTTTATCTGCACCCTTAATCATGTGAATTAAATATCGTGAAGCACTTGCACCGCATTTCTCTACAGAATATCATACTCTGATACTTTGCCACATATAGTTACACCAATGCTATTTTCTAAGATACTAGTATGTTATTTCCCTTGATATTCTTAAATGCATAAAATACATGTCCTGAGAAAAACCTAAATTGATGTAATCTAGCATACGAGCCTATCTATATTATTTCTGTCCACAGGAATCCCATACTGAAATCAGGGTATGAAAATAATAATCGTTGAGTCAAAACTGGACTATAATAATCAGCAGATTCCGGATTTCTTATGATTTAAAACTGCGAATCAGAACTCACTCACGGGATTCTGTTTTAAGATCTTCAATGGAAAAAAAATTCTATTCAAGTTTACTTATAATCCTTTTTGTTCATATACTTGGAGAATTCACAATCTAGAAAAATATCATTCCCCGAGAAAAAAAAAATTGTTCTTATTTTCATAAGAGTAAAATTTACAAAATAATCTTACAAGTTTGAATTTATACGCGACCATTTTGTACTAAGTGTCATATGTACAGTGTAGGATCATCGCACAGGCAGAAGAACCACGCACTTGTGGGTCTTTGATTGTCAGGGGGCCTCTAAATGTTAGCATCTTCAAAAAGCGATACATTCTTTGATTTTTTTAAGTAATAAATTGATCTGATAGCGTTACTTAGTATTTAGAACATAGGGACCTCAAACCTAGGTTGCGCTTGGTGCAACGTGCTTGATTCGCCACTGACAGTGTAAGTGCCTTAAACTCGTGTCACAAAATAAGTGAAGTTAGCTTCTGTCTCTTTAATCTGAGTCTACGAGAGTCTGGAAGAGATTTTTGCTTATAACTCACGGGAAAAATATATAGCCATAGAAAAGGAGGGGATCTCATTTTTCAGTATTAAATGCAAATAGGAAGTTGTGTTTGTTCGCACTTTGTTTTTGAATCTTCTAGTCTCGCAGCTGTAGAAAAATATAAATGAGCTCTAGGTTTTAGCCTCCGAGTTTGCTTTGTGCCCTTAATCATGTTATTCAAATAATGTGAATCACTTTCACCGCATTTCTCTCTAGAATATCGTACTCCCATGCCACTTTGTCGCATACACCAATACCATTTTCCAAGATACAATTCTGTTATTTTCCATCGATATTCTTAGACACATAAAGCAATTCTGTTAACTGCAGACAAAATACACTGTGATGACACAAGTTATTCCTTTATAGGTTTTTGGACAGTTTGTTGCTATCGATCTTTGGAGGGAAAACAGTTGAAAAGTATCGATTAAATCTGCAGGTAATTTTCCATCGATGAGCGGTTTCGAATTATTTGGCAGCATTAATTCCGACTGGAAGAACAGTCGGAGCCTACGATTCAGCTCTGAAAGCTGAATTATCTGTGTTTGAAAAGCTCTGTTTATTTGTCATCAAAACATGCTTCAGGGAAAAGAGTGATGACATAAGTTGTAGAGAGGGCCTTAACAGTAACGGGAGCGCGGACGTCACGGGAGAAAGAGTAATGATAGGCAACAAATCAGCATTAGCCGCTACAAAAGGAGCAAACTTTGGCCAACGATCACGTGCAAACATATGCTCATAGCTCTCCCGAAATGCACAATATATATATAGACATCAATCTACATTCATCGCTTTCTTGCCAAATGCAAAGTTTTCAAACCCCGTTCGCTCCATTCTATACAGCCCCCACAGACTGCTGCACTCTCCTAGCCCTTATTAGCCCAGAACAATCCGGTGTCCACTTTGAACAGCCGAACGTCCATTTATTCCGAATAACTGCCTGCCATAGAATATTGAAGTCCGGAGAACTCCCGAAACTTTTAAAACTTCAGAGCCTAACCTTGTTCCCCCTAACTCAAACACGGAGTATGTCAGAGCGACGACAATGGACTCTCCCGTGTTCCAATGGAGGGGGTGGAGCGGCACCCTTTGTGTTCGACGTCATGTCCAGGGGCCTCTGCGAATGATAAAGCGTGGCCGCGACGAGTTCCTTAATATGAAACTGTACCAAGTGTTGGGGATATAATGGTCCTTTTGTTAAATGGTCTCTGATTGTTTAGAGTGGCCTCTCGTTACACTTCTCTCCAGCTCGGACCGATATCTATAGATGCCGACGCAGTATTCATGCATCTTTGATGATATGCATGCGATGGATTGATGCACGCCGCTCGCCGCATCAAGAACATATTTTTATTCCGGGCCTTGTGGAGGTGACAATCATGCTGAAAGTTTAATATAGAGGATGAAAACAGTTATAAAATATTCATCCTATGGGGACACTTGTGTCGCTCAATACAACCCACCCTCCATTCTATTGAGCTGCGTTATTTTGCAAAGTACACCGACGGTACTATTTTCGATTTGATTCGTTTCATACATTTTCGATGCTTTTATGCGAAATTTCATCTCAGATATGGCATTGTGTTTCGAACTGCACCGCGATGTGTCCGACGAACAATATGTTCGCGTAAAAAGAAGCACTCTCATTCCGGTCAAATCATCCACAAGCTTTTGTTCGCTCGAAAATTTAGTGGGGCCTGGCGTCAAAAAAGTTCAAATTAACGCCAACGCAACGGGAGATGCATTTGGAGCGAATTTGAAATGGATGCCTTTATCTCCAATTCGTAAAAGTATTAAATATACACAAGAAGAAAGTACTTTACGGGAAAATAATGGATTGGAGTAAAATAAATGTTTAAAACTGAAGGCTTTTACGCTGAAAGCTTTTATGAATAGGGGGGAAATTAGGGAAAGATTGCAAATAGGAAAAGCGTTGCTATAGTTTTAAAGGTATAAAACCAACATGTTCTTCTTATTCAGCCTAAAAATATATTTCCACATTCAATACAGAAAAAAAAGTTATTTTGCGATCGAAAAGATTAATATCAGTTATTAATGGGGAAATCAATCAAAACGACTGCAAGTATTACACCGCACTTATTTATATTTCCCCCCTTATTATAAAATCGTAGCATGGCTGATGCCGGTACTAAACCCAACATCTTGGCATCTCGAACCGATATTCTGATTACTTAAGTACTGAGCCATGTCGTTGCGTAACCTTACAAAATCACTTAATAAAATAATGGCCAAGGGCTTCTATTTTTATATCTTCAATAGTATTTCTCAAAACTCTTCTGTTATGGAACAGGAGAGAGAGAGTGTGTTATCGGGGATCCCAAGACATAAAAATTCTAACCTAAATATATAGAAATTGCCCATGGGTCTGAATTCTTTCCTGATGAAAATGCCGTTTGGGGCTTACGTGCTCTTGGAGCCTCCTTCACAGCATAAAAGGACGTCCCGAGACTGAAAACTTTATCCTGTGTGCTAAAGATTTATGTAACGCAAAATATGGTCGTCAATGTTTCAAATAATTTGACTGACCAAGGTAATAGAAGGAGTGCTATTTAAAGCTAGGAAGGTTTAGGAAATAAACAGGAAATCCAACGTAAATAAAGCACAAATAGCAATAAGGTGCAATTTTACATACGGCCGTTAAATGCATGCGCACGTCTCTAGTCGCTTAGTTTTCGGCTTTTTGAGCTGCCACTAAGTTCTTTGCACCGATGAAGAAGTTCCTTTGCAGCTTCGAAACGGCCGTATGCAAAATTGCACCTTACTGCTATTTGTGCTTTATTTACGTTGGATTTCCTGTTTATTTCTCGAGCCCAAAGGTTTTGTCTTTTCTTTTTCTTTTCAAGGTTTAAGAAGTTTGAGTTGAGCTGTTCTGTAAAATAGTTTCTGTATAGCATTGGCAATATTCAGTCTCTTGGAGTTTTACTTTCTTCAAAATTGGTGTATATTATCATGCGATTTCCTGCATTAAGATGAAAAGAGGAAGGGTTTAGGATTATATCTCTTCCAAGAACTTAAAATTTCTTTACTGAAAAAAAATCCCGTGCCTAATGTTTAAAACATTAAGTATAAGCTGTCCATTAAACTCAACTCCTGACGACTACCTGGGATTATGCTTGCAACTGGTGCCGGTGTTTAAGTTGCAATGTTTTGTTAAGAAAAATAAGGAACAGAGAATGAGCTCCATAGGAATGAACTTATGTTTTACTAAAAGTAAGAACCAAAAGGGGAATAAAATGTACTGTCACTTACATCAATCACGCTTATCACAACATCATCGCATATGATGTACCTTGCAGACGAATTCCTAAAAATAAAATGAAATGAATCTATAAATTAAAAAAAAAAAGATTTAAGATATGTAGCTTTACAAATGGTTATGGCACTTTCCCATACTGACGCCTTTTAGAGAAATACGTAACACAAAGACGTATCGAGATTATTACCAACTTAATATTATGAATAAATCATGTGCAGTACAGTGACTCGGCATCCTATTGTATCCACAGAATTTCGTAGCGACCAGATAATACATACAATCAGGGCCCGATTATGAACACTGGGGGCCCCTGGGCAGATGCTATTTGCCCCCCCCTTACGAACATTTATGAAAATAAGAACTATCCATGGGCTACACATACTATTAGAAGTACTAGGTGCATACACCAAGGGGGTTTTGGGGCCCCCTAGCATCAGGGGGCCCTGTGCAAAGTCCCAATTTGCCCATGCGATAAAAAGGCCCTACATACAATATTTTATCAAACTGAGTCTTAAGAATACTGAAACTCTTCTCGGTGCAAAAATAATATTGGTTTAAGTGATGAGACGTGAATATACTAAATATACTTAATTCATTTGTTATGATGTGAATGGAAGTTACATGTATAAATGTTTACATAATGAATACAAAATATCTTTACTAAATGTCCACTTCAACAAAATAATTATATCAAATGGTACTTTCCTTTCAGTCACGGTTGACATGTAATTCTCTTCTTCCACTGCAGAGAACCAGTGAAAATAAGAACTTTGCATTTTCTTCGGTAATAAAGTATACGCATTATTTAAGGCTGCTATGTACTAAGAAAAAAAATCGTATTTCCTTTTTCCTCTTCTTGCAGACTCTTGTGGTGGGAGGAGTCCAGTTGACAGTTCGAGAATTCCACCCCACTTAGGGTTGACATTTTGAGGGATTGTAATGGCTCTCTCTCTATAGGGGGTTTAAACGCTGCCCCCATATTGTTTATTTAAAATATATTTTTGTCAACTATTTACAGGTACATAAATGCTGATAATCAAATAATTGGTATTGTCAGATAACCTGAACATTTCTGCAAAGTGCTACAAGATTCATTTTATAAATTTCGTCCACTGAAGGAATGTATGAGCGTTTAAAACACCCTATACCAGATTTTCCCCTGAATAATTTAAATTTAAAATATTAATTGCATCTTTAAAAAAAACGAAAAATGTACACAAATGCAAAATTTCTTTCCCTGTGACGGTGTACAATTTTTTAAAAAAAATCTTTGAATCCAAGTCGGCAATTCGTGGACAAATTTTCTCCATAGGTTAACATTGAGGTGAGCGAAAGAAATGAGGTTAGTACATAGCAGCCTTAAGCAAAGCATTGGGTTTTACTACTAGACAGCAGTAATAACAGTGTGTTGATATATTTAAAACTTTTGCAACAAGAATTTATTTTCCTTTAAGATTCAAACAACTAGTTTACAACAAATTAAATGTAGTTAACAGAAACAACAACGATAGCTGTACGCACAGACTTACAAATCTTGGTTATCATGAGAATACATTGTTTCTTTTTCCGATACTGTAAAACAAGAGTGTTGGTTAAATACGGTGTCTATACTCTAAAAATTGCGCTGTATGTGGTGTACACAGTAAAAATGCTGTTCAAAAATGCTGTTGTGGCAAGTATTTAAAATGTAACTAGAAGTGTAACTAGACGGGTAAGAAAATATGTTTAACCCTTTCAGGGGTACGGTGCAAATATTTTCCCGGTTTTATTTAACCTAAAGAATCATGAAAAATTTTCCAATTAAAGGTTGCAAAATGTTTTTACTTCTATAAACTGATAACAGATGGCAGTACTAACAATTTTTTTCAGCTCATTTAACTGGAATACATTGAATGCAAGTGAAAAAAGGACTAGATTTAGGCATTTGCACTGTGCAAACGGTGCCCCTCAAAGGATTAAGATACAAAATTGGTATGCACAAAACAGGTAAATCCAGAAACATGACACCCTGAAACAGGCAGCATTTTTAACCTGAAACAGCATTTCGTTATTAGAGTGTAAGACTCCGAGGTCGAAAACTTTGGTAAACGGCAGCAAATAACGGTCAGATAGACACCGTGGAGCGAAGGGAAAAATGATGCTGATACAGGAATACCCCAAAAGTTATAATAATACGCGATTGGTGGGACCGACGAAAAAACGCGGAAGTCGAATACACGTAAGTCGGGGTACAACTTTGAATATAAATACATATAAGTTTTGTCTAATTGGGACCAAGAATTTACAAAAACATTAGTTTAAAGGAAAGATGTTGTATTAAAATTAAAATACTGTATTACATATTAATATTATACATATGTACAAGATATTGAAAAAAATTATGTTGACAGTTTTAAAATATCCAATCGAAAGTAATCTGCCGTATTATCTCTTTTTTTTTCGCGAGGAATTTCTTCATAGAAGACGAACTTTTTTTATTTTTTATTCCTTGCTTTGTCGTGATTACGCGATCTTTATTAGAGTCCATATTCTCTAAAATCTGTACAACTTTCTTAATTGCGCTAAGACCTTTCGTCAAGTTTATAATTATCATTAGGTTTTCTAAAGGAATTGGATCTGAAATGTCGGATTCTTCAGCGATGCTTTGGTCGCACATCTCTACGAGATCATCGACTGTCAGCTCCTCAACACAAGAATCCAACAGCTCGTTTACATCATCTCCATCGAATTCCATATCTAATTGCCTGGCAAGATCAACAATTTCATCAATCACACGAGCATTAGGATCCGTTTCGGGGGTTGTTTTCGTCCCGTTTAGAAAAAAATAATTACAAGATAAAAGAACTTTTTATACACTATGTTTTTAAATTTTCTGTTGAATCATATAAACTTGACAATTCTATGTATTAATAAATACGTTTTAAAAATTTTTTTGATGAATTATCCCACCAACTTGAAAGAAAGTGAAGTTTATTGGAAGTTAATTTGCGTTTAATTTTTCGTTCCCTTTTCGGTCGATAGATGGCTGCACCGGGCTACGGAACAAAATTAACTGAAAGTAACTGAAAGTTAATTCAATTCTGCTTAAAGATGGCTAAAAGTATAAAAAAATGCATTGTCATCGTTTTATGAGCTATTCTAAAAGATTGAAATGTCTAGCTAATCGGGAAGTTAGTTAAAAATCGATTGTAAGATTTGTACTAGACAAACACACAAACACACACACAAATAAACAAGAAAGCGAGTTAATAAAAACATGGAAAAATATTGGATAAAGTTTATTCCAGACACAATTTTGGGTTTTATAGGAAATTTCATTCCAAGATTTAAGGAGGTGAAAGTCAAAAACCGCGTAACTTCGAGTTCGCGTAAGTCGGGGTATTCCTGTGTATATTTTAAAGCTATTTTGCAGGCACGCAGGAGGAAAAAGCTTTCAAGGGGAAGCTGGAGTCAAACGGGTCATTTGGTTTATTTCCATGTTTTAATTAACTCGCTTTCTTGTTTGTTTGTGTGTGTGTGTTTGTGTGTTTGTCTAGTACAAATCTTGCAATCGATTTTTAATTAACTTCCCGACTAGCTAGACATTTGCAACTTTTAGATTAGCTCAGAACACGATGACAATGCATTCTTTTGATACTTTTAGCCTTCTTTAAGCAGAATTGAATTCTTTTTCAGTTATTTTTAGTTAATTTTGTTTTGTAGACTGGTGCAGCCATCTTTTGGCCGAAACGGGAACGAAAAGTTAAACGCAAATTAACTTCCAATTAACTTCATTTTATTTCAAGTTGATGGGATAATTCATCAAAAATTTTTTAAAAAAGTATTTATTAATACATAGAATTGTCAAGTTTATATGATTCAACAGAAAATTTAAAAACATGGTAAATAAAAAGTTCTTTTTATCTTGTAATTTTTTATGGTAATAGCGTTAGATGAATCTCAATTTCGGGAGTAGGCTCTTTTGCCTTTGTCTGTGCTTTGTTATAAACCGTAATCTCAAACAATGTATTCTACATATACGTATTATGACTTTTATCAGAAAACAATTGACACAGAAAAAAAAATGAGAAGGATGTACGGATAAATACAGAGAAAAACATTTAAATGGTATCCCTAGGAAATATGCAAGATACCGTTTATATTCTATTCCACAGAATAATCGTGAAATATTATAAAACTGTTGGAAGGAATTGGTTAGTATATAAAAGAAGATACCAAAAACAGACATGTAGGAATTAAGTGATATGGGATGCTGATATATTTAAATGAACAATTATGCTGTTTTCCATAAGCATGCGCCGTATATAATAATACTAGCTGAGTGGAAACCCGATGTGTTGCTTTTTCGATTTAAAATGAAATGGTTTCATTTCTTAAAGATTAAAAACTGTTTAATCACTTTTAAAAATATATTAGAATTTTCAAAAAAACGAAATAATTATTTAAAATTCTCTTTTTCCAATTTCGGATTTTGGCTTTTGAAATAATTCTTTCGAATTTCCGTTTTCAAATTTTGCTTTTTAAGCAAAAAAGAAGTTCATTCAATCAGAAAAAAATTCTAAAGGTTTTAACTTCTCATTTCCTAAAACAAAAATTATTTCTGGTATTTTAAAACTATTTCTGGATTTCAATTATTAAATGACTCGTTCTCAACTAATTATTTTTCCTTTTGGCAACATGGCCGAATATAAATATTAAATCTCGTGGGGGGAAAAGTGCTTAAAAAATAGAAAGACAGAAATTTCTGATGAATTCAAAATTGGTGGTGGAAGAATCCTCATCACTTCCTCATTAATTAGAAACAAATTTCACATACTTGCTGGAATTGTTAGTGAGTAGAGTAATAAGTCGAAAAATTACGAAATCGGCATTCAAGTTACATTAAGATACAATGGCGATCAGCGCGAGAAATTTCAAAAGTGAGTTTTGTAAGTACGCTTTTTTAGAATGATAACATTTTTTTTATAAAATGTATTTGGTATATTTTGGAAGCTGAACACCTAGAAAATGCCGATAAATCGTAAAATTGACATTAACAGGTGCAGAAAACCGAAATATTTGTCCATAAAAATTGTCGATTTCGTGAAATTCGGAAAACTGCTTTGGGGTAAAAGCTTTGTTTGCAGTGAAAAACATTTTTCACTTTTTAAAAATGTGCATATCCTTAAAGATGAAGAGTTGTAGAACACATGGAAATAAAAAATGTGTCGATTGGTGGGCGGAAAAGTTGAATTTTGCATGCATGAAAATAGTGGAAATTTGCGAAACGGAAAGGAGCTGGCCCACCCGGAATGACAGCTGTTTCTGTTGTCCGCTTCTTTTGAGTTCTGCGGTTTTAATTTAATAATTACAAAAGTTTAAAGTTTTGAAAGTTGAGGATGGTATCAGGGCACGCGTCTCGTCCGTCCGCGCCCATCGGTACCAGTCGCGATATCCTGCTATGCTCGGTTCTCGAGATTAGCCCGTCCCCGTGTTTGCTCACGAACAAACATATGTTTGTTTACTTTCAGCTGTTATTAGTAAGATATAAGACTCCTGAAATTTTCTACTTGGGTAGAAAATGACTGTTATAGATTAGCAAAATAGGAGGTAAAGAGACCTCCGAACAAATTAAACTGATATGATACCTTGTGTAGTATGATTTTGTAGATATGGGCCAAGTACAGCCAAATTTTTCCTGATAGAATTGCTTATGTGCTACAGCAGGGAGACAATTTTCATTTCTCACTGAGAAATCGCATAGTGTCCGGAAATCTACCGCAGAGGAAATTATTGAGATGTTATCGAGTAGAAAGTAAACAAAACAAGTTTATGAAGTCGAGTTTAAAAAAATGAAACTCCCGATTCAGGGGGGGGGGGGCAGCATAAAGATTTGTTCGCGTAAATTTGTAAGTCAAATTATTAGATCTATATTGATAATGAGAAGAATCTGAGAGTATTGTTAAAAATTGAAGCATATTAACGATTACTTTCTGAAGTTCTCTTTAAAACTGTAACATTTCTCTTTCCTGAAAATTGATTAACTCAAAAATAGTGGATAAGGGAGGCCAAAAGATTTAATTCAAATACGATGAAATAAAATGAACTAAGAGAGACATGTGCTTTAAGTTGAGTGATTGAGGGACACCCTGAAACCCACCCAGTAACGTGGTGTCATGTCGGAGGAAGGATTTTTTTGGTCAAAGTAAATTAAATTTGAGACTGGTCCAATGTTTTACAAGACGGCGATAACTCTCTACTTTTCCCTTCCAACAGTTTTGTAACCACCAAGTTACTAATTGGAACGCAATACCTTGCGATGTTTTATCTCCTATTCTGCACAGGGCTATATTAAGCTTACCATAACATAAATGGTTCGAACTTTTTTCGCGATGTTGCCATCTTGATTCTCTTCTAATGCAGGACGATGGTCGAAAGGCAAGGCCACTAGCATGTGGATTGAAGTCTCACAGTTGGCATGGATGGGTGTCTGTTGTTGTTCAGAGTCGGCTAAGAACTGAATAAAAAGTGTATGTCCCAGTGTAATTAGACCGCGTGCAGCAAAACGATTACCCTAGCATTTCCAATCAACGAATCTCTCTTTGTCCATTAGGGAGTTAATACAGAGTTGACCTTTACCTTTCGTGGATGGGAAGAAATGCTACATTCTGGGGCAATTATCAAACGTAGAGGTTCACTTTCACCAAGCAGCCACTAATTGTAAAAAGTTAATAGATAAGTTTTTATATGTTAGCTTTTCCCCCGTAATTCAAACTTGGTCAAAGTCATCCTTGTCAACAAATATTTCCCAACTGACCTTTAAATTTTGTTTAAACTGACTTATCGGTGTCGTTAACAATTGATTTATCAACGTAAAAGCATTGTGCTGTTTTGAAAATTCTAGGAATAAACTAAACTTTTGACGATTATTATAACGTAGAGCCGATAACGGGTATCTAAACATTTATAGAAAAGACGATGCAGCCACTGACTGTACTGCATAATATATATATATATATATATATATATATATATATATATATATATATATATATATATATATTCATATTCATTCATATTAAAACAAAAATTTAATAATATTTCTCTAATAATATTTCTCCTCTGCTGGAATTATCCACTAGTATAAGACAAGGTCTGAATTCAGTGGTGTTATTTTAGGTTGCGAACATTATTATAGTGAAACTGCCATAGATACTCGTTTATGTTCTCTGTGGGTTTGCAATGTAAAGGAAAGGTATTACCGAACAAAGTAGTTTAATCGAATACGTTGAGTACTGCAAATTTATAAGCCACCATTGGAGACCAATGCTAGTCGTAAAAAGGTTCAGACTGATTCATTTTAGAGAAAGAAATTCTTAATAATCCATTTTTTATGAATAGAGAAAGTACTAATAAATAATTCAACACCCAATTTTCTTTTCCATTTATTAAACGTATAACTGCAGGAAAATCACTTTGCTTTCATGTTAGGCATTCATTTTTTTCTTTGCCATTGGCTGATATGGCATAGTTTTAAATTAACTTTTACTTACGTCTACGACATTAAACACATACGCTACAAAGGCATTTTTAATGCGAAGATGATAAAATCTTAAGCGTCATTCATACTAGTCTACGGTCGACAAACTCATCTCTCTTGTAACTCATCTCTACAAATAATCCATGCCCAGTCAAAGGCCTTATCCTCGATGATTTTCGGTGTACTTCTTAGGTGACACTTTTCCAAACTCTGTCTACGAGGCATCACAAACCGAATCTCGTCTTCATCTATCCCGAGAACAAAATCAATTTATCTAGCTCCTGTCAGTCACAAACACCTCAGCCAATGATCACGGTTACTCAACCGAGAGAGACGCCCTTCGTCGCTACGTCATGCTCAATGGGCGGCTCGTCTCCCAACACAGGAGAAAAAAAAAAAATCCTGAGAAAGTGTCGAAGACGCGAAATTACAGCTCGCGTTTTGTATTCCATTCATATCAGTTTTTCAAAGACCAATTTGCGTTGTACGGTAGAAATGCATCGACTCAGAGTCAAGTTTACGATATTTACTCGAACGAAAACGTGACGCGGTCGTACGATAAAGAAAGACGAAAAGTTAACCAATTATTAGAGTTGTACAAAAACCAATTTATTTCTCTTGCTGTGTTTATAAGATTTCGGAGGTTATGAATTTTAAAGAAATGGGAGGTGGATGTCAGATTAGGAGAGACGGAAAGGGGTAATTTTTAGTTATTGCTTTCATTTCTTGAGCAATAATTTTTTCCTCTTGTGTTATATAAAATATATAAGAACATAAACAGTAGTTGTTTTATATGTTTATCTACATATTTTCAAAGTCTTTATGAAATGTTTACTCAATAAAAAATCTGAGCAGTCGGTTATGACTCGCATTTGACATTTTGATGAACGCTGAAATCGAAGAAAACTCCCTTTTCATTTTTATGAGAGTAATTTATATATATGAGTGAATTAATCAGTGATAGATACAATTAATTTTTGTTAGGATTCCTTATTAATCGGGTTCCTGTTTCCCCGCAAATGTTTGGATTTATTTTTTATAGTCCCCAGAACTCTCTAGATCAGGGGTGTGCAGACTTTTCCAGGGTACTGGCTACTTCTAATTTTTTCAAGGTGTTGCGGTCCACCAAGTGGCGTAGGTGTGGTGAGCTAAAAAAAAAGTCTACAATATTTATTATAACTTAATAATAAATACGGAATATGTACTTACCTACATAACTACAATAAAAGTAACTCGGTGTTTATGGCGTCAGTGTTCTATAAATATGTTTCTTTTAGTATGCGTGTCTTAGGTCTTAGTAAAGGCGGTAACCCCAAAATGTCTTGGTGGTCCACCGGTCGATCGCGATCGACTTAATGCCCACCCCCAGTGGCGTAGCGAGAGGGGGGCAAGGGGGTCTATCATGCTCCGGGCGCCACTCTCAGAATGGCGCCAAATGGTCCTTTTCACAAATTATATATATAATATTACTATATGTTTTTCGGGGAGGAGGCGCCAAAACGGTATCGTATGCCCCGGGCGCCAGTTATACTCCTACGTCACTGCCCACCCCTGCTCTAGATCTTCTTAGAGATTAAATTCACTTCAGCAACTTGAGGAATATTTCAAGCAATAGCATCCTTTCAAACCTTCCGAATCGTTGATTCTTTTCCCTACTGTTCAAATTGCTTTCATGGTTGGTTGTTTGTTTGGTTGATTGAGAGCACTACTGCCAACTTATTAAAAAGGAACCTATTTCCTTTCACCTGATTAATACAGAATAAATGTCGTGGAAACAATCTTGAGATGATTTGAAGCGCTACGGTCATTTTTTACGTCACAGGGGCTCATTAGACCAGAACCTATAGTTTAAAGCCGATTCCCAACAGCTACAAACATAGCGGGACTCGAACCCACAGAGTCTGGGACCGATTGCCGCTCTAGCCATTCGATCATCACCCGGTACCAAAATTACCTTAACGTGAGTAGCAATGCTATCGGGAACGTTAATTTTTAGTGCTGAATACTTAATTACTCTCTACAAATTGATACAGCAGTGTTTACTGCTCATGGTTCAGTATAGGCTCCTCAGTGTACACGACAGGCTGTTCGACGTATAGTTTTAACCACTTGGCTTTGAGTACTTGCCTCATGCCGATACTACGGAAAACACATTGACTACGGGAAGTCATGGGGTAACGGGGTCACAAATACTTGAATGGGTCAAATGACTATCGCTCATTGAATAAGGTAATCGATGACGATTATCTATGCCCCGGCAGAGATAATCGTCATCTTTTAACACAGAACAGGTGTCTTTGGTCTGGAGAAAACTTGTTTCTTTTTGTGTGAAATGAATAGGATGCTACTCCTATTTCTAACGACATGAATTCTGCTCTTCCTCACTTTAAAAGATAATGACTATTCCCTCGTGAAAACGAAATGGAGATTCAGAATCGTGGAATAACGAGCCTGCACTCTGCGACTCTCAGTTTTGGGTTTTCTTCACTCAAAATACAACTGGCTCGTCTGGAAACTGAACCCTGAATAGTCTATTTTTTTTTTTCGGACAGATGTGCTGACTCTACACCTCACGCCCATGGTCTGATCTACACCAGGGATTCCCAAACATATATGGCCTACCACCCCTTTACAGAAAAAATGACTCAGCTCCCCTTGGAAATTTTCCTTCCGAAGCAAACAGACAGAGATGCAGTGACATATTTATGTCCTTTTATGTATCCATATTTCTACCTATGCCCTACAACATAGTCAAGAAAGATGTTGTCGATAAGACACCTTGAAGCTTGATATTATACATCTATTTATTAAAACCAACCATAGAAACATTCTTGTAACACACAGAAAACGGAGATAACGAAGGATAATATTAAAGCAAAAATTACAAACAACATTAAAAAAAATCCTAAGGAGAAGGATGAACACGGTGAATTGTTATCCAGTTATTAATGTTCGGCTCTATTTTGTCAGCAGTATTTTTAAATCATCGGAATTAGCTATTTGCAGTTGGTTTCCATTTTTAGTAAGCAGATTTGTGACTGCAAGTTCCACTCAAATGATGAATGAAGTGCAATTAAATACGTGTGTACTATAATGCAGGATAAAGTATCGGTATCTACTTTTGCTGCCAGATCTGTTGGTATCTGTATTTGAATTTAAATCACCCCCCCCCCTCCCTTCTGGATCGTTCCAGCGCCCCCCGGGGAGTAGTATCTCCCACTTTTGGAAACCCTGATCTGCACTAAAGAGAGCCTTCAATGGGTAAAAACCCTTGGAGTAGAGACCCACAGCCGACTATTCCTTTTACATGCTTTGCCCTAGAAATTACAAGCATAGTTTATCTACCTGTCAGGTGTTACTTTGGCCCTCTGCCTAGTAAAACTGTGTACAACTACGTAAGTATGCAAAATTTGCATTCTGCACACACACATTTTTGAACAAGCGTCAAATATCCATTGTCCAAGAGCTGTGTATTTCCGCAGTAAGCCGACTGTTTGGTCTAATCTAGAGTTGGCGGTTGGTGTATTGCTTTGAACACCATATCTTTTGAAAGTGTGTAATATGAAACGGTCCTGCTGAAGTCAAATGAAATGAAAATGCTTAAGATAACGGTTTAACGAATTGGTGTACATCAAAGCTTTTAGTGCATGGCGGCCCCTTTGTCAGATTATCCTGCTTTGTCACGTAGTAATTTGCGTCTAATGGATTATTATTTACTGATACAATTCGTACTATTCACAGATATCCAGTTATATGATTGGCATTATAAACTGTTTCAGGCATTCACTCATAACTGCAGTTATTCTAGCTGCGCTATTCAGTGGAACGAAGCCATCGGGTCAATATATTTGTCGAGTTATATGACACTCGCTGTCGATCTGAATGAAATGAGAGAGCTTTGGAAGAAACTTTAACCACTGTAGAGTTTGGAAAAATTTGTCTCTCCTAACTTGGTTAATTTTGGATTATATAAATTCTGTAATATTGAATTAATATTAACATCTTGAACTAATATTAACATCTTGAACTAATATTAACATCCATTTAAAGTTAGAATATGCTTGCATATTTGGAACATACTGGTGAAGTAGACATGTCTTTGCAGACATGTTGTCTTGTGTCGATCTGTTCTTGTTTGTAGCATTTTCATCGAGACATAACTTGTAAAAATCGTTGAAAGTTGCTTTTCAGTACGAAAAAAAAAATTTTTTTTTTTTTTTTTTTTTGGGGGGGGGGGGATCATATAATTTATTCCTTTTGGTTCCTCCATCACCAGACAGGAAATTTTTAGACAAAGGGAGAAAAAGACAGCCCACAAGCAAAAGTATCCGCGATTGTTATTTGAATGTACACGAGGGACACGGTGAAAAGCGATATTGTGCCAATACTTTTATCAAAATAAACTCTTGCGCTTTCACAATAAACTTTAAAATAATTACGAGATTAAAAAGAACTTTTTATATATACCATGTTTTTAAATTTTCTGTTGAATCATATAAACTTGACAATTCTATGTATTAATAAATACTTTTTTAAAATTTTTCTGATGAATTATCCCATCAACTTGAAAGAAAATGAAGTTGATTGGAAGTTAACTTGCGTTTAACTTTTCGTTCCCGTCCCTGCCGATAGATGACTGCACCAGTCTACAAAACAAAATTAACTGAAAATGAATTCAATCATGCTTAAAGATGGCTAAAAGTATTAAAATAATGCATTGTCATCGTGTTCTGAGCTATTCTAAAAGTTTCAAATGTCTAGCTAGTCGGGAAGTTAGTCAAAAATCGATTGCAAGATTTGTACTGAACAACACACACACAAACAAGAAAGCGAGTAAATAAAAACATGGTAATAACTAATAAGCCACAGTCCTGTATAGTTTATTATCATAGAATAATATTAATATAATACACAGGAATTGTATATTTGCACGAATTATAGTTTAAACACATTATTTACACGGAATTTTATATACACGTGACTTCCAAAAGCATTTCTAAAAGTGCACGATAGGAAAGAATCAGGATTCTTTCCCGTTTGACTCAGTATTTTTAAGATCTATTTTGAAAAGGGGATTTTTTTTAATTTTAAATTTTTTTAAGTTTTAGATTTTCGGAAAAGGTGAGTTTTAAAACTTACCGACTCACTTGTAATGTGTAGCTTCTCTCAAAATTAATCGATGCAATTTCAAGAATGTAAAAAAACTTTGCTGTTGAAAGAAGAAAAACAAATCGAGATTATTTTGAATGCTCAGCGCGCATGCAGTTGCACCTATAAGCAGGGCCCGATTTAGAAAATTCTTGACTATAGGCACAACTCGGGATGGGGTCCCCTAACACAGATGTGGGCGTAACATTTCCAAAATTGACACACACAAAAAATAATCATGAATCATTGTGAAAGTACCATTTTACCAAGAATTGGCTATTTGAAGCGTAGAAGCCTAGAACATTATCAAATAACAAAAAGCGATACAACATACAGTTGGACCTCCATATATCGAAGTCGACGGTTCCCGAAAAAAATTCGATATATAGAAATTTCGATATATAGAAACGGTTATGTTTAAATTATTGGTGATATATTGTATTGCAAGAAAAATGTGCATTTTCTTCTAATATACGAAATCACTTTCATATCAACAAATTTAAATATGAATCACATTACTACAAATTGCTTACATTCATAAATGAAAATTGTTATCTATTAAAAAATATCAATAAATTAATTAGACTAGATTTAATTATCAAACAAAATTTACATACCTTTAATTACAAACGCAATTGATTTACATTTTTGTAAAAAACTTTCGAATATCTTGTTGCACAGTAAATTTAGAAGAAATTAATCATAAAAGTGTTCACACTTATTAAGTCCACTAAATACTGCCTCTTGGACATTTTCCGCGAATGATCACGACGGATTACATCAAATGCTGCGCGCATTTCTTTTTTCGAATGATTGACAATTTCTGCTTCAGTTAGAGTCTCTTCATCTTTTTGGATGTCAGTTTGTTCTTCCTGAAGTGAGTTTATGATGTCGTCATTTGTGGGGTAATCGGAAACAATGATGCCTTCATCAACGTCTAAAAACTCTCAAAGGGAAAAATCTTTATGGGACAGAAAAATCACGTGTCACGTTAAGAATCTTTTGGAAAAAAATTCGATATATAGAAATTTCTTTCGTTATATAGAGATAGTTTCTCTACCTAATGAAAACGGGGATTTACCAACTGTTCGATATATAGAGACTTTCGATATATGGAAGTTCGATATAGAGAGGTCCGACTGTATTAACTTCATCATTAAAACACCAATACAATGCAACCAGAAAAACTTATTAATCCCTTACATACACTATAACATACTTATGATGAACTATACATACTGCACAGATCAGGGACAGGTTTCGAGCTACGAAAAGACTTTTATTCCCCCTAATTGCTCGTAACAGTAAATTATCAATTAATAACAAAAAGCTCACTTACAAATCCTTCCTTAGGCCACTTTTAAGTTACGCAGCGCCGGCTTGGGCATATGCAGCAGATACCCGTATCAATAAGCTTTCAGCAGCTCAAAACATAACCATTAGACAAATAGTAAACGCGCCGTGGTATTTTAGGAATGCTGAAATCCACAAGGAGCTTGGTCTCCTTTTTTTTCCAAATTTTATGGGCGTGGTCCATGTAACGTAGTTACAACACTTATCCTATTGAGCCTATTGAACTATACATTTAACTATACATGATGAACCAATCAGTCAAATTTGAAAGGATATACAGTCGAACCTCCATATATCGAAGTAGCAAATTGCCGGAAAAAAATTCGATATATAGAAATTTCGATATATAGAATTGAGCTTAATTTTATCATAATTCTTCTAAAAAAAAAATTAAAGCTAATTTTCGTATACGAAACTCCATTTCTAATTTATATGCGAATCCCTTTAAATAAAAGTTAATAACTAAAAAATGAATTAATATGAAAGATTTATTGAGTACTACATACCTTTAAAAAAACAATTATCCAGACAGTGGTTACGATGATCACAGTTACATTCTTTTTCAAAAAAAAAACTACGAATATCTTGCTGAACAGCCAGTTTTGCAGAAAGTTCAAAGAAATGCTCGTATTTATTCAGTCCACTAAAAACTTAATCAGGGACATTTTCCGCGAATTGAAGTCCACGACATATTGTTTCAAATGCCAAAAATTGGGAAATTTTATTCTAAAGTGGAATAAAATCTCCCAATTTGTCTTGAAAAAAATTTCGATATATAGAGACTTTTTCGATATATAGAAACAATTTTTCTATGTAATGAACATGAAGATTTGCTAAGAGTTCGATATATAGAAAATTTCGATATGTGGAAGTTCGATATATGAAGGTTCGACTGTATATAAAAAAAAAAAATTGCTATTAAAAAAGGTAAAATTAAAAATATTTGAATTGGGATTTTTTTCTTTTTTCCTTTTAAAATTGATATTTTTAGGGGGCTCCCAAGATTCAGGGGCCCCTAGGCCCGGGCCTACTGGGCGTAATGGAAAATCAGGACCTGCCTGTAAGAAAGCTCTGTGCATCTGTTATTAACATGAAAGCAGTCCTCTAGTAAAAGTAAAATTGCCTTGTTCCAGAACCGATTGTGAAATGTGATTTTCGCGGCTTTGTTTTTTTTAATAATCCTAAATAGGCACCATTCCTCCTTGTAGCGCGGTGTCTACAGCTGACATCGTCGCCCGCTGTCACGTCATAATTCTTTTTTGAATCCCGATTTCCAGCATTCGTTGACATGTGAGCCGAGATTCGCCGCCGATTGGCCAGAAGCCCCATTGTTCTCAGCCAGACAAAAACAAAGGCTACTAATTGACGTTTCTGGTTGGATAGAGGAAAAAAGGGGGAGGGGAGGGATGGCGCCATTTCTTCTCCGGGAGACGGGGAGGGAGAGAACAATTTCGTGTAACGTCGCGGGCACATCCGCTTTCTATCTTTAGGTAATGAAATGCAAATTTGATTTCAATATCGCCGCTGACGAGTCGCAGCTTGTTTAGATGTGTTTTGTCCTCCACGCATTATTGTTATTAAAATATGTTTTGTATTAGCATTAACTTGTTGATTAGTATTTTTCATCAGACGTTTATTTGCTTTTTTTTATACATTTTTCGTAAGTTGTTAGCTTCTTTTTTTTTTTGCCGTTATTGTTGTTGGTTCATCCCAGTTGTGGATGATTGTGCAATAAAATTTCAAAAACGTACGAAAGGTAATTCCTCTAATGGGAAATTTCTCTGTAAATCTATTAATAATTCGATTAAAACTCTTTTGGTTCTTAACTTAACGAATAACTGTTCTTGAGATATATATTTTTGCTGATGTTGTCGATCGAGCATCTATGAAAAGGGCATTATTGAATGGTTGGTGTCTTGTCGTTTAAAAAATTCATCGATATCTGTAATTCTGTCAAAAATTGTTTAGTTCTTATCTTATGAACTGACGATCATTGCCTCGTATTTCTATGATGACTATACCCATCGGCGTAGCATTCTTCTAACCTTTTTTTTTTTTGTGTGTGGGGGGGGGAGGGGGCACGAATTGAATTCAGTTAGGGTCCTCAGATCATTGACTGCCGCACGGTACTTAAAATATGAAATATTATGATTTTTTCAAAATTGAATAACAATAGAATTGATGTTTGAGTAGTATTCAAAAGTTGTACAATGAGAAAAATAGTTATAATATAAATAAAATGAGGAAAAAAATATAGCATCGAATTTTTGTTATGGATCATATCCTTGATAAAAACTATGTTAAGGCCAAAGACATAATCGGAATCTTCAGTTTCACAGTTTGAAAAAGCGGGAAAAAAACCAACTTCCTTAAAAGTTTTCTACACTTTCCCGATTTTAACTGAACTTCTGTTAACGTTTCAATTTATTTCAAGTTAAGTTGGGGAGGGGGGCATGTGCCCCCCCTGACCCTACGCCTATTACTATACCTCAATTATGAATGGAAGTTAAAGTATCATTTCTTCTAGAACTGTTAACGATATTTCAAAATCCCTATTCAACACAGGTAGTGGTTTGTTTAACCCACGTCTCACAATAACCCACGTGAAGTGGGTTGCAGAACCCACTTATTCCGGCGACTGACCGACTTTTTTTTTTCCCTCGATGTACAGAGGAATCCGAAATCCATCGAAAATCTTAATAAAAAGTGTTTGGTTCTTTGTCATAAATATTTTTTTTCATGCGTTTGGAAATATGTTTGAAAATGCCATTATCAACGTTATCTATGGATGTTATTACGAAATCATAAAGTTCTTAACTTTTTTCTAAACTATTTTTGACTAACATTTCCACCAATATGTTTTGGAAATTCTAGGGTTGTTGCTCTTCGAGTTATTAACCCTCTTATCATGCTCTGTTAACTAACTTTACGAACACATATTGTCTATTGTTGGCTCATTTGGAAAGAATGCATGAAAGTGAATTTTTAGTAATGTTGTATGAGTAATGAGGAATCCAAAAAAATATTTTTTTAGTTATATTCATTGGGGTATCCTTTTAATTTTGTCTTTTATCTTGCACCCCTGACGCAAAATTCATGTCTCCCGTTCTGAGCTCATGTTAAAATCCTTTTACTGGCTATTCCTTTTTCAGTCCAAAGCAAAATGTCTCCATTGCGTCATTTTTCTAGTAAAAAAGTTACAATAAGATGATAAAACTCGAACTAGGTTTCCCCAAAGTAAAATTTATGTATATGTCCCCAAAGTATGTAATATGTTCCCCATGTAATATGTTCCCCAAAGTAATGTTATGTAATATGTTCCCCAAAGTAAAATTTATGTTATGTATATGTTATTAGTAATGTTGTATGAGTAATGAGGAATCCAAAAAAATATTTTTTTAGTTATATTCATTGGGGTATCCTTTTAATTTTGTCTTTTATCTTGCACCCCTGACGCAAAATTCATGTCTCCCGTTCTGAGCTCATGTTAAAATCCTTTTACTGGCTATTCCTTTTTCAGTCCAAAGCAAAATGTCTCCATTGCGTCATTTTTCTAGTAAAAAAGTTACAATAAGATGATAAAACTCGAACTAGGTTTCCCCAAAGTAAAATTTATGTATATGTCCCCAAAGTATGTAATATGTTCCCCATGTAATATGTTCCCCAAAGTAATGTTATGTAATATGTTCCCCAAAGTAAAATTTATGTTATGTATATGTTACTAGTAATGTTGTATGAGTAATGAGGAATCCAAAAAAATATTTTTTTAGTTATATTCATTGGGGTATCCTTTTAATTTTGTCTTTTATCTTGCACCCCTGACGCAAAATTCATGTCTCCCGTTCTGAGCTCATGTTAAAATCCTTTTACTGGCTATTCCTTTTTCAGTCCAAAGCAAAATGTCTCCATTGCGTCATTTTTCTAGTAAAAAAGTTACAATAAGATGATAAAACTCGAACTAGGTTTCCCCAAAGTAAAATTTATGTATATGTCCCCAAAGTATGTAATATGTTCCCCATGTAATATGTTCCCCAAAGTAATGTTATGTAATATGTTCCCCAAAGTAAAATTTATGTTATGTATATGTTACTAGTAATGTTGTATGAGTAATGAGGAATCCAAAAAAATATTTTTTTAGTTATATTCATTGGGGTATCCTTTTAATTTTGTCTTTTATCTTGCACCCCTGACGCAAAATTCATGTCTCCCGTTCTGAGCTCATGTTAAAATCCTCTTACTGGCTATTCCTTTTTCAGTCCAAAGCAAAATGTCTCCATTGCGTCATTTTTCTAGTAAAAAAGTTACAATAAGATGATAAAACTCGAACTAGGTTTCCCCAAAGTAAAATTTGCTCTGATGTATGTTTCCCATAAATCAGTATAAGTTACTGAAAACATAAATTGAAAATTCCTTCTTACTTTTTCAAGATTTATTATTATAGAAAAGAAATTATAATGTTACCAGCAGTTATGTCTTGCAAAAAATGCATTAATCACTTATTATTAAAGAAATTTTAGAAACAGTGATTAATTTTGCTTGGCATTTTTGATTATGCGCCTACAGGAGATTTTATGATACAATGTCTACCTAGCATCCCCATAATATTTAAAAGTTATTTATTCTATATTGGCTGACAACACTGACATTTTTCATAAATGTATTTTTAACCATAATTTTCCAAGTATATCGAATGTTAAATCACCTTCTTTTTAATATTCAGAACCCTATGTGCATATCAGTAATTACTGGCTCTTTATATTCAATGGATTAAAAATAGAACCAAGCCTTTTGTGAATTTAAAATGTTTTATTTCCGTTCTTTATTGTTAATATTGTCGATTTGTTTTCAATTCGTGTTGTATTGTACCTATGATTAAAGTATACGTTCAAAATAAGTGTTAGCATAGCAGTAATACACATCATCCTTTGATCACAATTCTTTATTTCTCGTATCACATTGTATACACATCATAAGTTTTGTTTTTATATGTTCCTAAAATATATTTTTATGTAATAACTTTTTCTTAACGTAGGATTACGTTCCTCCATAACGGTCGTCCGAAAAGCAAAATTTCAGATGTCCTGCCTCGCGAGTTATAATTTTGGCCGCGCGCCAAACACAGTCTGCATCGATTGGACAAGCAGTAAACAATTAAACAGAAAAGTACCAAAATGCGCCAAAATTTTGACATACATATATGTGTTCATATATATATATATATATATATATATAGATACATATATACATAATACATACATACATACATACATATATATATATATATATATATATATATATATATATATATATATATATATATATATATATATATATTTATATTTATATATATATATATATATATATATATATATTTATATTTATATATATATATATATATATATATATATATATATATATATATATATATATATATATATATATATATATATATATATATATATATATATATATATATATACGAAAGAGGTAAGCAATGATAAGTAATCCTACGTTAATAACACGCGGTAGTTTCGTTACAAGAGACTACGTGAAATTTTTTACTTATCTATGCCTCTGATCGGAAGGAGTCTTAGGGCCAGTTCACATACAATCCGTCAGCGTCGGCGATAAAGATTCTGTTGGCGCTGATTGGTCAAATGGTCAATGATTCGTATATGATTGGTTGAAAAAAAATTACGCTGACATTGACGGATTTTATGTGACTAGGCCCTTATCTAGTTCCAATGAAGGCTGCAATGGGGGTGGTAAGCGGCTCCATATTTTAGATCTTGTTCTTAAACACCCCAATGGTCGGAGTCACCCCGATTTAGATCGAACAGTCCCAGGGGCGACATCTAGGAAGTTCGTTCTTTCTCCCCTCCCGGATAAACTCAATGGACGGACTTCCCGGATCTTTCCTTTAAAGATGTAACGTGCCCATAATCCTGCGTAGACATGAGAACATTCAGTGGTCGGTACCCGAACCGGGTTCTCTCAGTATCGAATCCCTAAGCGCTAACCACCAAACTGCTCCGGGCCTTGTATATATAATCAATTATATGAATAAATATAATTAAGTAGCAATAAATATATTTAATTAGTTTGAAATTAAGGACATTATTAAAATAAATGAATATTTTAGTAAACTAAGCACAATTATTACTAGAGATGTTGTTTGTGATAGTTACGGAAATTTTGACATGCACTTCTATACAGTACATCCACTTATGTTTGTACTCTAGTGTTTAATGAAAATATAAAACGGGATATAGCTTCTGGCTATTGAATGTCGTTCATCTTATTTAAAAAATATTTGCCTTCAAAATTTCTGAGCAAACTCTGGTTATTGACGAATCGATATCGGCGTAATTAGTCCATACGAGTGCCTCTCAATAAGAAATTTTCGAGTTCTCCCTTCGAGGCACTTTCCTCACAAATTCAGAAACGTGCACGCTGTTATTATCACCATGATATCATTTTTATCGACCTATTGTGCCACTCCGTAATTAATTTTTATTGTTTTAATCAATTCTGGATTCTCTTAGAGAGCGGCTGATTTATAGTGAGGGAATAAATACTTGTATGTTTCGTTCATTGCAAGAATGGATGATTATTAGGTCGGTAATAATATAAAGGCTATAGCGACACGGACTAAAAGTTAATTCCCCGAAAAGGAATGTATGCTGCAGCTTGGTTTAAACGTCAATAAATTATTTTAACTCGAGCGTCACTTAATTGAGAGTTTCTGGACTTAATATTTCAGCGACATCAGAGTTAGTAGAACTATTTCGGACACTCGCACTTCTCTTTTTGAACTTCTCTTTTTGAATGATGAACTTCTCTTTTTGAATTCCTTGGGCCGTCTGCACACGGAACAACTCAAAAGAAACTAATAACTGACTCAAATCACAAACCAGTCCGTGATGAGTCGTAACCTACGTAATTGAATGGAGCCACGCACACGGCGCAACTGGTTACAAACCCGTCCGACGAGTTTGTAACCAGTGCTGGTTTGTGATTTGAGTCAGTTATCAGTTTCTTTTGAGTTGCTCCGTGTGCAGACGGGCTTAATCTAAAGTATTTCTCGTTTGCGAATGATGCCACCTGAACAACTTTTCTTATAGCGCATACAGATTGGCACAGAGTTCTCTGCATCTGCCAGTGATTTATGTCTCTCTGTACTCTGTACTATGCGTGGATCGCCTCCTCTGGCGGTCCATCAAAGAAAGAGTGGGGGGGGGGGGGGGGTCAGCGGGTCAAAAGGTGTCGAGCGGGGTCGGGGGAGACACCACATCAAAGAAACCTTGCGGGCGGGAATGGGGGTGGTTCTAAATACCGTGTCTAATGTTACCGTGACTAATGTGATGACAGGAGCCGGGGATCTGCAGGCAGAGAACTCTGTACCAATGTATATGCACCATTATAAGGAACAGCAGCTGACATCGCAGATCTTTCCTAGCGTTGTTAATGGATGAGAGGAATCTTTTTCAAATACGGATTAGCAAATGCGCAATTTTGAATTCTACTTTTCAAAAATGCAGGTAAACGTACAAACAAACAAAAAAAAAGCATAGTTTGCAAAATTTTTTTTGTGTATTGAATTTTTTAACGTAGGATTCCGTTCCTCCATAACGGTCCTCCGGAGAGAAAAATTTCAGAGTCCGTTACGAGTTATAATTTAGGCACCAAACCCAGTAGCAATAAACAGTTAAACTGAAAAGTACCAAAATGCGTTCTACCCCCCCCCCCCCCCAAAAAAAAAAAAGAGGTAAGCAACGATAGGTAATCCTACGTTAATAACCCTTGGTAGTTTCGTAAGAAGAGACTACCTGAAATATTTTTTTTTTATATCATCAAATTATGAATGTCCACCACAAATTAAAATAGTGTTTTAAAAAACTTAAACATTTTTTTAAAAACACACGCATCGCATTCAAAGACCTGTTTTCAAAAAATTGTTTTCAAGGCGGCTGATACTTTGTCCTGAGGACATTCCTCCATCAACACCGAGCTTTCTTTTTACCATGTTTTTATTAACTCGCTTTCTTATTAGCTTGTGTGTTTGTGTGTTTGTCCCGTACAAATCTTGCAATCGATTTTTAACTAACTTCCCGGCTAGCTAGACATTTGAAACTTTTAGAATAGCTCAGAACACGATGACAATGCATTATTTTAATACTTTTAGCCATCTTTAAGCAGAATTAAATTCATTTTCAGTTATTTTCAGTTAATTTTGTTTTGTAGACTGGAGCAGCCATCTATTGGCTGGGACGGGAATGAAAAGTTAAACGCAAGTTAACTTCCAATTAACTTCATTTTCTTTCAAGTTGATGGGATATTTCACAAAAAAAAAATTTTAAAGTATTTATTAATTCATAGAATTGTCAAATTTATATGATTCAACAGAAAATTTAAAAACATGGTATATATAAAAAGTACTTTTTTTCTCGTAATTATTGATACTTTATTGTGGGTGCACCAAGGAGGTGAGCCAACAATGCTCCCTTTTAGGGGAGACGTCCATGCCTCAGTCGGCATTCGAACCTTAGCCCACTGCTTGGAAGCTCAAGGCGCTGACAGGTGTACTGTTTTAAAATGTAAAAAAACAGGATTTTGAAATATGCATTACCTTATCTGTGATTAGAAAAAGTTGAGAGGAGAATTCCCCTTTGCTATGTCCTGGGATGTCAATTCATGTGACAAATCTTCATGGGAACAACAACAACAAATAAATAAATAAACAAATAATTAAAGGCTTTAGGTTTGGTGGTTTTCAAATAGTGCGGTAACGTCGATACCGTTAAAGAGTTTTTTTTTTACGCCTAAAGGTCTTGAGGCGATAACATGCTATCGAAGTCGCAAACATGCAAACGTCACAAAATGTTTCACGCTGGCCGAGAAATCGAAAGTGTGTGTCATTGTCTTCGACTAAGAACCAGCGTTACTGTTGAGAAAATTTAACAAATTCGTAACCATATTCACGATAGTGAAATAACCAAGATAAGTTATGAAAGTGTGCAAATCATGATAAAGAACGAGCTGAAATTTCGAAAAATCCCTCCAAGATAGGTACCTCGAAATGGACATTAGAGAGCTTGCGCTTAACCATTCTAGCATTTTCCGATTATGTCACGCGGGTTGAACACAATTGTTCTAGAGCATAGATTCTTAAACTGTGGTCCACGGACCCCCGGGGGTTCGGGTATCCATTACCGGGGGTCCGCAAAACAATTTTGACATTAACAATCTATACTTGAACAAGATATTCTCCTGGAATTATCATGCAATACGTCTTTGAAACTAGAATTCAACAAAAATGAACTCGCAAACTTTTGGTTATTTCTCAGATGTGGTTACCCTGCACTTGCAAATGAAGCCCTCCAACATTTGATTCCGTTCTGCACGACATATTTAAGTATAAAGGCTTTTTCGGTATTCTTATATATATGAAATCAAAGTATAGAAACAAACTCAATGTAGAAGCGGACCTCGGAATAAAACTTTCCAACATAGAGCCTGGCATTGCGGTTCTGGTTTCAAGAGAACCACTGCACCCATCTCATTAAGTAAAAATCATTTACAGAAAACATATTAGAATAATATAGATCTATTTTGACCAATATTTGACCAAGAAATGTTTGTATGAGTTTAATGTATTATGATTTGTAACTTTTAAAATTCTTTTTACTACTGTTTTTATTCATTTTATGTTTTTTATTCTATGTCCTAATAAAAATGTTCGTCTCTATAAATGCGCAAGACCATTTATTAAAATAACCAGCGATATATTTTTACCAATATTTATTATAACGTAGTGCCTATGAGATTATTGAACCAGAAATTAAGTCTCAAAAACGACTTAAAATGCCTAGAGTTGGGATGGGGTTCGCAAAAAGAAATGTTGTTCAAGAGGTGTCCTCGGACTATATAAGTTTAAGAATCCCTGTTCTAGAGTATCTAGAGCATAGTCGTTACTAACCTACTCCTATTTCTAACTCTCTGACCGGTGCCAAAGCTGAATTGACCATTTTGGATTAATCTTTCCTTAACCAGACGAAAACAAATGTTCGATTTGCAAAAGTTTACATTTGTATGGTATATAAAGAAATGTGTAGTTACCGTATTTTTCGGACCATAAGACGCATCTCAAATTTATTGGAGGAATTTTTGAAAAGAATATTTTGTATTTTGTTAGAATTTGAAAATATCTGTATATAGCTTGCTTAAAAAGATAAAAAATATATATAAGTATAATAAATAATATATATATGTATAATAAATATAATAAATGATATATATAATAAAAACAATAAATAATCTATGTAATATATACAGGGTTATCCGAAAAGAATCCTCTGATTACAAAATTTAATATTCTTCATAAATACAAACAGAAAATTATAATTAATATGTCATTGCAAAGGAAAAATGTTAAATTTTTAGCCCCATCGGCATTTGGATGTCCGTAAATTTCTAAACAGAGAACTACCACACCACTGGATTGGTCGCAGTGTAGCCGATGATTTGCTCCTACACAGCTACTCTCCTAGGTCACCGGACTTCTTTCTTCGGAGATATGTCAAAGATCTTGTGTTCATACCACCTTTGCCTACAAGTTTTCCGAATTAAAACAACGCATTTGTGATGCTTTACAAACAGTTGACAGTGAAACAACGTGTTTGACAAGAAATGGAATATCGCAATGATATTTTACGGGTGACTAAAGGAAGTCATATCGAACACCTGTGAAAAAAAAATTAACATTTTTCCTTAACAATGACATATTAATTGTAATTTTCTGTTTGTAATTGTGGAAAATAATAAATTTTGTAATCGGATGATTTTTTCCTAATAACCCTGTATAATAAAATATTCCTTAGTCAATGTTAGCACAAATGAATGACCAGATTTTAAAAATTTATATTTTCGAAACTATTACACATATTACAATAAGTGATACGCGAAATTAAAGAAAAATGTACCAAGTTTATTTCCACCGTCTATCAATAGATGGGCCTTTTTTCTTTGCTGAAAAAACGGTAACATGTAGCAATCAGCTGGACATGTTGCAAATTTGGTTATTTCCACAACTACGTGAGGGTAGCACAAATTTGTGCTTCAACATGATGGAGAACTAGCCCAATGTTCTTTGCATGTACGTACTTACTTAAACGAGGAGCTTCAACACCGATGGATGGGGCTTGCGGGTGACAGTGATTTGCCCTTAATCACATGGCCACCAAGATCCCCGGACCTTACACCATGGGATTTCTTTTTATGGGGTTACGTCAAGGTTTTTGATTTAGAGCGCTACGGTCATTTTTTTGCTACACTAGGGTTAGACCGGGACCTACTGCTTAAAGCCGATTCTGGACGGCTACAAACGTCCATGCCAAGAGTGAGGTTCGAACCCACAGACTCTGGTTCCGAAAGCCAGCGCTTTAGCCATTCGGCCATCAACCGGCGGGGTTACGTTAAAGACGCTTTTTATGCACCACCGATGCAATAACACTTCAAGAACTTAACGGAATTTGGACAGCATTAAGAACCATTGACAGTGTCATAGTATAAAATGTGTGGAACCAACTTGATTACAGGTTAGATATTTGTCACGTAACAAAAGGGTCACACATCGAACATTCGTAACTGAAGATAAAACTTATATGTGTAATAGTTTCGAAAATATAAATATTTAAAATCCGGTCATTCATTTGTGCTAACCCTGTATTTTAATGTTACCTTCAGACCATAAGACGGCCCCCAATTTTAAGTCGATTTATTTTATGTACAAAGGGGCATCTTATGGTCCGGTTTGGTTTGGTTTGGTTTGGAGCGCTACGGTCATTTTTTGCTACACGAGGGCTAATTAGCCCGGGACCTACTGCTTATAGCCGATTCCGAACGGCTGCAAACGTAAATACCGTATGTTACAATTCTTCAGCGAAAAAACTTTCATTGTCCAAATGTCTCGCTGACCCGTTTCGAACGACGCTACATATTTGTAATCAGGGGGGTCTATGAAGTCTGTGAATAATGTCCTTAAATTTGTCCTGAACTTGGCATAAAATATAGGGAAAAAATGTAGTATAAGGGAACCATGTTTTGAATTCCAACGAAAGCCGAGATGGGTACTATCAACTCTCGTGCTTTAAATGATGTCTCATTGACTGAGAGAAGGTCTATTTTCTATCCCTAAAATTGCTGTTCATGTTGGAAGAAATGAACACCCAGTGACTCAAGCATGTCTTCAATGGGTAGTAGAAGGGGTGCGTAAATGAGATGGTCAGCAATGGACTGACGCAATAGAGGTCCGCGAAAAGTATCTTAAGTGTATTACTCACAGAACTTCTGCATCTACACGTCTGCAGTGCAACAAAGGAGGACAGTTGCACGTCTAATAAAGTCGACAAACACTGACAGAGTGTCTAAGTGGTTCAACACTTGTTTGTTTCTTTACTTCCGCGTATGAACTTTACTAACAGGAATAGACAACGGTCTCAAAGATTTGCTACAATGATCTTTGTAAATACTTTTGGGTAATACTTTTGGGTAAAGAAATATTTCCTCCCCACCAATTTCAGCTAGAACTCGGTTACCTTGTTAGTTAAAACCAACTCAAACAAAAGTCATGAATTGTTATACGAATCATTTAATTGAGATTATCATTTAATTGCCTGAACATACCGATGTGAGAGAGGTCACTTATGCAAAAATATGCATGTCCAGCGTATGCAGCTGCCATGGGCCTAGGTTTTGCCATTCTTGGGGCAAATATTCATATATGGGTCATAGCAGGACATAGTAGACTAGTACGTAGAAGGGAAAATAATTCCAAAAGAGGAATTTCTCAAAATTTTTACTTGCGACTGACAAGGTGCAGTTCAACAGATGTCAGTCTAAAAGAAACATTAAAAATATTTAATTTTTTTTTCATACTTACAACTTTACTTCTAATAAATGACTAACTGCTTTTATTAGAAGCCAAAAAAAAATCAATATTTTCAGGCCAACAACAAAGACAAATTTGCAAATTTTGACTTTTCTCAGGACATATAACCCACGATTTTAAACTTTCTCACCGCAATTGAACATTTTATATATACAATGCGCAGCAAAGCAACCATTCTTGCGCAGCAAAGACAAATGCCTCGCATTATGTTCCTGTCGTCAGCATGTTTACGACATTATCGCAGCATCTATTCGTGGTTGGTAAAAAAAAAGTTGGTATCGCGGCTGCAAAAAGGCGGTTTCCATGAAGAATGAGAGGCGAGATAAATAAAAGCGATGGGGTCGGGCTGCCTTTCCTTGGTTGATCTCTTTTATTGCCGAAAGTCACTAAAGCAAATTAAGCAAACCACCACCGAAAGCGATGCGCGTCAAAATCAATAAACAACCCATTATTCAATCATATATTTATCCTAGCAGATATTCCGGGCTCCTCGATTAGATTAGTGAATCCTGCCGCGAATACAGATCCCCGCACCCCCTACGCACACCACATTTTCGGGAAAACCCTGAGGCCGTAATAATCTTTTCGCGTTGGAAAATTTCCATCCCTCCGACATCCCCCCATTCCCCCCACCCCCCAGTTATTCAATATCTTTGCGGCTAAAGAGGGGGACACACGACCATTAGCGGCACTGCGTAATAAATAGGCGGCCGCGCGCTCATAAGCAGAAGAAGCTTTAAACAATGAACTCTTGCGGGGGTTGCCAGTCCCTCGCCAGCGAGAGGGGCGATAGCGTGGGCAGATCCGCACATAATCTTCGCAGAATCAATCTTCGCGAACGCCCGAGAACTCGACAGAATAATCGAGCTAATGGGCTACGAGGGGTCGACGTCGAGTTTTCGAACGGGGCTATTTACTTCGAGCCGCCCCCAATTTCTTCTCTATCTCCCTCCAATGCATTACGTCCTAAGGAGGTCGAATGATCGTCGCGAGGATGAAATTATTTGTCGCTTTTATTTTGGGGCCTGTTTCTTTATCGAAGGTGAATTGGAGGGGTGTGGGGGGGGGGGGGAGGGCGGCTGTGATGGATAAATACTGATTGTTCGGAGACGTGTGATATTTATAAAGTAGAGTAAACCGTTAAGAAAGGAGAAGCTGTCTGGGGACCACAGTGGAAATGCGATCATTTTTTCCCCCCTCAAGCAGTAAATTAGATCGCCTTTTTAAAGTGCATTACTTCTCAAGACCAAATGATAAATTATTCAGTTTTAAGGGAATGGAAAATGTCCGTGTGTGGGTTGCATGATAATGTTCCTATACGAGCTGAAAGTCTACTTAGATATTTCTAAATCAAGCTGTATCATTATAAAATAGCCGTATTTTAATATATACTGTAAACCAGATCATCGTGATCCGTTAAATAAATGTCTCGTAGAGTTATTCATAACTAGAGAAATAGCTCTTATTTATATCTGGTTTATTATAACATCAATATCTTGGTTAATAATAAGGTACATAAGTTTGTTTCGAAGAACGCTGTTAACATTCACGAGAGAGGGGTTCATCATCAAAGTTCAAAAGAGACCCTGTCTCTCTCTATTCTGTCCGCTCGCACGTGGCGTTTGTGCAAAGTCCAGGTCTAGTCTATTCTTTTTCTCGCTGTCACCTCTATTTATGCCTTTTTCTCTCTTTTCTCGAACCATCTCCATCTTTCCACACCTCGGACACCCGACCTTCCGGTTTCGTCCTACGTAGACCACCTATGGTGATTTCCATTGCCGTCGGCTTTTCGCTTTGTCGCATGCCGCTAACGGTCTTCACTGATCATTCTAAATGATATGTCTATGGTCCCAATTATGAATGTCAGCCGTGAGCCTGACATATACCCTAACCTCTTCTTGTCTTGTTACGTTTAGCTTATCACGTAATCATATGTTTGTTAGTTTATAAAATTGAAATAGGCAAGTGGGAACAAATGGACCATTTGCCGTGGAGCATACATTCATATGAAATTTATTTAGAATTATACTAGTAGCATTTCACTCTAGACATAAAGCTGAAACTCTTATGGCCGTCCACTGTTCCATTCTAACGGACAAGCTGCATCACTTCATGGTCGATACGTGCCCGAATATAACAGATATCCATCCCATGTTAATAAAATTTTAATTGTATGTGAAACGTTTAAGGAGCCCAGTGAAGCCTCTTATCGACTATAACATCCACCACGTTTACCCACTGGATCCGCTGACCAGATCTCAGTCCAGTTGATCATTTCTGAGAGGTTCAGTATATGTATTCCACAAAGACCTCCCGATGATCAAAGAAAGAAAGATTCTGATAGAAGGGGCCTTCCTTCGTGGTCACAACCTAACCCTGTAAATACGGGTTAATTAGAATTGAATATATGTCAATGCCATGCTTCTGGACTGCCACCTGTATTGCTAAAAGCTTGAGGAACATGAACTCAACAAATCTAACCCTGTAAATACGGGTTAGTTAGAATTGAATATATCTCAATGTTATGCTTCTGGACTGCTTCCTGTATTGCTAGAAGCTCGAGGAGCATGAACTCGAATAACAATCTCGGCGATCATGTTCGTTGGATTCCAGCTGTGGTGCACACTTGTAAAACAGCCTTATGTAAGAGTTCAGGAGTTTCGATTTCACCACAAAAGTGTTATGATAACAAAAAACAAAACATAAAACAAAACAAAACAAAACTAGCCTTATTATCGCTCTTGAAATATCGGAAGGCTTCCTTAAATTAATGTAAGTATATTAGCATTACTAAAGGCCCAAGAGAATCATATTACAAGAAGGTGGACATAACGTAATGTAAGACTTTCTCTATAATAGAATTTTAATTATTTTTCTCAAGGCAAATAATAAAAAAAATCCGTTGCATTAGCGCATTGTGTCCTGCGATATTCGCTGTAATTGTCCTTCAGCCAGAGCTGCACATGTAGGTTTCTTTAAAACTTGTACCCGCATTTTACAGCATTATGGAGAAAAGTTAAAAGGTGTTATACTTAACTGTATTCACCACACTTTAAATGTGTACATGCTCTGGCGCTTACTACATTCGTTCTTTTGAGGCAGATTTATTGCCCTGTTTTCTAGCCAAAACTAGGGCCTCCCTTACGCGATTCCTGGGTCTTGTGTAATGAGCGCCGAATGTGGGGGTGCTCGAAAACCGGGGAAGTCGAGGGCCCTCGTCACTTCCCTTCGTCTGCCACTAACGACGCTTCGCGGCCACCCCCAGCTCGTTACGCGGTCGACGCTTGTTAGCGCTTGCATCTTCTGCCGAACTCTTTCACGTATGAAGTCCCCGGTAGATGAACGAGGGGAAGAGAGTGTCTTCTAAAATAGGATATGGGGTAGTTAGGGAGAACATTTTTTCCCCCTCTCATTTCGCGAGGATATTAACGAGTTCGTACGAGGAACGAGCTCTAATAATCTGTAAAGTGAAATACTCCAGAAAAGTTATATTCTTGAAATTAAAATAATACTTGTTCAGATACATAGGACTCTCCCGGTGGGGCATTCATCTGCGAGCGCTCTCCTTCCGAAAATATATCTTAAAGAGTACAATAGCCTGATCATCTATCGAGCGATTGTGCGAGGTTGAAACAAGCAAAAATGTTCATTTTTATCGTTTAACAGAAGTGTCGCAAATTTTAAAGACTTTCAGTTCTCTACGTGGCCTTAGTGGGGAAATTTCTCATATTTTTTTTTATGACTGAGCAACATAATCTTTAAGCATTCCACACGATAGACGTTTCTTTTAGAGTAAACATCAGTTTATGAATACTCTCCCTTCCAGACTATGCCTTGAATAATTATAAAGGAACAAAATAATAGCTCTAAGTGCATATATGTTTCACTTTTCAAAACATATAAGGTTTTGAATATCCTCCTTTCGACTGTTTACTTTGATACTACAAAGAAACCTTGTCTCTGCTCTTTTAATAGATAGATTCTTGACTGCCTAATCAGATGAAAATCCCTCACTCGCGGAATTCCTTTCGACACACGTGTGAAAAGTTCCGTGCTTAGTGACGCTCTAAAACTCATCAATTTTCAGATGATCCTTTATGGAACCAAAAAATATCTTAACGCAGCAGAAGGTATGAATGGTTAGGTAAAATGTCGTGTCTTTCTCCGTTCGCCCATTTAAGCTTGAACGTGACAATAAAACTTCATTTGTTCTAATAAATTCCTCTCTTTAACTAGACAGAGCAATGCAACAAGGAACCTTCCTACATTACACTGAAACTAAGAAAATTGAGTTTTAATTAAAGCTTTAAATAAAAAATTCCAGTTACCCATGCCAGGTTCTCCAGTTCATATAAAGTTAATATTATCTGAGCTTGAATAATAATTTTTTTCCCCAGATAGCTAAATGAATGGCGTACTCAACTAGCTATTTAACTCAACTTTTAAATGTTTGTAGTTTGATTTCTTGTTGTATAACAATCTCCAATTATTTCACAGATTTTGGTTTTCTTTACTTCACATCAAATGTATCTTGTCATATTTAAAGAATATAAGGAGATTGTTTATTTATAGTAGTGGTATATCTAATCATATGACAATTATAATGAAATTAACCTTTTGAATGCAATAAAGTATCTGATCGGAAGCTTATTTGCAAAAAATATTTTAAAACTTTAAACAAAATTCTTCTGTAAAACTACATTCTCTTGCATATATTTCTCAAGACATGTATTTCTTTGTGTTGATAAGCCCAGCATCGTGAGGATGATTACTTGAAATGCAAGGTGACTTAATATTTGGAAATTTATTCTTTTGAATGCTAAGAAAACAAAGGCTAGGACGTGGTTATAATTTCGAGTTCTAATATGAATGGAAATAATTTTGATGAAAACTTTATGTCCCTTAGGTGTGTTACAGATCAGAAAAATATCGACAAACAACTGGGAAAATTTAGTCAATCAGTAGTAGTAATAAAATTGAAAAAATTCCCTAGAGTCGAAGAACAACTAGGACAATCTCAGCAGGGTTAAAAATCACGAAAAAGTTCCAATATTTTAAAACAATGAATTTTTTAAGTACTTTGCTTGAAGTAAAAGTTTATATAGACTTTTGATTTCAAGGGTGAAATATATTTTTTGTTATGATTTTTGTTAAGTACTAAAAGAAACAAAAGAAAATTTATTTATACAATAACTGTGTAAGAACTGTGTACAATAATTGTAAAGTAAAGCATTAAGAGAAATGCTTTAATTGTGCTTAAAAAATTTCATACTTGTATAAAAATAGCTTGCACATAATAAATAAACAAAAATAACATCTTAAAACAGTCATATAGGATGTATTAAAAACAAAATATATGTACAAACTGTTTAATCGCTTGAATATTTCAGCATTTGATCTATTTAGCATGGTAAATAATGTAAAACTTGTAAATATACATTCCTGCTTTATTCCATATCTTTTTTCTTTCGACCGCATTCTGTTTCTCTTTTTTTATTCCTTAGATAAAATGTCTTTTCCATATCCTTCCGCAGACATTTGGTACAATAATCTTTTGGCGGTTATCCAAAAGTGGATGAATAAGGAAAAAGAAATATAGATATTAAAAAACTTGGATTACAGGCAGTGACAGAAAATACGTCGAAAAGATTTTTTTCCGGGAGTGTTGGCATTTTAAACATATATATCTAAAAAAGCAAGCACATGTGTTCGTTGCTTATTTCTAGCTATTTAATGTACATTTATACTAGTTGGTCATAACTAGTATAAATGTACATTATACACTAGTATAATGTACCCGTCAAAACATGACGGCTAGATAGTAAATAAGTGTACTAATAGACAAATTATGCTCAACACATCATTGCCAAATGTTGAAATTCATAATAATGCGCAGAAACAAATTAACGTGTTTAAGCGGTCTCGTGCTTAGTGAGTATCTAAAGCAAGATTTAAAAATGTCACTGAGCATGCGCAGAAAGCAATTTTTTTAATTGTAAATTATCGCTCATTAAACAGCGCGAAATAAACAATTTCCATCAGGTTTAATCATATATTTCACAAACATAATTATTATAAAAATAAAAATGTCAGAGAGAGATCTAGAGAGACTCCGCGGAATAAACGTTTTTTAGCATTAAAACATGTCACTGAGCATGCGCAAAAACAGTGAGTTTCTAGAAACAGATTTAAACATGCCACTGAGCATGCGCAGAAATCAATTTTTTAATTGTAAATTATCGCTAATTAATAGAAATTGCGGTTACAAAAGCCAAATTTGACAAATCTACAGATTACAAACTTTCGTTTGAAAGCAAAATGAAGTAAATGGATGCAATAGTTCTCTCTCACAGACTATCCAAAAAATCGGCTTAACAACTTAAATATATAGATGGGGGTAAAATGCGTATGATTAATATGCACAAAATAATTCTGTATCATCCAATACATAGCCTATTGGTAAGCGCTTCGAGATTTGGTACTTGGAGAAGCCCGGTTCGAGTCCCGACAAGTGCCACATATGCACTCGCGTCTACGCCGGGTACGGGCACATTAAATATGTAGGCCTGAAAGTCCCTCCGTGAGCTATGTATTGATGGCGTACGAGACTCCCCCTCCCAGTTGTTCACCCCTGAGGATGTTCGGTCTGAAATGTGGTGATGTCCTCATAGGGAGCAATGTTGGCTCTCCTGAATGGTGCTCCCATATTGAAGAAGCCAACAAATTCGCCCAAAACAACAATTAATTGGCTAAGCACATGAGGAATGCATAATTTTTGTAACTAGCGTCTCAGGATTTTGTTGAATATTTATACGAAATATATTAGATCAGTTTCCAAAGCTTTCATTGTATATACAGGGTGAACCAAAAGTCTTGCCCTGATTATAAAAATTCATTACAAAATAACCGTTTAATATAATAATGTAACTTTTGTATCGTTGGATAGGTCAGTTTTAGTAGTTTTTTTTGTGCAATAAATGACGCGACTGCTCCTATAAGAGAGACTCAGGGGAATATTTGAAAGGAGGACATAATTTTCGGCCGGAATGGCGTCGATTCAAGAGAAAGCCCGATAAGCGTTATCCCTAAGATTTATTTACTTAGACTTATTGCAACTTTTTCAGGAAGAGGTCTCACCCTCACACTGGGGATCTATAGTGCGTGATTTCCTAGACGAAACATGTAGTGGGTGTACTGTAACAGAAGACATGTTAAATAACACTTGGCGGGAACTGGAATACCGCTTCGACATTCTCCGAGCTACCAAGGGGGCACACGTTAAAATTTACTGAGGTAAATGGTCTTATAAAAAAATTTATAACAGTACTTACAATCTATCCAAACAAACACAGATCTAATTATAATAGTTTGAGCACGATAAATATTTATAATCCGGGCAAAGACTTTTGGTTCACCCTATATTTAAGTTGCTAAGCCGATTCTCTGGGTAGTCCGTGAGAAAAAACTACTGCATCCATATACTTCATTCTGGTATTAAACGAAAGATTTTAATCTACAGATGTGCCAAATTTGGTTTTTGTAACCGTGACTTCTAATTAGCCATAATTTGCAATTAAAAAATTGCTTTCTGCCCATGCTCAGTGATATGTTTAAATCTGGCTTTAGCTATTACGCACGAGGCCGCTTAAACACGTTAATTTGTTTTTTTCCGAGGAATCTCTCTAGGTCTATGCTATTTTTTCCATGTTTTTATTAACTCGCTCTCTTGTTTATTTGAGTGTTTGTCTAGTACAAATCTTGCAATCGATTTTTAACTAACTTCCCGACTAGCTCGACATTTGAAACTTTTAGAATAGCTCAGAACACGATGAAATGCATTATTTTAATACTTTTAGCCATCTTTAAGCAGAATTAAATTCATTTTCAGTTATTTTCAGTTAATTTTGTTTTGTAGACTGGTGCAGCCATCTATTGGCCGGGACGGGAACGAAAAGTTAAACGCAAGTTAACTTCCAACTAACTTCATTTCCTTTCAAGTTGATGAGATAGTTCATCAAAAAAAATTTTAAAAAGTAGTTTTTAATACATAGAATTGTCAAGTTTATATGATTCAACAGAAAATTTAAAAACATGGTATAGAAAAAGTTCTTTTTATCTTGTAGTTATTATTTTTAATCATGTTTGTGAGATATAGAATTAAACCTGACGGAAATTGTTTATTTAACGCTGTTGAGTAACTCTATTTCTTTTTATTGGGTTCAGTCGCAAGTTTTTAAAGTGTATTTCTTTATTCTTAATATTATGATTTTTAACATTTGGCAATGATGTGTTGAGTATAATTTGTGTGTTAGCACATTTATTTACTATCCGTCCATCATGTTTTGACGGGTACCAGCTAGTTATTATTAAGTTTCTTGGCGGGCGAAGTTGACAGTATGAAAATACTATAATAACTACAAGAGGGAAAGGTTCAAATTAGTAGCAAATGCTGAAATGGTACAAAGCTCTGTTTAGCATTCGTGCCAACTAGTCTTGATGATAATATATGCAATGATAAATTCGCTTCTTATGCTTTGATTACTTCCGGAACGAAAATACAAACACGAATTTTGATAAAGCCTTTGATTAACCCGAAAAAGAAGAAACACCGATTTAAAGGAGAAAATAAAGTTTAAATAGGAAACTAGCATAAGACTGCCGAACTAATACATCTACATTTTTACGCCACTGAAACAGTCTTATATTAACTGGAGAACGGCAGAGTAATTTGGAATTCCAATCTTAATTCTGAAATTGAAGTGAACCAAATAAATTATGTCATGCCTTTTAAGAGTTCTTTTTATACAGATGTAATACAGGATGTGAAGAGCTGAGCTCCTAAAAATAAATTACCGAATATTAGGATACAAATTTCGAGTCGTTCAAGAAATTCAATATGTATGAAGGGAAACGCATAACACGAACACAGAGCTTCTTAATTTCCACAATAAAAACTGGGCTTTTTTATTGAGAATATCATGAAGCTGCGAATTCCTGTTACGTGCGAAAGGACTTCTCAGATATTTTTTGAAGGACTTTTTTGATAAAAAACAGCCAACAAAAGCTATAAATATAATCTTAAGAGCTTCGAAATCATGTCAAAACACAAGAAGTAATAAATTTATTAAGGAGACACGTGAACACATTGAGAAGATTTTGGCAGCATTTACTCGAAATGTGTGTATTCTTATTTATATTTTTTCGTAAGACTGCAAAATTTAATCAATCTTTTTTATAATAAACTCACGACGTAGATGTAATATTCTGCATATACTTCACTGCAATACTCCGAAGCAGAAACAAGCACCTTAACTGTTTCATCTGCATATCGAGGAGATATGAGAATGTTAAGATAGTATTCATAAAATAATGTAATAATGTAATGTATATTCATAAAATAATGTAATGTAATATAATGTAATAAATGAATTTCTTACCGAAGCAAAAATTTTTAAAGTGCGTAAAGTTTAATTGAATATTTTATAAACTTGGAGATACTAATTCGATTTTTATACGTGCTAAGTGGAGAAACCTAGGAACATAAAAATATCCATTGATAAGAATCAGTTAATATTTAAAAAAATAATATAAGCAATACTTAAAAGATGTATGAAGGAACTTTTAAAGTTTATCATGATCCTCGCACATGCAACTATTGTTTGAAAAGGGAAAATTCAATCAAATTCAAAGTGAACACATACACGTTTAATAAATTTTATTTTATAAGAATATATTCTTGATTCTTATAACTTTACAATGTCGTAAGAGATCCTACATCCCCCATATATATATCTATATATATATAAAAGTTCCGTAACTGACTGACTGACAGATAACTCACAGACCAAACCGCTGGACCTAAAGGGCTGAAATTTTGCATGGCGATTCTTCTTATAGTGTACGGATGCACTAAGAAAGATTTCTGAAAAATTCTCCTTAGATTTTTTTAAATTAAAATTTAATCTAATTTTGCAACATTCTTTAAAGATTACATTTAAAATAATTACCTTGGAGTTATAAAATTTATATCACGAAAACGATCATAAAAATTCCTTTAAAATGAAATCTTTTTCGACTCTTTACCTCTATTTTCAGATTTTTGGTGAATTTTTAAAGATTAATTTTTAGAATTTAATTTGTTAAAGGCTGATCACGGGGTTTTTCTTTTTGTGATACTTAAAATTAATTTTGCGTCACGTGCATAACAACGAAATAAATTGACAAAAAATATTGAAATACGGTAAAAGATAAAATTTAAGCGCTAGACCAATTGAGATGGAAATTTTTTTAAGAATCTAATTAAAATTAGTATGTTTTATGGATATTAAACATACAAATTAATTGCATATATTGACCGTTGTATTTAATTTGAATATTTTCTTCTACATTATTTTGTCTATAAAAGTATCCGTTACGATTTTTTTTTAAATATATATTTTTGGGGGCATTAATTGATACATTGACAGTTGTATTTGAATATGTACTCCGTAGAGAAGCACGGGTATTCAGCTAGTATGTATGTATGTATGCATGTGTGTATGTATATATATATATATATATATATATATATATATATATATATATATATATATATATATATATATATATAAGACAAAGCTGAAAGAGAAAAACCACTATGAGCACTGAAAGTACATGCAGCCAGGAACTAAAAACATGAAAAGATAAGAATGAAAGAGGTTTTCGACAGCATCTCTTCATCAGCGGTGTCGATACTGTCTAAAAACCAATGGATTGTTTCTGATAAGTATGATCTAAACAATAAACGTACTTAGACACCGTACAATACATGAGAAACTGTAGAATTGAAACTAGAGTTACTTATCCATAGAACACCAAGCCTGGCGATAGACAGAGGGGAAGTTAAGAATAGGTAACCGCAAGATGACTGACGTCACAAAACTTGCAACCAAGGAGCAAATGGAAACACAGAAACTGACCTACTATGGAGACTGTGTTTTAGGACAATTATACCTTAATTACATTAGTTTTTTATTATTATTACTAAGAGTAATTTATTATTATTTTATTTTTATTTTTGTTTTTACTTAAGTTATTAATCTTATTTTTTTATTTTATTTTTAGTAGTTATTTACTCTAATTAAACTTATTATTATGATTTACTTATTAATTGCAACAGAACAAACTATTCATTAAATCTAAAACAACCAATTATGTGTTTGGAAAGACTATCGGGGTAATAATTACGTGTTCGCACAGCTATCAAATATATATATTATTTATATATTTATAATGTATATTTCATGCATCCGCATTTTTATAGGCTTATATTCCAGCCATTAAACCGTACATTTTGCAAATGGGCTGTCCAACGGATTGTTCCTGGCATTCATCCAGAAGCCAAAAGACTAGATAAATAGCGAAGGGGGAAAAAAAATCTAGAAAACCGTAGCTAATGGGGGTGGGCGTGAACAGCTTCTTTGCGTGGAGATGGCACCCTGAAATATTGCCAAATATTTATCGGCACCTGCGATGAATAGTGTAACCTCTTTCGGCCGTCCCCCTCGAATTCTTTCATAAAATGCTGTTTCATCTCCGACTTACTTTTTTACCACGAAATAAAGTCAACTTCCTCGGGTATAGAATCCGAAGTCACACTGTCTTGAAATTAATTGGTTTTATAGCTGGGGGGGAAAATAGAAAGAAATTCCGTTTTTAAATTCCAACCGATTTAATTACCTCAGGGGGATAACGCTTATACTGATAAGGGGGAAAAAAGTTCAGAATAGAGGCCCGTGATTTGTCTACTTAATTAGTTCAGTTCTTGGTGTTCATAACAATTAATCATCCAGAGATAAAAGTACTGCTCATGCACAGATGGGACAGATTAAACTTTTATTATGTGCATGCGTATATGTTCATGGAAAGTTCTAAAACGGAGGGGAAGGTATCTTGGATTCTTTTTCTAAGTTTTAAGAAATATGTACGTATTTAACACCAAAGAGATATATATTTTACCAGGGTGTATGTTTTTTAGTTTTGCTAATTACTCACACAAAATGTCCAGCAAGTACACGATAACAGTGGGACCTGAAAATCTGCAAAAGCGCCAGGACCAAGAATACAGATTCAAATGGGAGTTCCTGGTCTAGACTTAGGGCCTCTTCACATAGAATCAGCAGCGTCAGCGTTAAAGATTCAGTTGGTGCTGATTGGTTAAAACCCTTTCAGGGGCGCCGTTCGCACAGTGCGAATGCCTAAATCTAGTCTTCTTTTCCCTTACATCCAATGTATTCCAGTTAAATGAGCAGAAAAGGGCTAGTGCTGCCATCTTTTATCAGCTTAAAGAAGTAAAAACATTTTCAATCTTTAATTGGGTAATTTTTCAAGATTTTTTAGGTTAAGAAAAATCGGGGGAAAAATCTGCCCCTTGCAAACGGTGGAGGTTGTTGCCCCTGAAAAGGTTAAATGGATCAATGATTGGTGTTCGATTGGCTGAAAATTTTTACTCTGACGCTAACGGATTCTATGTGAACAGGCCCTTATTAGTAAGAGAGAGGAAGTCACGCGAAAGGTTGAGTGACACGACTACCAAAAAGAGGTCATCGTCGAATCTCGGGCTAAACCTGGAAGGTTGTGGTGATAATTTTTAAAATGGTGTAAATTCTTTTAAAAAGCCCACATGTTAGCTTGCGAAATCCTTTCACTGAAATGTTTTTTATTTTATATTATTATTTGCTCTAAAATGTAAAGAGATACAGTCATTATAAGGAGCGCTTTTCTAAGTTAAAACTGTATATATATATATATATATATATATATATATATATATATATATATAAGACAAAGTTGAATGTGAAAAACCAGTATAAGCTCTAAAACTACTTGCAGCCATGATCTAAAAACATGAAAAGATAAGTATTAAATAAGTTTTTGACAGCATCTCTTCATCAGCGGTGCCGATACTGTCTAAAAACCAATGGATTGTTTCTTATAAGTATGATCTAATCAATAAACATACTTAGACACCGTACAATCCATAAGAAACAGAAGAATTGAGTAATAAGTTGTTTAAGCAAAGAACACCAAGCCTGGCGCTAGACAGTGGAAGTTAAGAGTAGAAAACCGCAAGATGACTGACATCATAAACCTTGCAACCATGGAACTAATGGAAACACAGAAGCAGACTTACAATGGAGACTGTGTTATAGGACAAATAATCTAAATAAATTAGTGTTATTATTATTACTAAGAGTAAAATAATATTATTTATTATCTATTATTATTTTTACTTTAGAATTTAATTATTATTAATTAATATTAATTTTTAGTTTTTTTTCACTAATTAATCTTATTATTTTACTTATTTTTTGTATTATTAATTAATTGCAACAGAACAAGCTATTCATTAAATCTAAAACAACCAATTATGTGCTTGAAAAGACTATTGGGGTAATGATTACGTTTTTGCACAACTAACAAGTCTAAAATATGCTTATTCCTATTGTCTTTAGAACAAAGCCTATTTATACGTACTAGCTGATTTACAATAATGTTATTGAAAACAGATTTATGTAAACAAGTTAGGTAATTTTGAAATTTAACAATATTAAAATCATAATCTGATGTTTTATCATATAAGTCAAAAGTAAAATTGCAATGAGAAATTAATTTGATGTTAATATCTAAAAAGTTTACATTAATATTATTTTGGCTACTTTGTATTAGTTCCAGATTATGAGGGTAAAAATTTAAGGCTATATTATTACTACTTTTATTAATTACTATTATATCATCAATGTATCTAAATATTTTGTAATTGCTGTTATCAATATTATTAATATTATCAACTTCAAAATAATGTAAGTATAAATTGGCGAGCATACTAGAAGCATTTCCACCTTGTGGTACACCTTTAATCTGTAAGTATATACTATTATTGTGTACTATATAATTATGTTTAGTTACAAAATCTAAGAGCCTATTGAAATAAGTAAGATAAAATTCTTTGCTTAAGTATTGAATATTATTATTTACTAACGTTATAATTACTCTATTTAAATCTTTTATATTATTGAATAAATCTTTAAAATCAAAAGTAACAATTGATTTACATTTATTTAATGTTTGTAGGTTTCTAATTAGACTAAAGCTGTTATCAATTATACCACAAACACCAGAAGTTATTATTTTATAAATTAATTTAAGGTAATTTAATAAAATAACACTTGCTTTAGTAGCATAAGTAGTGTGACCACAGGTTACTGCTCTAAAAGCAATAGGTGTTTTATGAAACTTAGGAACTAAATTGATATATGGAAAGAGATAGTTATCTGCTGTTATACCTAGAAGTTTATATGTAGAAAAATTTATATATATATATATATATATATATATATATATATATATATATATATATATATATATATATATATATATATATATATATATATATATATATATATATAATTGGTATCTCGATCTATCGGTTTTCAAGGGACCTACTGAACTGAACGATAAATACAAGAACATAACAAAGCACCATAATCATCGGGGATGGGTGAAATAAACGACACATACGGGAAAACGATGATTCGGGGAACGATCGATCGAGATTCCACTGTCTGTATGTGTATATATATATACACACACACACACATGTCTAACTTGTTTTAAAGCTAGCTGTTTTTAAGGGAGCTATTTGTTTTTAAGGGAGCTAGCTGTTTTTAAGGGAGAAATCCACCCACAAGCTCTCTAACTGAACTGTTAACTTTCAAATGTCTTCCCGATGTGCACGCACTTTTTAGCGGGAGATGATGAATCTTTCAATTATCCTTCAAGCATCGGATCACCTAAAAATTTTTTTGAGGTTTTCAGATAATAAATTAAAGAGGCTGTTAGGAGAATAGGACATTTATTTACATTTAACAACTTTGTTCTTGGGATAGAATTCCAGAATCTATGAGAATAGGAAAGGGGACAATGTTGCGTTTATTCATATTCACAGGTACTTGAATCGAAGAACAGCCTTCGTCAGCAACACGGAGTGACTTCTCATGGAAAGAAAGCAGAGTTTTTATCTGGGGAACGTGACAGAAATTTAATTGTTGAAGCGAAAGAAAAGAAATTTAAAAAGAGGAAGGTTCAAGAAAAAAGTTATTCCCAAAATATAGGGATTCAAACTGTGGATTTTAAATTATATATCATGTATGAAACAAGTATTGTGTATTTTATTAGTATGTTTTGTATTTTTGTTTACCTAAAATACACACAACTGAGGAAATTAGCCTAAGTGTAAATCCTGTAAATGTAAAGTATAATTTTAATATAATATATGTTTTTGAGACAGGGAGATTGATTTTGCATCCAAGAGGAAATTTCCCTGCCATAGGAGACAGTCCTTTATTGTTACGAATGAATATGTTCAAAAGGGTAAAAGTTTAAATATATGCCTATATCACGATCTACATTCGTTCTCATTTGTTATTTTCGGGTATGTTGTAAAATTTGAAGCCTAGTTAAATAGACTGTTACTCAGATTATCAGGTGTGAGTATTATATACCATTTCGCTCTTGAGAAATGAATAAAGACCACCTTGAATTCATATCACACAAATATAAAAAATTCCCTTCCCCGAATCTATTTGACTAGTGTCTGATAGAGAAATTTCGCAGTATGCAAATTTTGATTTCTATTTTGTATCTTCATCTCGTGTGACGGCGTTAGTCAAAACTTGGTTAATATTTCACTTGTTTCCCCTATTTTCTCCCCGACTTTTACCTTAAACATCTTGTTAGCACTCTATTTCGAGCTATGTGGCTTCTCCCCGATATTTGCTTGCTGCGGCTCTACATCTTTTCTCTTAACACAATTAAAAGAATCCGGATTTCTCATTACATCGATGCAGTCCCGCGAGACCCAGTTTTGTGTTCTCGCGCGCACACACACACTCACCCCCAGCGATCGCCGTGGCGGAGCGGGTAATTTCTACTCTCGCTCTATCGCGGACAGACCGAAAATTTAAAATAAATATTTGTGGAGAAGGAGTTTTCGGGGTCTACCCGTGGCTGCTCCCCCACCCGCTCTTTTCTGCCAGGATTCCGTATAAACATTCCCATTGATGCGGTCAGCGTGAGGCGCTCGAAGGGTTGCCGGGCCGGCGAGCTTTTGTTTTCAGCCGCGAGTGAAAAGGTCGCCAAGAAAACTTGTCTTAACAATCAGGCCTGCCTTGGCTCTCTTCTTCCAAACAAACGGATGGACAATTTTCGAAATTAATTGCTTATTGTGTTTGCATATATACTGTTCTTTTAGAAAGACAACGGGTTCATTTGAACACTTTAAAATGCTTTCAATTAATCCCTAAAACACACCTCTGATTTCTTTTCCACGGGACATTCCACACTGGTGCAAGTGGACAGGACCTACAGTTGGATTCCATATCGGCAGGTCACGCCTAAATGCTTTTACCTTAAGGTGACAGTGGACTTTCAAAATTGTGAAATTTGTCCAAAAATTTGATTTTTTTTATTATTGAATTTTGAAACTACGGACGAGTAGGAATGTGTTGCAAAAAGAATTTTTCATTTATGTGGTTACTTTCCTAGTTATAGACATTTGTATTTAATTTAGATATTATGTGATTATTAATAGCAATAATTTAAATGTGTTTTCTCAAAATAAAAATTTTCATGTCATACGAATATTCAAACTGCTCCAGACGCATTTCTAATTATGGTATTGCTTTGAAATTTAAGTTTTATATACTTAATACTATATCAAATAAATCTTACTGAAAAATAATTATGCTTCGTAGCTCAGAATTTTTAAATTTTGTGCTTGAAAAGATGATTTATAGATATTTTGTGTAGTAAATAGGGTGATTTCCTTATTATTATTTTTTCTCTTTATATTTTTAATGAATGTCTAAAATAAGCAATAAGTTTCATTTTTAGTTCTATAAGGTATCCTGTAAATAAAAATTACCATATTATATGCAAAGGAAATGCGCATGGAATATTTTTAATTAAGGAAATTTTTGATATAATTAATAATTCCTAATTCATAAATTATTAATATTTAATCTTTAAATTTTAACCACTTTTGCATATCTATAGTATTTATTAATCACATATTAAAATTTCAAGCAAATCCATTCAAAACAAAAAAAAAGTTAGGTTTGAAGGTCCACTGTTCCCTTAATAGGCATTACCACATCTCCAAATCATCGAGTTATTTCTTTGAAGGTCTGCATTTAGACCCAACTTATATTTCTGCGTTATTAGAGGCTTGAAACTTTTTTTTACAAAACTAAAACAATTTTTTGAGGTTGGGCATATTGCTTTACATTTAGCACACAGTCAATTGGAGTTGCAATTCTAAATGAGATGATCAAAACTGGATTCATGTCAAGGAGAGAATTAAAAAAAAATATGTATCGAATTAAACATCTACGGTAGAGAAACCACGGAAAATATAGCATATGAACTATTAAAGAGGTTTAAGCTTCTTGAAGATAAATTTATTTACAATATCCGGTTAAAAATATTCGAGGTTTACAACGCATCTATACTGAAGAAGCCCGGGTAACCAAATTCAGTAAATCTAATTTCAGAACGAACGTACTCCGCCTCTTTAAAGGGAAACTGATACAGCTACGAAGAAAATCCTTAGAAAATATGACAAATTATTTGACTTTAAAAACGAACTGGCTACTGTAGAATCAATCTTAATATTAGCGAATCTCAGTCATTTTTCTCCAGCAAAATGGAAACTCAAAGCTTCTTTCAATCAGCACATCCTCGGGGCTTGAAGCCGGTGACAACCTGGTGGATCGAAGCTGGTGAAATCTAAAGGTGCTGTGCCATTTTTTTTCATTCAAAATGAGTGTTCTAAATAACTTGAAGAAAAGGGATTTAAAACTTATTGCCGATGAACTCGGAGAGACTGTGCCATATAAAGCTAAAATTATGAATATTAAGAAAATAATTGAAAAATCTGATGTGCTTAAAACGGAGCAAGAGTTTGTCCGTGGTGTTGTCAAATCGATCGTAGAGGATCACATGACTCAAACAGCTAAAAAACAATAAAGGTTAGAGACTGAAAAAATAAAAATAGCCCAACTCGAGAAGGAAATTAAGCTAGAAAAGATAAAAAAGCAATCATTGCGTAGTGAACGAACTAACACCCCATTTAGTGTTGAGAATGTAATAAAAAGCGTAAAAACACTAACAATTTCTGTTCCTGTGAGAGACCAAAGGCATTGCATTTGTTTCTTGCTTCCTTAGGGAAAGAAAAAGTTTCCCCACAGCGTAAAGTACAGATTGCGTTTAAAGAGAATTAGAAAGATTGTTAAAGTATTTCATTTTAATGTATATAATTTTTTAACTACACTGATATAAATTCTTTTTGCGTAATCCTGTTACAGAAAAATGGTGGAATGGCTGTACAAAGTATGATTAGAGTGTAAGAGAAGGGGTGCTTATATATAAAAACCTATGCAGTATATTTGTTTCAGCATTTTATTGATGCCATTATATCAAGTAGGACCAAAATGGACTAAATTGCATGCAGAGATTTAACTTAATTTATTTATTTACCATTTTATTTTTGCGAAATAGGAGAAAATCGAGATCTTCGGCTTAATTTTTTCCACAATTTTTTAAATGGTTTAATTATAATATTATGTATGCCGGGCATTCTGCTCACCGCCAAACACTTAGTCGAACCCAGTTTTGATGGAGTTCCGATTTCGATATCTTTTTTAAGCCTGTGTTAATCCATGAGTGTTATACCTATCATATAATTTGAATTTACTTCTTTTGTACATATGATAGTAATTTTGGTGCTTCCTTTGGTGTCTGCGCGAATAAAATGTAGAAACATTTAAAAAAATTTTGGAATAGGTTCCCTTGCGAGGGGTTGTGTAGTGGAAATCCCTCACTGGAATGAAATGAAAATAAAACAAAACAAGCCAGCTCTTTTGTTTGTATCGGTTTATTATGTGTGTTTGTAGCCGTAGAGAAAAACTAACAAGAAGAATTGGTGTCTGTAATACTAACACCTACTCTGAGGTAGAATTTTCGAGAGTGGCTCAGTTTTAGACTAGCAAAAAGAAAAGTGTGACTCCTCCACAGGAAAGACAAATTAGTCATATATATATATATATATATATATATATATATATATATATATATATATATATATATATATATATATCTGTCAATGTTGCGAGGAATGGCATTAAAAGCCTAAGACTTCCTCTCTATATATAGTCTGAGGGTTGTGAACTTGGTGGAATTATGATTTCAAAGTCAAGAATTCCGGGTTTGACCTCCGGTAGACGGCCGTTACTTCGGCACTGAATCGCTGGAAAGAGCGATTATGGACAGTTAGCTTAACTTATAATAACTATTCATGGTTAAAAAAATCGGTATCACTGAATTTATAAATAAATAAAAAAAAAGGTATGAACAAATCATCTTGCGTTGCTTTACCCAGGAAAAAAAGTGAGGAAGTGAGATGAAAAGCTTTGGAAAATGAGATTTCCTCTAGTCAAAGGAGGAGTTAATTTAATGGAACAGTCCAGAAAAGAGATACGACAAAATGCATAAAGCCTGCCCAATGGGCGTTGCTTAGAGCAAAAGCATACATCTCCAGCGTGCAGATTTTGCCCTTGTTATGGGCTTCTCTGCAAGGTCTGGCCGATGAATACGTTGCAGGAAAAGGGAATTCCGATTGGGGAATTTTTACCGGTGACTGGCAAAGTTCCGTCATCGAGCCCAGTTCGGAAAGAACCATCGTCTGTCCCGAATTCTAGAGCTCAAGAAGATGACAAAAGGCATTTAATACCAACCAAATGGACTGCAATGAAAGTAAAATATAAATGTATATTTAGCAGGCTCTGTGCATTTTGTCATGTTCTGGAGATTTACATTTTGTACCACAATTCGAGATAGATGTGTTTTTTCCGAACAGCATTTTGTCAGTCGTCAGCGAAAAGTGAGATAAATTCTGCTCTAGGGATTCCTTTCCCGTATCGGTTTCCTTTTACTTATTGTTTATGCCTTACCCAGGATTCCATATAGAGGGCGAAACCTAGGTCGATGGCTACCTGCACGCTATAGATGTATATTTTGCTTTGGGAGACCCGAGTTCGATAAAATCCTGGCGAATGGTCATCGCATCGCATCAAACGATTGTGATTGTTAAATACATAAATAATTTGATAGTTCCTTTTAATAAGTAGTATGTTTAAAGAGCCTGAGATAGCCTAATGGACGCATTGGGGTGCTTAGCTCGAATCCCGACGTATGTCATTCAATTTGTTAGTATCTAGGTCGCATAGGGGCATGTTAAACACCGGAAAGCCCTTCTATGAGGTCAGAGTGTGGGAGAAGGTACCAGGGGGTGCTCGGTCTAAACTGATGTGACACCTGGCTAAATAGGACTCCGGCTCTTGTGGTGCCATTGTAAACTGGAACCGCACCCCTCAGCCCGTATGCCTATATGGACCTGATCTGGAATACTCCAGCCACGGGGTATAAATAACAACAACAACAACATGTTTAAAATAAATAGATAAATAAACAAAATGTTTCCTTAAAATGGTACATGTTCCTTTATGGTAGGTTTGAGTTTCCTTTTTTTTTTTGCTCCCAAACCAAGTCTCTAAAGTTGATACGACTTTAAATACATAGTTACAAAAAGAATAACAATTCTTTTAGAATGTCTCCTTAATTTAGAATATCAGCAAAACCTACAACGCAAAAGGAAAATGGTTTTAATATTCCCCTTTAAGAGAAAATGAATGGTTGAATTTAGAAGCGATTACTAATACCGCTCAGAGAAAATAGTTAAAAGAAATAGAAGAAATTCTGTATTTAGCAATATTTGCAGTTTATTCGAGTAATGATAAAAATGTGAAAACTGGAAAAAGGATTTTCGTAGCACTATAAATGGTAAGCCTTTAAAATGATCTAATACTTTAAAGGTAATATGTATATACAGAAAGAACCTTCCAAAACTTCTTAAAAACTACATTCAAAACTCTGAGTTTTGGAATTCTCTATGCAGATATTTAAAAAAAAAACTTCTTTCAATCAAAAGTTTGAAATTTCCGTACTGTTATAGAGTTGAGTTTAAAATCATGTTCACTATGTGGATTTTGTTTTTGAATGTGTTTGAATGTAAACTGACGGTGATATTTTTTTATACTTGGGAAGATGTTCAATGGTAAACTTTAGACTGAAGCCTGCCGGAGCACAACAAATCAAGTAGTTTTTGAAGATTCAAAACTTTTTTATCAATGATATTTGTGTGGAACATTTTACATTGCTTTCAGAAGTTTTCCTTACGCGAGAAACTTAATGAACGACATTTTTTTTTCACAAGATGTTCTTTTTTTTTTCAAAAGTAGCGTACTAGAAGATGAGAGTTCGCGCTTTGTATGGGAAAATGTTTCATTAACAACTGAAGACATATCATTAGCTACTTGGAAAGAGATGCCGAAAACTTAACATTATATCTAGTATATTTTAGTCGTTTGTAATGCACTCCTGTCTTGCAGACGATATACATAACAAGAATATTTAATTTCATGGGATATTGAGATTGTTTAAAAGAAAGTGGTATTGTTGGAAGTAAAATTTCTGCCATTTAAATATATATATATATATATATATATATATATATATACTGTATGACAATTATTGAGCTATATGAAAAAAACTTGATAACTTTTGAACTTGATAATTTTGCTCTGTGCCACATCATAGCTATTGATGGCAAGCATTTCGAACATGTCGTAAACTACATCAGATTATCTGTAGTAACTTTCAAATTTGAATAAAATTTTTGAACTCAGTAATTTTTTAAAACTTGATTTTTTATTCCATATAGCTCAATAATTGTGACCCGTATAAGTATAATTTAAGTTCATTTTTGTGACATAAATTCAGAAACATTATGACATTTATTTTAGTGATTATCGATGACCTATGAACTAATTAAAAATGAAGATACATCACCGAATAATTTTTTTTATTTCATCTATGTTAAAGATTATTATTTCCTTCTTTAGACATTATTTCCATTCTTCAGACGTTATACCCTATGTACGACTCTGCATCCTACTAAAGTCATGTTACAACTGTATGAGCTCGTTGTAATGTAAATTGTCAGATCCGGTGAGAGCTTAAGATTAAAATTTTATTGAACGCAAATCTTCTTTATATTTATTTTATTATTACCGTTTCGCAATCCCACGTAAGTTCTTTTTGTGAAGTATATATAAATAAATAAGATATATATATATATATATATATATATATATATATATATATATATATATATATATATATATATATATATATATAAATTATACTAACATGAAAAATATACTATAAAACTGATAGGGATATTAATATTTTCATCTACAGATGTGCCGGAAATGTAAATAAAATAGCATAAAATACACGTATTTTTATATACGTATAAAATGCTCCTAATATCAAATGCTTGGTGATAAATTTTTATGATTTAAAATAATTTCCGCTTTTAAAACACAATATGAATTCATTTATTTAGTGCAAAAGAACGCAAGTTTGATGAACGTCTTTCCAGTAAATCTTAAATTAGTGCCTCTGTTTTAGGATTTCCACCAGAAAGCCTTGATTTATGGTTAAATACATTTACAGCAAAATAATGAGCAGCATTTTATGTTTTAAATAAATAGAAAAATTTAAACACAGTAATGCTAATTACAGTAAAAAATCAATAACTTCAATATCTTTATACATATATATTGCTCGACATGACGTACTTTAGGTTATTAAAAATGCTGTTCTTGAACAAGGAGAAAGTTAACTTTGAGAATACCCATCTTTTGCAGTGATGACAGTCTACACTCTTTCGAGAAGGCTTTCCACTAAATTTTGTATCACTGCTGTTAGGATTTTACCCTGTTCTTTCAAACGAGCATTTTTGAATTCATTATTGGTCAGAGAGGCATTTATTCTGGCTTGGTTTTATGGCTAGCACGAAGTTGCCGCTTCTCTTTGTCCGAAAGGTGCCAATCGTTTTATGATCAAGGCTCCGAGAAAACTTTTTGGATCTTCATAACATTAAACCAAGTATGCTGCAGAATTTATGGGTGGATGTGTAATCCTGCTAGTAAATGTTGAATCCTCACTGAATAACTAAACCGTTGTTTGAAAGTTTAAAGAGCATAAGGGAGTATAAAATATCAAAATATGATTTCTTTACTTTACTTAACAACAGGCAAAATAAAGCGTACATTGAGAGTTCACGTGGCCTTCTCAAGAAAAAATGTGCTTTCGATGAAAGATGGTACAGCAAGATTGGCTACAGCAGGGAACATTTCATTTCTTTGGGTTTATCGACAACGAGATTTAAGCACCAGTTTTATATACGCTTCGTGTGAGGATGTCTGACTGCTTGGCCATAGAAGCATAGCCATTGCCCCGATCCACAGACAAAGATTCACTGTGTTTTTGTCGCATTCTGAGATGTTTTTAATGTCTGTTTCTACGAGAGTACGATTTCCCCTTACCATGATTTTCAGCATATCAATATCCACCGCTATGAATGAGAGAGGTCAACCAGTTCATGACTGCGGGGTTCGAAATCATATACGCTTCCCTTTCTCAATAACATTACTTACAGAAAATTGGACTCATTGCAACATGTTTGAAAGATTAAGGCCGTCTGCACACGGAGCAACTTAAAAGAAGCTGATAACTGACTCCAATCACGAACCAGACCGTGATGAGTCATAACCTATGTAATTGAATGGAGCCACGCACACGGCGTGACGTCAACCACGTCAACGACGTATTGACGAGTTTGTAACCAGTTGCGAAGTGTGCGTGGCTCCATTCAATTACATAGGTTACGACTCATCACGGACTGGTTTGTGATTGGAGTCAGTTACCAGTATCTTTTAAGTTGCTCCGTGTGCAGACGGCCTAAGAAGAAATTTGTTGTTGTAAAGTTTTCAGCCAATCATTTTTCCTCGTTTGCAGCCGCTAGGCCCTGCTCTAGCTATTTATTCTGGTGCAACTGCCTTTCCAGCGAATGATCCAAATATCGGTGGCTAAGCAGGTATGCAGAGTTGCCAAATCAAAATAAGCCATAAATCAGTGGCGTAAAAAAAGAGACCTCAAAGAGCTGATTTTTTCGCCAAAATGTGCGCTTCTAGGCCAATGGCTGTCTGATGTGGAGACGTATTTTCTTTCATCTGTCGCATCCCTGACACCTCTGCTGGCGGATTAGAGAGTGGAGAGGCGCGCCAATATTCCCCCTACTTTTCTGAGGCGAGAAGAATGGCATCTCATTTCGCTGGAATTTTCAATTTTCGTCTGCGCTCCCGTTTTGTGTGGGAGAGGAGGGGGGGCTAATCCCTCGGGAAAGCAGATTGACAGGGGCCCGGGTTTCCTTCCGATATCGTCTGCAGGAAATAGATCCCACCTATACAAGGGTGACAACGGTGGGTGTCTTTGGTGGAAAAGGGGGGGGGGGATATCAAGATTTTTCTTTTAGCTGGTTTGTAGAAGGACATGGCAAGTAGCAAAGAAAGTTTCGTAATTAAAACGAATTTAGTCATTCGAAATACTAGTAAGAAATTGGAGAAATTTTGGTTTCCCCCTATACCTGTTCCTTAATAATGTTTACTTTCCAAAGGAAGAGTATATAGAGGATGAAATTATACGTTGATTTCAGTTATACATGTATAAAATATCGAGTGAAGCTTAGCACACGCACACACGCGCACCTCCCTTTCGAATTAAAAAGAAGACCGTAGCGCTTCTAGCTAACTAATCAACCTTTACGTATTACTGAGCTTTTTCCTTATGTATCCATTAACTGTAGTATCTAATCATCTATAAGAATTCAAGTAACACACACACACAAAAAAAAATAGATTGGATGCTAAATTTAAAAAAAATCTTAGATATTTGAAACATAAGAGAACAGTTAAAAAGTATTAACTTTCTTCTTCAGCTGAAATATTTTACTTTAATGGCACAATATTGCATTAAATATTTTTTTAATTCAAATGTAGGACACATTTTTGTTTATGTCAAGGAGATTTTCAGCCAAATGGCTCATACTTAAAATTTTTGTGCGATAATATTCCATTTTAAAAAGCTGATTACAAGAAGAAACATTGCAAAAGTTATAATATTTAAGTTGATTAGAATTTTTCATTTTACTGCGCGCATTGACAAATACTAACTAAGTTTTATTATTTGAAATAAGTTATTTTTATAGTTGTGATACTTCTTACTATTTTTTAAACTCTACAACACACAGGAACAATGAAACATAAAATTACTTTAAAAAATGTCCGAGTCTTACAATGATAACATTATTTAACAGCATTTATAAAAGTCTTCAGGAATTTTTATAGAAGTTCCTATTCAAAAAGGAGTAGAAATTTATAAACATCAGAAACTATTGTTCGTAGAATTCCATAGTTAATGACGTGTTGTTATGGTATCTTCTAGAATATATCTTTGTAGAAACCTTCGACTCCAGCTTTATTTGACTAAACGGTAGAATTACAGTAAGGCTTTCACGTGAGACTCTACGTTGACTGTTCATAGAATTATCTGCTTACCATTGCTACAACATAAATCAGAAACTCTCATTGGTCTATATCACACAGCTAGGCACAGTCCATAATTGGGAAATACCCTAGGGTATTGAAAAAGAAATATCACTTACCTGACATTGGAAACTCTTTTGAAGTTAGTGAGTTAGTCTGTAAGTAAACAAAACGCAACAGCTGGTCAGGATCTTGCCTTACGGTAAGATCCTGACCAGCGCACATTGATCAGCCATTTGATCGGCTTACTGACCTTTCTTCGTTCGCTTCACTTGTAACGTAATTCTGTCCACGATGGTGACGGAATGAAATTCAAAGAAAAATTTAACAAAAAATTAATACAGTTAATCATTAAGGAAATGAAATATAATTTGATAATGCCCACGAGTTCAGTAGTTTAAATGACTGCATCGTTATTAAGCATTTTATCAAAATACGTGTATGAGGGAATCATTATGTAATAAGAAGTTCTATAGTCTGGCCATGTATTTTTTTTTACCCAGTAAGAAAAAAAAACACTTTATAGGCTTATAACTCTTCTGATAAAAGCAGAGAGCAACATACTGCATGGATATCTTTTGCACAGAAACGCTTGCTTTGCTGTCTTTCATTGTTTCATATTCAATCATTTTTGTACATCCCACTACAACAAGAAATAAGTAATACCCAGTGAAGAGCGAGTGGTAAAGGAACTTACTTTGCTATCCTGGAAAAGCTTTATTAGCCATAACTCGATCTGTAGAGACCCTTGTCTTCTAGAACACCTTAATGTTTTCATGTGTTTGTAAATTGCATGTCAAGTATAATTTGTGGTTCCGAAAGTCATCTCATGAAATCATTACATCTATAGATGGGAGTACGAACTTTAGCCATCTCCATCTTTAAAAGCATGTCAAAATTAGCAAATCGTTTGAATCCTTAGGAATTTAAAAACAACTTTTCTACGCAAAAAATATCAGCCTCTTATTAACACTAAAACCCTATTAGAATATTTTCAAGAAACAGTTTCTAGTGTCGGTTCTCCTGTACTTTATACTCTCAATTTTATTTTCACTTATAATTTAGTAGGGAAGCCCTAGACCTGAACTGGAAAACTACGGACCTTTAAAGCTCTGAGATATATAATGATCTTTCTCACAAATTTTTAATTAAGTCTCATCTAAAGTACGAGAAAGATCCCTTTAAAACTTTGAATTGATATGTTATATAAAATCGATTTTCTAAAACTGAATATCGTTATGATTACCCCTACATTTCTGTATATTTTTAAATTCTCATACAATAAATGAGGTGAAACTATACCGGGATTAACATATTAGTATTTAGGTCCATAGTAGTCGAAGTAATCATCAGTTTAATCCTGATGACGTTATTAAGCACAATGAAACTAGACTACATTGTAAAATCTCTTACTTGTTTCTTATCTGAACTCTAATTATTCTAAAGATTTTCTCCTTTTGTTTATTTATTTTCACGGATGATAATGACTGTTTAATAACTATAACAAAGCTTTACAGGATTTGACTGATAGCGGATGTAGTTTGTGTTTGCATCCAGTTAAAAAAGGTGAAATATATGTTAATCCTGTGCAACTTAAATTTTCCTTCTTACCCAGCTTTAATCGGTAATTTTTACCAGATAAATGTAACATAAAAAAGCTCCAATAAGCTATCTGGTAAGGCAGATATAACTTATGATGAAATGCAATAATGGAATATAAAAATTTCGTCCAGCCAAATAACTTTCTCTCTTCCTACAATATTTTTCTCTTAATGCTTACTCAAATCAGTTGTAACAGGGGTATCAAAGTTGAAATTATCTAAAGCTAAAGAATGTCTACTTTATGCTGACTTCTGAGTTTCAAGGCATCTTGATAATATCTAAATGTACAGGGATCTGCATATATATTATATATAATATGGGGCATGTGCACGTATGCTTATATGCGTATATGCATGTACAATAATGCGAAAAAAATCATAATTTATTTCAGTAAATCTCAATTAATAATCTGGTGTGTTTGCAAGTTTTGGCTATCCTTATTCGACGTTATCAGACGTTGATCATCTTTAATACGCCAGGTTATCTTGAACTACAAGACAAAACGATTCACGCCTCTTTGTTTTGTATCTATATTTACATTAAAGACGAGAACCAAGTATCACAAACTTTTTAAAAACTAAAATGTCTCAAATGTAGATTGCTGAGTAACGCTTGATTTTTCTCCTCAGAGACCAGGAGAAAATTTATTTTGTGACACTGTATCTCAATATATGATGTATAGCACCTGGTGTGTTTTACCATCGTGTAGCGTAAGATGACTTCAGAACCCTTTCCAACCAAACAATATGTAATGATTTTCCCGATTTTGGAGACTGTTGGGCAAAAATTTCAAATCAAGGAAAATAAGATAGATTGTTGAGAGAGAGTGCTTCAGTTACATTCATTTTGTTTTTATTTTCCATATTTATAATTTATTATTGCCTAAGGTTATTTTCAGTCGAATACTCTTTGTAATGTATCGATTCCTATCGTTAGTATTTATTAGTCTATATCAGTCTCATTTTCAAAGAAAAATAAGATTTCTCAATTACGAGTGCTATCTGTTGTAGGTCTGAAGCTGAAAAATGACTGTTTACTTGTAATCATACATGGAAGTTTTGCTATTAGTGATGTTGGTGGGTGTAAGAGGCAAATATAAATTCCAAATATGTATAAAGACGTTTTTTTCTCATGTTCTCGCATAAAATTACCCTGTGATTTGCTATGGGGATGGCCCAGTACAATTATTCGTCTGTCAAATGGCTTTTAAGGATTCGACTAGTATGGGCGATTGCCGAGGTTGATGCGTGATTACCATTGATTAAAAAATCCCACGGTCAGTGCAAGCAAGTTAAACTATAGATTGGAGAGAAATATATAGGGTAAAATATTGTGCCCGTGAGATAAAGACCAACACTGTTTTTCGGTTGAATCAGATATTTCACCACTGAGTTATGTTGCCAGAAAGAAGGATGCAAACTTCAAGTCCAGCACTACGCGCAAAAATATACAAAGGAGATATTTACAGACTTCTATGTAAATACAGACTTAAACATAATAAAGATCTGTTTGCGAAGATGATGTTCGTGCAGTGCTACTTTCATAGATTCAGTCTGCCTCTAAATCAATGCGCCAAGTTCGATAACATACCCTACTTTCCACAAATCCCGTGCTCTTTTCGGCTCTAAACACCCTACATATAACAAATGCCATTAAGGAAACGCGACACTGAAAATACCCTTTTTTACACCCGTGTAAAACTTTCAAACCTTCATTCTCTCCTACCTTGCTCTTTCTTTTCTTTTCTTGCGAAATACCTCGGGAGGAAATGCAACGGCCTGCTTTAATTCATCGTCCGCTAAATTATCTCTCTTTTCCTCCGGCATCTTGGCAGCACCTCCCTCCCGCACCCCCATCATCTGCTCTTAGACGCTGTATATACGAATCTGTGTGTAAAAGGAAAAGAACGTCAATATGCTTTTATCACAGCCGCATAGAGATGCCGCGCCACTGAAAGTACTCCGTGATTTTGCTTTTCTGGCGTCTGTTTAGGACCCTGTAAGAGGAAGACGTTAGGGGACGTCTACATATTGCCGAACTGCGTTTCCAGGACTTCACACGACAAGAGGAGAAAGCCAGCGTGTTTCGTGCCTTTTAAGGCTGAAATCACGTCTTAATGCATGAATAAAGAACAAAGCGAACTGCGAGAAGTGAATAATGAGCTATATTATGTAATAAAATCTCAGTTTTCTCGCGCCAGAGTGTCTGATTTATTTCCAAATGTTAAATAAATCCTTTCTAACCATTTCGTGAAGCAAAGAGCAGTTATTTTATTTATTTATTTTTGTGTCTTAGGCAACAAAGAGACGGAAAATTTATAGTAATAATTTCTAATCCTTTTACAAAATCGTTCTTTCTAAGCTAATCATTCAGAAAATTTCTTTGAATGATACATATTAGGTTAAATAATAATTTATTTCATCGTTGGATTTTTAATTTCGTTTATAAATGTTTCTGCAGGAATGTTTGTTAGTGGATATCGGTGAACCGGTCTATGGGACTCCATTGCTGATATGTGACACGCATCTCTAATATTCATTTGAGAATGAATACAATGAATTGCTATTGTTATGGTTAAAAAGTGTTCTGGAGGTTATGCTTTTGCTTACCTGTTATCACTAGTTTTTTAAGAAAGAAATCAGATAAATAACTTTAGTGAATGTTTTGCACGAATCAGAAAAAACAGTACTGAGCAGTCATTCAGCTAACTTTCAGCTAACTGAAATGAAATAATAATTTAATTCAATATTTTGACTTAAAAATAATGGAGTTTTCATAATTGTCTCTTACGGGGGGATTTTCAGAAAGTATTAACATTATATATCTATATATATTACTTCTAAAATATGGTTTTTTTTTGTTTATCCATTTTTCTCCCTTCATGCTTAACCAAAATCGATAAATGAGATACCATTTTAAAGATTAAGATCTCCGCTTCATGCGAATTGTTAATTTATAATTACATATCTTATTGTTTGTTTAAAAATCGAAGTATAAACATTATAAACAATTTTTCTTCCCCTAGATGGCGCGCGCTAGCTTTTTTAAATTTTACCATTATCAATCGCACTGAACTTTTAAATTTAAATATTTTTCTTTTATTATCATTCTGTGATTTCATTAATGAGTTTCTTTATTGGCAACATCCGCGTAGGTGTAAATTATTCTTTTTTCATGGAAAAACCATATACATTTTTTTCTAGAAGGGGATTTTTCGTCACGATACCTTTCTCTCCCTTCATACTTAACCAAAATCTATAAATGAGGTACCATTTTAAAGATTAAGTTCTCCGCTTCTGACGAACTGTTAATTCAGAATGACACATTTCATTGTTTGTTTAAAAATCGTAGAGAAAAATTGACTTTTGGCCCTAAAGTTCTTTCCCTGGATTCGTCGAAACGACACGGTCAAATAGTGGGCACAAAGAGGTTTTGTAATGTAAAAATCACATTTTCCACGAGTTTCTGTCATATTTAAGTTTTGATATTGTCTACAAAGGTGTTTTAATGTGTACGTATCTCGTGTTCCCCTGTTTTGTCTTATGCTTCACCTCTAATATTTTTGCCAAAGGCGTTTTGTAATTGGTTTTGTATTATCCTTACGCACCATTGTTAGTTGGAAAATAAACAATTGCTATAAATGATCTGGTTCTTCTTTCATCCTACTACAAACCACCAACCTCGCTATAAAATTTATCGTATTTT